>CP092867.1:70206748-70453960 GCA_030710605.1 Cordylochernes scorpioides | reverse complement strand
ATGATCTGTTTTAAATAAATATTAAATATCATAAAATATTTTGAATAAATGTAGGGTGCATTAAAATTGATGCAACAATTAAAAGCTCAAAAGCGAAAATATTCAATCAGAAGATTAAGCAAGAAGTTTATTCTGATCGGTAACCTGAGGCACTTCAAAACATTTTAAAGGTGTTTATATAGATTAGGTTGAATTATATCTATATATTGCATGTTTAAAACCTACCCAATATTCAAATAAATTAAATATATATTTGTATTTGAAATATATTGGTTTGTTTAAAATACAGGGTGATCCAAAAGTCCCGCACTACTTTAAAAATTAATAACTCCGCGAATATTTGCGCTAGAGCAATGCGGTAAACACCATTGTGTTCAGGATGCAATGGGATTTTTTATGGCAAATAATGAAAAATTAGAAATTGATTTTAGTTACAACTTTATTCGCTAGATGGCGCTCTACCATAATCAGAGATTCAGCGGCCAAATTGTTTGATAAATAGAAAAATATAACTGAACGACACGTATTTTTCCTTTTTGAATACCAGGAAAGAACCCTAATAATATCAAATGATAAATTAATAAAACACCATTTCGCCAAAAGATAGAAGAATTGGTTGACGATTTTTAAATACAATCTGAGATATGTAAAATAGGTATATTTAAAATACAATATAACGCGGCTGATGATTGTAAAACGAAAATTGCAATTATACCGCGAATGTTTCTTTTAAACAAAAATCGAAATCCATTTTAAAGAGAAATAACGATTATTTCTAACTTTAAGGATGAAGTATGATAGGATGAATTGTGAAGAGTAATGACAAACGGAAAAATAAAAGTGTCCAGGGGCGGGAATCGAACCCACAACCTTCTGCTTACCGGGCAGGTGCCATGTCCACTAGGCTACCCTGGACGTATTTTTCCGTTCGTAAATAATATTTAAAGTGACTTATAATACATTTAAAATACAATATAACGCGGCTGATGATTGTAAAACGAAAATTGCAATTATACCGCGAATGTTTCTTTTAAACAAAAATCGAAATCCATTTTAAAGAGAAATGACGATTATTTCTAACTTTAAGGATGAAGTATGATAGGATGAATTGTGAAGTGTAATGACAAACGGAAAAATAAAAGTGTCCAGGGGCGGGAATCGAACCCACAACCTTCTGCTTAACGGGCAGGTGCCATGTCCACTAGGCTACCCTGGACGTATTTTTCCGTTCGTAAATAATATTATTTTATATAATTATTTTTATAATATATTTATATATATTTATTTTATATATTTATTTTATTTATATAATTATAATTATCCGTGGTCTTCTTTAGTGAATATTCCCCTTAAGAACTTTGTTTATGTCAATCAAGCATGATACAGCAATATTGTCATATTCATTTCTGACAAAAAAATATATTGTTGTTCAGTACTTGATTAATTATAATTTTTCTTGGTTAAAAAATTGCGACAAAAAACACTTCCAGATTCAACTCTCTGTCCTGTTCAAATTTCAGAGAGATTAGTTACATATTGAGGGCGTGCTAGCCGACAAACATATATAGGACACAATCCAATCTAATACAGCTCAATATAAATGACACCCAGAAGAAAACTGAAGAGCTGACTTGTCTTCACCGTGACAACTATGTGCAAATTTCTTCTTTTTTTTTTTTCAGGAGACAAAATTGAATCAGAATCTGAGATTCAATATCAAAGGTTAAACAACACTACGAAAGGACATACCGGGAAAATTTGGAGGAGGACTTGCCGTTTTGAATAAAACTTCAGAAATCAAATTTAAAGAAATTGCCTATAATCAGAGCAAGCCTACAGAAAGCACGACAGAAGCTCAGGCATTAGAAATCTATCTCCCTGATAAAACAATATCAATCATAAATGTTTACCACCACGATAATATTAGCATCATTCCAGGCCTGATAGAGACAATAAGTGAAGCGTCTTCGGAAATCACAATCATACTCGGTGATTTTAACGTCAAAAGTCCAAATTGGGGATCACCTGTCCAGGATAACAAAGGTCAGCAGGTTGAGGACATGCTAACCGACCTCGACGGTACACCGTTATATAACGAAAAGAACACCTATCTATCCAAGTCCACAGGCACAGAATCCGCAATAGATATCACAGCGATAAATTACAACATCGCACCCACAACACAATGGAAAATCCTGAAAAGTGCAATCAGTGAATACAGACCAATTTTAACAACTCTGAACTTCAAAATCGAGAATGTCCTACAGAATAAAAGAACACTGGAAAAAATTCACAGAAAAGCTTGGCAAACTGTGCAACGAATAATTATATCACAGAACGAATGACAAAAACTTGGAAATATTCTCTTCAAACATATCCAAAGCTGCAAAAGCATCGATACCCAGAGGTAGACGTAAAGACCTGTGGATTCCTTACTGGGAGGACCACAACATCGAGCATGATTGTAGATAGAGACAATATCAATGAACTTCTTGAAACAAATAAAACAGGACAAAACAAAAAGGAACTCATTGAAATTAGTCACAAAATAGAGCAAAAAAATTGGATATTCAAACAAGAAACTGGAAAGAATTCTGCGAAAATGGATCCATGAAAGGACAGACATCACTGGAATATAATTAGAGTGTTAGAAAAATATCAAAACCAACACCAATCCTCCAATACTCTAACCGATATGAATAGAACAGCGAGAACGAACAAACAGATGGCTGACATAATTGCGGAATATCTTTCAAGCACTTCTAGACTCAGCTATACGAATGAAGACAGGACTCTATAAAAAATAATATAAACAAGTTAGTTAAACAAGCAAGAAATTACCATCAACAAGATATTTTCTCGAGAGACTTCACACTGAATGAGCTAAACTCATCAATAGGAAATTTAAATCCAAGAGATTACCAGGAGATTATCTATTCTTTGGTCAAATGATTAAACACAATGGAGACAAAGCTAAAATTATACTCCTACGAATACTGATAATTTCATGGCAACATGGTAATCTACCAAAGAATTGAAAGATATCAATTATAGTGCCAATACTGAAACCAAACAAAGATCCCAAGGAATGAAAGAAATATCGGCCAATTGCTCTACCAGCATACTTTGTAAAATAACAGAACGAATTATCCACTCTAGGCTCATAGTCTGGCTCACTAACAATAATAAAATGAACTACTACCAAACTGCCTATAGATCCAGACACTGTACAACTGATCAACTCTTCTACTTCTGCCAATAAATGATAGATTCTTTCCAGGAAAAACCGCCAAAGAAGACAACGGCCGTATTCCTGGATATGACCTCAGCTTTTGATCGAGTGTAGAGAGAGAAATTATTAGAAAAGCTGCACAACTTCGGAATAAGAGGAAAAACCTATATCTGGATTGCAGGCTTCTTAAGAGGAAGAAGGATAAAGGATCGGGTCAAAAAAGCATTTTACAAGAACCGAAGAACATGGGCTGGTGTACCTCAGGGATCTGTGCTCAGTCCTCTACTCTTTTCGCTATATTACCTTTTGTGTATGTAAAAACATAAAGATTATTTGCATTCTTTAAAGCCTCATAATGTAAAAATATGTGTGTATATAAATTGGGGATTTGTTGTTGGCCAAACGAAAGGAATACGAGCTAAATAAAAAGTCATGGTCAAGTTTGAGCTGTTTTATATCTAATTACGACACAACAAAAGTGGCGACGAGGATGCGGGATTTAAAGAGCCAGTAAAAGTCTAAGGGAAACGGCGTCGACGCCAGTATAGCTACTACATCTTTGGAACTATCTGATTCAAGAAAAGAAGATCAGCATGATAAGTTCAACGTTAATAGTACCTTTTAGATGCTATAGCCCAGTGAATGATACCTTCGATCTTTTTGTACAAATATTTGAGGCTTCCTTTATGGCGAATGATCTGGAAGCAGGAATATAAAGTGCCGATTTTTACCTCGCTACTAGATTCTGAAACTTTGAAGATGGGAAACGACATTTTCTTCCCGGCCTAATGAAAGATCAGCCCTAAGATACTATCATTCAAAGAATTAAGCTGCATTTGGATCCAAATAAGAAAGTGATACCACAGCTATGCAGACTTTTGAAGAGAATCCAACAGGAAGGAGAATTAATTTCGGAATGTCTTAGAGAATTGAAACATTTAGCAATAAATTTTAATTTCGGCGATATGCTGGGGACTATGTTGCGAGACCGTTTTTTTGGCTGGAATCAAGTCATAAAGCCTGCAAAAGAAGTTACTACAAGAGTACGACGATGTCACCCTGAATAAAGTTTTTAAGGTAGCGATCTCGTTCGAACTGGCGGAGATAAATACAAGAGAATTACAAGAAAATTAGTGGCCAAGATATCCCCTGTGAATGGAAAGGATAAAAAGGGTGAATACAGATGTGGTGAAAGAAATTCACACGTGGGGTCTGTTTGCCCTCATAGAACAAAGACTTGTTTTAAAATGTAAAAAACTGAGTCATTTAAGTAGGGTCTGCAAAGCTAGTAAAAAAATGTGGGGATGTAAATTTGTACAAGAGAACTCTATATATTCGGTACAGGGCGAAACTGATACCACAATAAATTTAACAGTAGATGATTATTCTTTGTGCATTGCAAAAGATACAGGTAGTCCAGTTACGTTAATGCCTATTTATAAGAATTATTGGCAAGGTAAAAAAATATTTCCAGCAAATATAAGAATAACATCCTTTTGTGGTAAGTCATTAGAGATTATAGGTCGAAGAAATGTTTTTTGTGAAAGAAGCCAACCAATATTTACGATTAATAGTTGTAAATAAAAAAAAATCCAGTTAATTTTATTAGGAAGAGAATGGCCTAAACAGTTAAAATTTGATTATTCTAGATTATTTAGCATTAAAAATTTAAATGGTGAATATAATAGAAATAGTTCTATGGATAGGTATGCAATTTTTTTTACAAAGATTTGGGCTGTCAAAAGGATGTTAGAATAAATTTTAATTGAAAAAAGAATATGACTCCTGTGTGTTGTAGACCATAAGTTTACCTTTCTCTCAAAAGAACAAAGTAGAGAATGAAATTGATCGTTCAATGAATTCTGGCATTTTAGAATCTATTGTTCATGCAAATTGGGCCGCTCCAATAGCACCAGTATTAAAAAAGGATGGTGGTGTAAGGATATGTGGTGATTTTAGATGTACAGCTAATAAAGCAATAAATTCAGATAGGAGTCCCCTTCCATCGATCGATGAGATGCTTTCAAAATTATCTACAAGCACCGTACTTTGACTCTAGACCTATCACATACTTACTTACAATTTATATTAGCGGAAGAAGCCAAAGCTGTTGTTAATATAAATACAATGAAGGGGTTGTTTTCGTATTAAACACTACCATATTGCGTAGCGGTAGCACCAAATAAATTTCAGAGGATTATGGAAGGTCTATTTGCTAATTTGCCAGGTGTGGCCTGCTAAATAGATGTTATTTTGGTTGCAGGAAAAGACTTTGTAGATCATCAACAAAAGTTGGATCTAGTGTTTAGAAGATTGCTAGAAAAAGGTTTAAAGTTAAACAGAGATAAATGTAAATTTAAAAATAAATCGGTGGAATATTCAGGGTTTAAAATGGATAAATATGGACTGCATCCCTTATAAAATAAAATTAAAGCAGTGATAGAGGCGCCTGAACCTAAAAAATGTTTCGCAATTGAGATCTTTCATAGGAATTTTAATTTATTATTCTAGATTCATAAAGAATGTAGCGAACATTATAGCGCCATTCTATCAACTAAAAAAAAAAATTGTAGATGGAATTGGACGAAAAATATCGAACTTCGAATGTTATTTAAAAAATGTAAATAATCTTTAACTGATTAGTCTGTTTTTCACACATTACGACGCAAACAAATAATTAGTTCTGGCTTGTGACGCATCGAGCTATGGACTAGACGTAATTCTGAGTCATATAAATGATAGAAAGGAAAAATTCCCTATAGCATTTGCTTCTAGAACATTAACTGAAGCGGAAAATGGTACTCTGAAATAGAAAAGGAGGCGTTGAGCATAACTTATGGCGTTGAGAAATTCAGACAATACTTACTGGGACGAAAATGTGTATTGATCACAGACAACCGACCCTTAATTCATATATTTTCACCTCAGAAACCAATTCCCATATGGGCAAAATCCAGAATTAAATGAGGGTCCTTAAAATTAGCTGCATTTAATTATAATGTGAAATTTCGAAAAACTAGTGATTATTCCAATGCTGACACATTGTCACGTCTTCCTTTAGAATCGAGTGTCATGGAGTCTCTTGATAATGATCAGGTACTTCTTCACAGGAAGTTGAATGAGGTACTGTTCTCTTTTAGGGAGGTGGCATATGAGACGTCCCGAGATAAAATACTATCTATAGTATTAAGGAATAATAGAGAAGGCAACTGGAAATTCACAAGGGTACGGATGGAAAATTCACTAGCTCTTTATTATAAGATCAAAGAGGAATTAAGTTTGGATTTGGTTGTCTTCAATGGCGGAAAGAGTGGTAATTCCCCAAAAATCAAAATATTTAATTTTAAATGACTTGAATGAAATGCACATGGGTATTGTTAAAATTAAGATGATTGCCAGACACTATTTTCTGGTGGCCAGTCATAGACAGTAACATCGAGGAGATAACTAGAACTTGTAGAGTATGCCAAGAATCGGTTAGCATGCCCCACGGCTACCATATCGAAATGGACTTGGCCCGAAATACCATGGCATCGACTTCATCTTGATCTAACGGGTCTGTTCATGGGAAGAACGTTTATGGTACTCGTGGACGGATACTCAAAGTGAATATAAATTTTTATTCTCAAAGATTATACCAGCAAAACGATTATAAGTCATCTTAGAAAATTCTCGCCAGATTTGGATTGCCCGAATTTTTGGTTACAGATAACGGCCCACAGTTTGTCTCTAGTGAATTCGAGCAATTTACCAAAATGAATGGTATAATCTTAGTACGAATGGTTTAGCTGAGAGATATGTAAGAGAGTTTAAAATATCTTTGAGAAATAATGATGGAAAGAATGATTTAGAGACGAATCTACAAAGATTCTTATTTTCTCATTGAGCATTCCCCTAAACTGTAATAAATCTTGCACTCTTAGACCAGTGAGTGCTGCTGTGCAAGTGCCCGTCCGCAGTCCTAGACCTCAGAGAGCCAGGAAAACCCCAGACCGACTGGAGCATTATTAAGGGGGGAGATGTGTATGTAAATAGATGAAGATTATTTGCATTATTTAAGAATATATGTTTATATAAATTGGACATTTGTTGTTGGCCAAACGAAAAGAATAAGAGCTAAATAGTCATGGTCAAGTTTGAGTTGTACATCTAATTAAGACACAACATTAACGACATCCATCCTTACCTCACTGAAAACACAAATGTTGCCCGTAATGCAGATGATATAGCCATATGGCACACAAGTAGCAGTATAGAAAAATTAGAAAAAATACTGAACACATCAATGAGAGGACTGGAGAAGTTGTCAATGAAACTCAAAATGATCATAAACCTAATAAAAACAAACCTATGCGTCTTCTCCACTGACAGAAAAAAAGGCATATATTTAACTCCAAAATAAGCATAAACAACCAAATAATTGATAAATTGGATCCCCAAAATACCTAGGTTTAATACTTGATGAGGAATTGCGATTTACAGAACACATAATTAGCACCTCAATTAGAACTATCAGTAACCTATACATTCTGAGAAGGCTATGTGGAGCAAATTGAGGAGCAAAATCCAAATTTCTCAGAACAACATGTATCATCTTAATAAGGCCAACAACGGAATATGCAACACCCATCTGGGCACCCTCAAGTTTATCACTAAAGAGAAGACTAGACAGTGTTCAAACAAAAGCGGCTAAAATAATCACTGGTGCTGATTCATTCACCAACAATGAAAAAATTCACAGAGAATGTGGTCTAGACATACTCGAAAGCAGAAGACTATTAAAAACAATAAAATTCACCAATAGCTCAAAAAGTTAAGAAACCGAACATATTTCTCATAGAAACTTTTTAAATGGACACAGAAGAAAGACTCAAAAGATCTTCAACACTTCAGTACGACAACAATATTAGAAAGGGCATAAATATAATGAATTTCAAATTCAAGATTAACCAATATTTCCTACCCCATTGGCATAATATTTAATCATTAATCTTAACCTGAATGAACCCTGCAATAAAAAATAGAACAAAAACATACTTGAAAAGAAAATACTAGACACAATTGGTTTATGCGATCAGAGAAATTATTTAACAGCATATACAGAAGGATCATCAGACCTTACCCTGATTATGAAGGGGCCAGAATTAACATATTACTGCAAGATGGAAAACACATCAAAATCAAAGAAGGAGAAGGAAAGAGATCGTCAAATTTCACTTGTGAACTGACAGCTATCTCGAAAGCTCTTGATGTATGCCTTAACCAACCATCCCTTCATCAAGCAGAAGGAAATTTGATTTACAGCGACTTCATAACCCATCTAGAAGCAATTCAGAAGGGAATACTAAAATAACACAGAAAATACCCTCGTTACTTACCCAAATGGAATCATTGGAGAATAACTGCATTCTACAATGGATTCCTGTCCATGCTGGGATCGGGGGTAATGAAATGGCAGTTGAATTGGCAAAGGAAGCCAGAAAGTTGATCAAGGAAATAACAAATGTCATTATTTGACGCTAATGCTTTTTAAAAATACAAGATAATTAAAAAAAAAAAGAAGGAAAGATCAAAATTTGAAATAAACTCTGAGAGAAAAATGACAAAACTATAACAAGACTTAGAACAAAACACTATGAAGGAATGACAATATATCCAGATGGCACAAGAACCTATAGAACATGTAATAATTGTCCTCGTGTGGAACTAACACCTACCCACATATTCTCATGCCCGCAGCCTTACAGAAAATTGACATAGACCCAGCTTTACACACCCAAGATGGTGGACATTGCTGCTACTGTGATAGAAATGTATGAGACATCTGAGGCTCTTTATTGGACACGACAAAAACAACAATGGCATTCCAGTGTAAAATAAATAATCAGAGATAGATAAATATTTTTCAAATGAATCAAAATAAATATAAACGATACTGAGAATGAGTTGAATTTTAAAAATTTAAAATTTATCATCTTCGAAATTTTAATAGCTGGGGGATTCCAGCAAACCCAATCTAAAATATCATATTTTTTTTTTGCTCCATGTTACATTGCTTACATGTTTACCCTATTATTAGGGTTCTTTTTTTCAATTTATCAAACAATTTGGCCGTTGAATCTATGATTCTGGTAGAACGCCATTTAGCGAATAAAATTTTAACTGACTTCAATTTCGAAATTTTCATTATTTGCCAAAAAAAAAATGCCTTTGCACCCTGAACACAATGGTGTTTACCGCATTGCTCTAGCGCAAATATTCGCGGATATATTAATTTTTAAAGATGTGCAGGACTTTTGGATCACCCTGTATATATATGTTCCCGGCTTCGCCCGGTTTTAATTCGAGTAAATGTTTGCCTAACGAACATTTGTTAAAACGATTTTAGCAAACATCCAATCCCTACTGAATCTTTGATTGACTATACTCTCGATATTTTGAAATTTTTTCCCGTTCCCCTGAAAAAAACTCGATGAGTTGAAAAAAAAATCAATATTAATTGGTCCACTTGGTAATTTAAAGTTGAAGTAATAGTATTTTGCCACAAACGAACATTTGTAAATAACTGTATTTAGCGAATGTATCCGGCTTTTCGCCCGGTTTTTACCCGAGTAAAAGTTTGTCTAACGAATATTTGTTAAAACGATTCTAGAAAACATCCAATCCACCTATATATAGATTTATAAACGTATATAATAATTGTTACATGTGTTTAAATATTGTAACATAGTATTTATTAATTTTAATTATGTAACATAGTATTTATTAATTTTATTTTATTTTTTATTAACAGAGTAGTCATTTTTATTTTATATCTTCCGACTCTGTAAATTTCCCTCGTGGCTTATCTTTTGTTTACAATTCTTAGTTTGGCCTTGCCTGAAATAAATTTTGTTTCCTCCTGAAGTTTTTGTCTTCCCTAATTTTCCACGTGGCATTTTGGTGGAGATGCTGGGTAAGTTAGGGAAGAAAAACTGAAGACCGCCGAAAAGACCTTGAAGCCATGGGTGCTGTGATCTACATTTTCGGAGACTGACTCCAGGATTCCACCGCCGTGCTAAAGCCAAGACTTCCCTCGAAGAAGACGATGTCCCTATAGACGATACGACGACAAAGCCGCTCTTCACGCCGCAAGAAAATAGACGCAAAGGTACTAGGGACAAAGTTCCAAGACTTCGATGGAATCCTTGGCAGAAGCACGTCAAATCCACAGCTCCCATAGGGAATAAGCTATGTAACATAGTATTCATTAATTTTATTTATTTAACATAGTATTTATTAATTTTATTTCAGGGAAGGATAAACTAAGAATTGTAAACAAAAGATAAGCCACGAGGGAAATTTACAGATTCGCAAGATATAAAAATGACTACTCTGTTGATAAAAAATTAAATAAAATTAATAAATACTATGTTTATTAGCATGTTATTAGCATTTTTACAATTTATAAATGTAATTTCACCAGATGTCGCGAGAGTCGATGCTCGCGAGTGAAAGTAGAAAATTTGCAAATAAAATTGCAGCGAATATTTATTTCAAATCAAATTCAAACCAGAAACCTTCCCAGCAGTGTCAAGGCGATTGGATAATCTTACCTTTTAAAAACATTCATCGTGTAAAAAAAATACGGGTAAAATTATTAACCAATCAAATTCATTTATCGTTGCGACCAGTGCTGCGCCAAGTGGTAAAAGGCTGGAACTAACGCTTTTTGGTTTTATATTTAAAAAAAAAGCACATCAACCTTTTTTTTTTTGAATAGCCTATATGTAAAAGGAAATCTTCAGCTACCTACATGCGAAATTTCATAAATATTGATTCTGTAAATTTTGCGCAACGCGATAACAAACATCGATTTTGGATTTCATTTTTATAGATATGTGAGATGGTTGCGTGCGTGTTGGTGTGGCTTTCGGAAAAGCCGCTGATGAAATTATAATTAAAATTAATTTATTTAAAGCCAGAAATATATGAAGAGAAAAGAAGTAACGGCTGTTGGGAGCTAGCCTTGTTGTTTATGACGCGAGTGGTCAGAAAATGTCCCGAATGACGCCCGCGCATGCGTAGTGAGGTGTTCCCCCAGCACGCGCTTGCCGAGGCGTAGTGAGGTGGCCACTCTAACACCCGTATGTATAGTGAAGCTTTGTTCCAGTTCGCGCTCGCTGAAGCAAAATGTGGTCGCCACACTAATCCCCCTCCAGTATGATCCTTTAAGAATCTATGTAGTCGTAGAGTGAACTCTTGGTAGGGTGCTTTGTTGGGTTGGGATCTGTTCTTGGGTGCTTGATGGAGGCACCTGTCCTTTTTAAATATCGACCAGATGTAATGGGTGGCGACCATCTTGTTATCTTGCAGGGACACGATGGGTTGCTTAGCGATAGGTATAGTCGCCGTGAGTGCCGAAGGAGCTATTGGTATCGGGGAAGTACTGATTCTTGCTTCAATGGGAGGTAATGGCTGTTGGAGAGAGTTTTGAGGTTGGAGAGGTTGTGGTACCGAAATTTGGGCGGGCTGCAAGTGGAGAGGAGTCCTTTTAGCCGCGTTATTGGTTTCTTTTAGGAAGAGTGGATGTTACTGCTCGCAGGATGGAGGCAAGGGCTCTTCATGAGACGGCGACTGCTGGGGCAAGGGATGGTCACTGTGCACTGGGGAAGAGAAAACAGTTGTAGGGGGCGGGAGATGGTGTTTGAAGGAAGGTTGGAGCAGAACGATAAGGAGTCGAGGGATGAAGAGTTACTTAGAGAGCTGGTGGGAGAAGGCAAGGTGGAGCTCGAGTTGGTGTCTTCAACGTACTAGACTGTAGTCACCAGGACAGTTGTTGTGACATTCATATCACGAGGAGAAGCCGTCTGCTTCAGGTGTTGGAGGCTATTGGAGGTGGGAGTACAGGGACCACAGTGCTGAGATGGAGGTGTTTTGGACAATTCAACTAGGATAATCGAAGGTCTCTGATCAGCAATGGGCTTAGTTTCTGAAACTCGAGCTGTTCGTACCTGGTGTAACCGGCCAAATCGCTGGAGAAGCCATTCTTTGAGCGCCACATATTTTCCTGAAACTGACGGGTTCTCTACAATGTCATAGGCGCAGATGAGAGTCAGTCAAACTAAATTAACAACCGTTGCGTTATACTTGAATTCGTCACTAGCGACGTTTGCGAAAATAAAGGCAGCTTCCAGTTGGCTGAGCCATAATGGAATGTTGTTTGGCAAGAAGGGTGGAGCTCGGAAAATCCATCTTGATATTTGAGATGGGTTGAGTTCCATCGTGAAGTTTGAGCTTCTATGATTTCCAAAGATTTGTCCTTGACGTTGGCAGTTAATTCTTCATTCGAGTCGCCCGGCTCACCAATTTTTGTGTAATGGTTGCGTGTGTATTGGTGTGGCTTTTGGAAAGGCCGCTGAAAAAAAATTAAAATTAATTTATTTAAAGCCAGAAATATAAAAAGAGAAAAGAAGTAAAGTCCGTTGGGAGCTAAGCTTGTTGTTTATGACGCGAGTGGCCAGAAAATGTCCCGGATGACGCCCGCACATGCGTAGTGAGATGTTCTCCCAGCACGCGCTTGCCGAGGCGTAGTGAGGTCACCACTCTACTGCCCGTATATGTAGTGAAGCTTTGTTCCAGTTCGCGCTCGCTGAAACAAAGTGTGGTCGCCACAGATATAAAGGATGATATCTATGCTTAAAATATTGTTTTCTTGATAAATTTATGAATTTTATTATTTTGCTATTGCTAAAAATTCTTTGAGATATTTGATATTAGATGCTTTTAGCAATTTTTAAATTCGTTTTGTTTGGTTTAGGAATTATTCTAAGAGCTACTCTTTTCCATTCACCAGGAAAATATCTTTTTTAAAATACACTTATTAAATAATTCGTTTAACAACGATACAATTTTGGAGAAGGACATTTTATTTAATTATCGCTTATATTATATATTCCAGGAGCCTTTTTAACATCAATATTAGAGATTATGTTTATTTCTTCCACACACACACACTTATTGTAAGTGTAAATAAAATACGATATAATGAAAAATTATATTAAATGTCTTAATTCGATATTTAATTTGAGGTGTTAAAAATAAAAAGGGGGTAAGGTAGTGAAAGTCAGCTATCAAATATGTCCAAGTGTTACGGAGAGAGGAAAAATATTTTATCATTAAAATCAAGAACAAAGAAGTGTCAGTTTCAATAGACCGATTAAAACCAGCATATTTATTAAACACCTCTCAACCTGAGGATTCTGCTAAAGACAACACTTCAATCGGACAACCCGTGGGGCCACCAGCAGATATCAGGAGGACTTCAACACGAACTGGACGGACTATAAAACCCCCTGTCAGATTCCAGGACTACCAGACGTAACTCTGTTACTGGCAAGGGAGTAATGTAGTGAATCATATCATTTTATTTCGTATAATTTTAAATCATATTATTTTATTTCATATAATTTTATTTTTTATTATTTTAAATCAATAGTTGTAAATACCAAAAAAAAAAAACAGCTTAATTCTAAAAATATTATCATCATCAATTTTCATGTTATTGTTGTAGACGAAGAACACGCTTGTTTCCGTATACGATAATAAAATTACAAGCAAAATTTAATGTGATTTAGTAATTAATTCTTGAATTATAAATATATTGTAACACAAATTGTTGTTGTTCACTTCTTTATCTCTTTCTTACTTTGCTTCTTGGATCCTGCAGTCGAGTATTTTGTAAGACTTTGGGTCTTAATGGGGGCTTTTGTTGTTATGTTGTATATATGTATGTGTACGTATTTATTATACTTACATAATCTTTCTTTTTCTTTTCTGTATATTCCCCACTTTCACGGGCCTCTCTTATAATCTGGGGGAGAATTCTCTATAAACCAGTGTGTCTTAATAAAGGCATTTGTGTGTGTGTGTGTGAAATATATTGTAACACGCCTGCAGCCGCCCCAACAGAATAAAGCGGAATTACCAAAATTATCAATACAAAGAAAGGCACGATCATAAAATTACCCGATGAAAAATATATTGATCAGTTGAATGAGAGTTTTATGAAATCGGATGAAATCAATTCTTTGAGTAAAATATACAAACCTAAAATGCGAGACCCAACTGTAGTTATCAAATCGGTCAATAAATTTACTGACATAGTAAACTTGCCAACTATATTTTGCGAGGTGAATTCAGAACTGAATGACTGTGAAAACGAAATTAAAGTACTTTTTCCTAATAAATCCAATAGACAAGAAAATTACATCGTGTTGCGAGTTTCTCCGCGAGTGTACCAAATTATTAATAGAAATAACAAAATATATACGGACATTCAACGCTGTGAAGTACGGGATGAAGTACTGCTAAATCAATGCCAAAAGTGCTTTGAGTTTAATCTTAACTATCGCAAAAACAATTGCACAAAAACGGCATAAAGTACTGCTAAACCAATGCCAGAAGTGCTTTGAGTTTAATCCTAACTATAGCAAAAACAATTGCACAAATACTAAATAAAGGCACCAAATGCGGTCTGTAGGGCCAACACCAATTCTCAAGTAATATAAATTGATGCAATTGCTAAAATCATCCGTATTTTTAAAATAGAAATATAGAACATGAACCTAATTCAAGACAATGCCCTATCTACAGTAAGCAAATTGATTTAATAATACAATGAACTGATTACAAAAGTCCAGTGATAGAAAGTAAAAACAATTAATTAGCCTAAAATCATTCTCCTGATTTTTTTAACTTTATAATATGCAATTTAATAAGAGTTAAATAGTACAACAAAATGCGCGAAAAATTATTATATGTATAAACGAACTTTACTCTTCCAATGAAATTGAAGCAGCAGATATAATTTTAGTACAAGAACCCTATACAATTGATGGAGAAGTAATTATTCCATGGTCTGCTAAGAAATATCAAATAGAAAACACTCAAAGTGTAAATACAGCTATTTTCATTAATAATAGTAGTCTTCAAACGAAATTAATTACTCAATTCACAAATTATTTTGCAACAACTATTATAGTTTACACTAAAACAAAAAATATAATAATTTATAACATATATATACATCCTAACTCTATGAACAAAGACCACGAATCATTTTTAAAATAATTAATTACCGATTTCAGGAATACACCTCTGATTCAGTGTGGAGACTTCAATGCGAGATCTCCATTATGGTATGATTTAAAGACAAATTATAACGGCCATTAATTATTTCCCATTATCGATGTTACTAATCTAATTATACACAATGATGAAACACCAACATGCAGGAATGCCAGTAGTGCAGAATTGCAAGTAGTTGGTGTGCATCTTGAGTCTCCCTGTTTCTCGCATGGGCAACTCTATGTAGCATGCTCCCGTGTTTCCAGCCCTAAAAAATTATTTGTCTTTAGTTCTACTTTTAGCAAGACACACAATATTGTTTATCAAGGGGCTTTGATCTAGATTTTGACAATTTTGAAAGAGATTTCTTCGAATAATGAAATGGCGTACGCAAAAAATATCCCAAATATCTGATCACGTTGCGATACTATTTGAAGTATGTATGACTGAACAATTTTCAACCACAACCCTATATATTAGGTACTCTTCGAATGATTTAACCAAAAAACTAAATAAAGGATGTCCGCAAGGAGGACCCTTTTCTCCGACAATTTGATACATCATAATGAATGATCTATTAACTCAGGAATCTAATAGCGAAATTATTGGATATGCAGATGATCTAACGGTAATATGTTGGAATATAGATGTAAAATATCTTAAGATCACAATTGAAAATTCAATAGGAAAAATAAATATGTAGTACGAAAACAACAAATTTGAAATATCAAGACAGAAATCAAAGATTTTATATTTATTCAATTGTAAAAAGGATGTAATTAATTTGCATGGTAATCTTGTCAAACCAGTTGAAAACCTAAAATACTAGGATTGACTTTCAATAATCATCGAAACAAGAACAAATTAGATTTTATGCCTCACATCGACAGTGTTATTGCAAAAACAACTAGAGCTAGTGAATATCTTCTTGGTTTAACAAAGAAATCGTGAGAATTGTATAGTAGGCGATCATTACCATTTAATAAGACCTTATTTGGAAGCATAATAACTTATGGTTCAACAATCTTGTGTCCATATATAAACACGAGATCTAAAAACAAATTGGATTCACTACAGTATGATATTCTTAAACACTGTATATAAGCTTATAATACAACATTTTCGAATTGTACACATGTTGTCGCAATAATACCTAAAATTAAGGATTTTATTTTGTCAAACATACCTAAAGTTGAAATAGATTATAATAGAAATGATCCAGCAAAACGAATTATAATTATCTAACTTTATAAATGATTATTGGTTCAACAGTTTAAAACTGCACTTGAAAATCTCCCCAGTGATGCATACAGAGTTGTTGTAAATGCTGATCGGACACCTCCTGGTCAACATCCTAGACGGTATAATGCTCCTACAGCTAATGAGGTTGCGGTTGTCTTAGCTGGTAATCAGTTTGGCTCACGTGACATTGTTTTACATCAGCGAGATAATTTGCTGCAACATGTTAGCGACACATATCGCTTTTATGATGCCCTTCAATATCCTTTAATTTTCTGGAAAGGCCAAGAAGGATATTCTTTTCATATTCCTCAGATCGACCCAAACACTAGACAGCCTTTGTCAAGTAAAGTGTCTTCTATGGATTTTTATGGCTATTTTATTATGGTTCGCCGAAATAGTCCAAATGTCATTGTTCAATTTGGCCAGCTCTTTCATCAATTCCTGGTCGATATGTATGCTAAGGTAGAAAGTGAACGTTTGCGCTATATTACGCTGCACCAGAGAAACTTGCGTGCAGAGAGTTATTTTCATTTGCGCGATGCCCTGTCAACTGATGCAAATATTAACCCTAATAGCTTGGGTCAAAGGATCATTTTACCATCAAGTTTTGTCAATAGTCCCAGGTATTTGGCAGAATATACGAAGGATGCTTTTTGTTATGTTCGGAATTTGGGCGTCCAGATCTTTTTATTACTTTTAGAAGTAACCCCTCTTGGGAAGAGCTATCTGCAGCGTTGCTACCAGGACAAAAACAGCTGGATAGACATGATATCACAGCTCGGGTTTTTCGGCAAAAATTAGTTAAATTTATTGGGGCTCTAACAAAAGGCCAATTGTATGGAGCAACAGTTGCGTGGATGTATTCTGTTGAATGGCAGAAAAGGGGACTTCCTCATGCTCACATATTAGTTTGGCTAGCAAATAAGCTCCGTCCCACTCAGATAGACTCTGTTATATGTGCTGAGTTTCCAGATCCTATTCAAGAGACGCTATTGTATAACATTGTGGTTAAGAATATGATACATGGGCCTTGCGGTGAGTACAACCCTGTGTCCCCCTGTATGAAGAATAGTAGCTGTTCTAAAAAATATCCAAAACAGTTTTTGCTGGAAACCCAGACTAATGTTCTCCAGGCTCGAATTTTAACTGGCTCTTTTCGAGGGGAAGAGGTCCTTATTCCTAGAATACCTATTATTCCAAATGATCTGCCTTTTAAGTTTAGACGCTTGCAATTCCCAGTTATGGTTGCCTTTGCTATGACAATTAATAAAACTCAGGGTCAAACATTGCAAGTAGTTGGTGTGCATCTTGAGTCTCCCTGTTTCTCGCATGGGCAACTCTATGTAGCATGCTCCCGTGTTTCCAGCCCTAAAAAATTATTTGTCTTTAGTTCTACTTTTAGCAAGACACACAATATTGTTTATCAAGGGGCTTTGATCTAGGTTTTGACAATTTTGAAAGAGATTTCTTCGAATAATGATTTTGGTAAGCTTGACTTTTGTAAATACATAATTTGTGAATAATTTGTTATCATTATTGCTCTACTGTAGTTTCATCAATAAAGCTTTTTTTACTTTATTTTATTTTAATTTTTTCACATTTAATTCATTTACATAACTCTATTCTTGAAAATTGTTTTTTTTTTATGGTATCAACATTTCTGGTTCAATTAAGGTTTTTGTTAGCCTGCAACACACCTTATCATAGCTCATTGCATTTATCAGGATAACTTTGCTGTTTTGATTTTTACACCATTAGTATTTTCATGCCTCTATAATATTATATTTGTTTGCAGAATTTTATAGACAATTTGGTTTGGGTTATGTACATTAAGAATTTGTAAAAATATAAAGGTCAAAGTTTTACAACAAAAAAATAATAATTTTGGAACACCATTTCTCTCCCATTTAATTTAATGGTGCTTCATTTATGATTTTTAGAATTGCATTATTTTTATGCATATTATTTTAAAAAAATTGTGTTAGCAAGACATGGAATATTGTTAAGTTAATGTAATATTGTTACGATGTACTAGAGCGCCATCTGTTATCAAATTATAAAACTATTAACAGAAACTTTACCAACCCGTGAAGCGTTAGCTCCAGTCTTTTACCGCTGGGGGCAGCACTGTTAGAGCTAATTAATGCTTTCGATTGGTGCTTACTTTTACATGCTGTTTGTTTTTAGACTAAATTGATACACATCAAGTTAGCATTTTTTCATGCTTCAAAAGTTAAGATTATATTTTTAACGTTTCATAATACTTTTCAAATTAAAGCCGGAAATAATATTGCTTTTTCCCATCCTGCAGGTCTACATTACACTGCAACATGCTATCATAACTCTGGCTTTTGGCATTGTAATTTATATAATGTGAAAGTACTGTTTGCTACCTTAAGCTCTGGAGAGATTATAATGTGTCTACAGATCCATCATGTGGAAATCACACTATAGTGAAAATGCATTTAGCTGGTATCAATGTATCACATTTGTAGACATGTGGTGCGCTTACAGTAAAAGCAGTCGCTACCTACCCACCGTGGTTATCATGGCCTGTACCACGCGTACTAGGGATAATTAAAAAAAAAAAGGAAACAAGACCGAATACAAATAATTACATTATGTGTGGTTTCAGTTACATTTTGGCTATCTTCAGACAAAGGTACTGAATACATTCAGTAATTTTGTCTTTATATGGCAACAATGCTGTTACTGAAACATCACACATATATATATGTTTTTTTATTTGGTCTTGCATATTTGGTATTTTTAAAATTGCCCTTGACTATTAGAAAATTATGCAAATTTCCTTTTTATTTTATATACCATTTTAAAAAATATATTCTTTTGTTAAAATATCCAATTTCCCACACTTTTCTAAAACTGCAACAATAACTAATACAAAATTCTTCCAAGTCCAGGTATTTCAAGATTGCAGAAATATATTACCTTTATAAAAGTTGCTTAACTATTTAGATATGTAAATGCCGGATCAGGTGCCCTTTAAAATGTTTGCTCTGGCTGTTTCTTCTTGGACAGCCGAGAGTGAAGTGGACAAAGTGAAATTTTCAGGTTGTGCCGACCATTTTCCTTTATTCACACTATTCATTAGATTTTTTTTTTATTTTTAAGAATAAAAGCCCAGTTTTGGTTACTTGCACTCACTGGAGGGGTTGGAATTTTTCAAGAATCAGGAGCCATTGGGGCAATTATTTTTTCAGAACAAAGTGTCTGAATCTGCATTCGATGATCCCGGGTCATGGTTTTTAAAAATTAACAGTTTAGACCACTCCTCCAAACAGCACTCTATTCATTAGATGTGTTTGTGAAATGGATCCTATATTTCAGATTTTTTTACAAGCATTTTCGATATTGTTGTTTGCAATTTATCTCCATTTTGCTGAAAGAAATTTCATTACCTTGAGTTTACAAACAGTTAGGGCCTCTATTCATTCATGAGTAAACCTCGCTCGAACACTACCCAGGCGAAGCCGGGTCCAGTCGGGTAAAACCCGGGCGTTGCCTGGGCCATTCGGCTAGTTCTAAATATATATTGGACTTTAATAATATGTGTGTTATAACCTCTATTTCTTGAATAATATATTTCTCTAAAATGTAAATTTAAATAACTTTCACTCTCTCTCTAAAACTAAATAATTTGTTATTTAAAAACTATGTACATAAAATAGATTAAACATTTACATGCAAATATCCACTTAGGATATAGCATGTGTTTTGTAACGGAAGAATAAAAATAATGAATTTGGTATTGAAATGAATTTAATATTTTTATATTTTACTTACTTACGAATTTATACCATATATCCGATCCATAAGAAAAAATAATTGGCTTAAATATTGTTTTGTATGACGTAAGACTCTTTTGGGTACTCAGACCCCAATATTCTCCGCAAATTGACATTAGAATATTTTAAAATCTTTTTTTGCTTCATTTAGTATAATATTAAAAATAATAATGGCATATCCTGACCAGGAGCACATGTGCTTCACAGAAGGCAGATATAATATAGTATAATATCTATGAAAGGATCGACATTAAGTTTTTTTTTTCTGATATGATTTGCAAAAGTGACTCCTAATATTTTAATTTTCTGTACTGGCATAATTATTTTGTTTTCAAACTTTATTTCGGATATGTTTTTATTGTGTAAATGCAGGATGTTATTTTTCTCAAGACTGATTATTAGTTTATTTTGAGTACGCAATTGATCGATTTCTTTCAAGATTAATTCTATAAATTTGTAAGAATATCCTTTTATCATTCTAAACTATTATTGTCACATCATCAGCATAATACAGTATTTCATAATTAGGTATATCTGCATTCTGTTTAAAAAATAATTCAGTAATATCAGCTATAGCAATGGAGACAGTGGTCCGCCCTGTGGAAATCCTTTTGATATTGTTTTATTAACCTTCATATCACCATAAATAAATCTTATTTTTTTCTACTATTCTAGAAACTTTGCAATATTTTAATCGAATCAGCGGATATATTGTCTTGATTTATTCTTTTAAAAAGAGCTGGTGACCATGCATTGTCAAATGCACCCTCTATATCGATTGCAATTAGAGACGCAAATTATTCGGTCTATGTTCTAATATAACCTTTGCTATTTTTTCAAACATGATATCGTTGATTTCTTTTCTATAAATCCATGCTCTCTATAATTTTAAATATTTTTCTCGTTAAAATCATAATTTATTTCAGTATTTTTTCAAAAATCTAAGAGAGATTTGATACCAGATATATAGGTCGATTGCTTTTAGAAATTTCTAAATTCGTTTTGTTAGGTTTAGGAATTATTTTAAGAGCTGCCTTTTTTCCATTTATCCAATTTCCATTCTTTCTAGTGATAGCAAGCTTTCAAGGTCCTTAAATCTTGGTTATGTACAGAAAATTGTGCATGTTAGCAATACTTTGCATAAAGTAAAGTCGTTCAGATTAACTCACACGCAATCCGACAGACAGCCCTCGTAGCAAGGAACCACGTCCACGTCCTCCATGCATCTGAAGTCATCTGTAGCCACATCGGTCAAATATTTGTGGTTTTTGGTATATCTGTTGGTGGTGTTATGGTAGTGTTGGGTGATACGTTTCTATTGATTGTTAATATTAATGGTGAAAATTATTTTTATAAGAAATTGCACTTTAAATATATATATGCAGATAAATGAAAAGATACACTATTCTTAAGCAACTCTAATTAATAATTTATTAATCTTTTTACAAAACGATTATATGTAAATTGTTGTTTACAAGATGATGATCAATAACACAGAGTAGAGTAATAATATATCACAGATCATTCCTCCTTCCTTATATTGTTCATAGATGGAGAAAACCGGCAAGGAGGGCGTCGAGGTCGGGTAGATCTCCTAGGTGGAGGTGTCGTGGAAATTTGAGGGTCTTGTTCCAGTCGGTGAGGTCCTGCTCCTGCGTTGTCCAAGGTCCAATCAGAATCTTCAGCATATTTGGTATCTGAACCTGTCCTCATCTGATTGACATGCACTTTAAATGTGCCTTTTAGGTTCTTTACTAGATAAACATTGTAACCTAGTCGTCGTATCACCTGGGCCTTGAACCATTTGCGCCTCTTTTGTATTACTCTTGTAAACATCACTTTATCTCCAACTTGAAAATGTCGCCTTCCACACTCATTTCTCCCAAAAGTCTTCTGGATAAATTCAGAGTTCAAGCAATTTACAAATGTTCTAGGCACATAACTTAGGAGACGTTCTACAGGAGGCTTATCTAAAGAGGTAGGCGTATTTCTATAATTAAACAGAACATTTTGTAAAATACAGTCCATATTTGAGTTTGGAGATTCTTCTAACGACTTTTCCAGAGATTTTTTTATTATTCTTACCGAAACTTCAGCAATTCCGTTAGACGAGGGATTATATGCTGGCGAGGTTAAGTGGTATACATTATTTTTCCGTAAGAACTCCTTAAATTCAATCGAATTGAAGGGGGGGCCATTGTCAGATACTAAGCATTGCGGTAATCCATACCTGGCGAAACACTCCCGTAGTAGCTTAATATTTTCTTGCGAAGTAGTACCTCTAACTGGGAATACTTCAATCCAATTTGAATTTGCATCTACTACTAATAAATAACAATCACCTCTGAAATAGAAATGGTCAACATGAACTCGCTGCCACGGTTGGTTAGTCCTGGGCCAAGGTGTGTTCTCAGCAGGAGGAGCTGTCTGATGATGCATACAGGGAGAACATTCCTTCACAAACTCTTCAATTTGACTATCCATTTTTGGCCACCAAACCGATGATCTGGCTAGAGATTTCATGCGATTGATTCCTATATGACTTTGATGAAGTAACTTCAACATTTGATCTTGACAGGTACTTGGAATCACTGCCCTAGAATCAACAAAAATGCATCCCTGCAGTACAGAAAAATTTTCCAATTTTGAAAGGAATGGTTTCATTGTTTCATCCTTTTTTGCTAACTGAGGGTCTTCTAATAGATATTCCTTGAGCTTATTTAAAACCGGATCTTTATTGGTTTCTTCTTCAATAATGAGGTGGTCCAATGGAGTTACATTTAAAAATGATATATCATGTGTCACCAAATCAATGTTGTCTTCCCATGAATTTATTTCCTCAAGTGGAAGTCTTGAAAATGCATCCGCACAGAGCATGGTATCTTTATTTGTATATCTAATATCGAAATCGAAATTAGACAACTCTAAAGCCCACCTATGCAAACGATTTGCAATTAAAGGCGGAAGAAGTCTTTTGTTTCCAAAAACAGTCGTTAAAGCTTTATGATCACTCTTTAACACAAATTTTCTCCCAAACAAGTATTGTCTCAGTTTGGAAGTTGCAAACACAATAGCAAGTGCTTCTTTCTCAGTCTGAGAGTATTTGACTTCTGCACTTGACAATGTTCTGGAAACAAAGGTAATTGGCTTCTCTTCCCCTTCCACAATATGACACAAGACCCCACTTATGCCATAGGCAGATGCATCGCAGGTTAAAGTTAATGGAAGCTTCATTGAATAGTGAATAAGCGCCTGGGAATTTAATAGAGTTAACTTCAAATTCAGAAATGCCTTTTCGCATTGGCTAGACCATTTCCAACGATTGTCCTTCTTGAGGAGTTGATAAAGAGGACCAGCCAAGGTTGACATATTAGGTATGTATTTTGAATAGAAGCTCAACATCCCTAGAAAACTCTTCAATGATGTTTTATCGAAAGGCTTTTTACACCTTTCTAATGCTTCCAATTTCTTTGAATCTGGTCTAACACCATCTTCATTTATAATATGACCTAGAAAACAAATGTCTTTTTTTAAAAATAAGCATTTTTCTTTATTAAGGGTGAAATTTAGCTCTTTCAATTTATCGAAGATTATTTTTAAAATTCTGTAATGTTCTTGTTCATCTTTAGAACCAATGAAAATATCATCTAAGTATATCACCGTGTTGGGAACATCATGAAAAAGGCTGTCCATACACCTCTGGAAAATGGCTGAAGCTGGACTGATGCCAAAAGGCAATCTATTGTATCGGTAAAGTCCTCTATGGGTAGATACCACTAGCAGATTTTTTGATGCTTCATCCATTTCAATTTGATGATATGCGGAGGAGAGATCCAATTTGGTAAAAATCTTGTTTCCTCCTAGATTTCCCAACATAGTTTCTATAGTAGGTAATGGATATTTCTCATCTTCAATGCAATTATTCAAAGTATTTTTAAAATCACCACACAAACGTAGTTCTCCATTTGACTTTATTACCGTTACTAAAGGCGTAGACCAATCACTAGCATTAACTTTTTCAATTATTTGACTTTTTTCAAGTCTGTCTAGTTCTTTGTCTATCTTCTCTTTAATGGAAAAGGGTACTGGTCTAAATTTAAAAAATTTGGGCTTAGCATTTGGCCTCAATGATATTGAACCTTTAATGCCTTGAATTGGTAAATCTTTATCTTCAAATACTCTCTTATATACTTCTAAAAACAGTTCTAAGTTTGAAATTACATTTATATTATTACAGATATCAAAAACGCAATTGGGCCAATCAGCTTTTAAAATTCTTATCCAATTTCTGCCCAGTAACGGCGTTTGGTTATTAAACTGGCCTGTCACAATTAGGGGTAGTTTTTCCTGATAGTTTTTGTAACTAACATTTACCAAGCATTTTCCAAAAACTGGTATCATATTTCCTGAAAAACTTTTCAAATGTCCACTGTATTTCTCTAGAGTGACATTTTTGAGATTTGTAAGAAAAAATTTCTTTGAAACTACAGACACGTCTGCACCAGTGTCAACCTCCATTATAGTGTCTGCATCTTCAATTTTAACGTTTACCATTATTTTTGGTGCGTTTTCTAATGTGTTGCACTGAATAGTATTCAATTTATTCTGATTGGGTTTATTCATTCCAGAATTTTGGGCCGATTTTTTATTCCAACACACTGGAGCAATGTGCCCTTTCTTATTGCAAATGTAACATTGAGCATTTTTAAATTTGCATAACTTCGTATCGTGGTTAGACTTTCCACAAATTTTGCAAGGATTATTGTATTTACATGGGAATTTAAAATTTTTAGATCTGGCTTTCAAATTATCAATATCATGACCAGGATTTTTCATCAAATTTACTTGTGACTTCGCTGCCTCTACAGAATTTGCAATAATTATTGCACTATCAAACGTTAAAAATGGTTCACTTAGCAGCCTTTTAAGCGTAGCTTCATCGAAGCAACCACTTACAAATTGATCACACAAATTTTCATTTATGTCAGTAAATTTGCACTTGTCTGCCTGAGATTTAAGCCTCAAAACAAATTTTCCCACAGGCTCATTTTCTTTTTGTACAATCTTATGAAATAAATATCTTTCGTAGTGCTTATTTTTTATTGGATATAAATGGTTGGTTAAAACCTCTACTAAATCTTTATATTTAAGGTCACTTGGCCTTCTGGGTACCAACAAATCGCGCAAAGTCTTATAAACATTAACATCAATAGACGTTAATAACACAGATACTTTGTCTGCTTCTAATGTTTTGTTCAATTTAAAACATTCTTCTAATTGTTCCAAATAACAATTCAGATCTTCGCCTTCACGAAACCTTGGAAAATTTGAATTAGTGGTGGCCATACTTACGTTAATTCTTCGTCGCCATTTGATACGTTTCTATTGATTGTTAATATTAATGGTGAAAATTATTTTTATAAGAAATTGCACTTTAAATATATATATGCAGATAAATGAAAAGATACACTATTCTTAAGCAACTCTAATTAATAATTTATTAATCTTTTTACAAAACGATTATATGTAAATTGTTGTTTACAAGATGATGATCAATAACACAGAGTAGAGTAATAATATATCACAGATCATTGGGAATGTCGAACTATCTTGCTTGTGTGGCTTAGAGAATCGGTTGTTGTTTATATGTATTCAGTATAGGACATGGTATTGTAGATTTGATTTTGTAGGGGTTGATTGGTCAAGCTAAGGAAATTTCATGCGAAATCTTATATTTAGTGTGAGCACTTCTACACATATGCAATTGCGTTTATTATAATTATCAAGGTGCATGAATATATTTGCTTCCCAAATTTATTTTCGCTAACATTAGTTTAATTAAGGTAAGCATCTAATATTATTTGTTGATAAACCATAAAATCAATGTCTGCACAGGTTTCAAATATAAGCAACCAAAGCTCCACAAAAACGCTACAAAAATGTGTGTCAGTTTTAACTTTAGGTGTATTTGGTCTACTCACGTGTCGTACAGAACTCCTCGTCGCTGGGAGTCAGGACGCCAAAGGGGAAACAGTTGCAGCTCTCGAGTACCTTGTCGGCGATGCAGCTCTCAATGCAGGACTAGGAGCAGAAATAATTACGACAAATTATATATAATAAGGCAAATTCTACACCACAGGATAAACTCTATTAGGCGAAAACAAAACCTACTTTCTTTTTCCAAATCTTACGAGAAAAGACAAGTTCTGCTGAATAAAATGTGACAAAACCTGCCTCACGAGAAAGTATAAATTCAGCGGAATTAATCTCACCATATGGGACAAAGCTAAATTCAAAGAAAAATCCTATCTTAAGGACAAGTATGCTCAGAGACAAAACAACCTTGCGGAGTAAACCTAACTAATGATTACTAATTTACCATATGTGTGAAAATGTATCTTTCGTTACAAAACAAAAAATATTTTTGAATAAAACCTATTATACGGGACAAAACAAATCCCGTGGAACAAAATCTAGTGTCCAATACTAATACAGCGGGATCAACACCTATCCTGGGTTGAACAAACATGGACAAAACCTACCTTACATAAGACAAAACCACGTGGAAAATATTCTACAAACATGGGACAAAACCTACCCTACCTAGAACAAAACCTGCCTTACATGCTATCCTACCTAGGATAAAACCTACACAACATGGGGCAAACGTACCCTATACTGGACAAAACATACCATACATGTGATGAAACCTACCTTACATGGAACAAGCCTACCTTAAATGGGATAAAACCTACCTTACACAAAACAAATCTACCCTGTATGGGACATAGCCTAACCTACACAGAAATAACTACTATACATGGGAAATAAACTACCAATTCCAGTTTAAACTAACTTTATTAGGTGCCGCTCAGCAACTGAACAAGACAAAACTTACTCTACTCTTGACAAAATCTAGCCTACGCGGAACAAATTTTACCCTACACAGAGTGAAATCTATCTTGTGCGGGAAAAATTCTACTCTTCGCCAAACAAACTTGAAAAATGAAATAAAACCTATACTGACGCCACAAAAAAAAAAACCCCTACCCTACGGGACAATATGGAGAAACCACTTCGAGTCTTCCTATTATCGCTGGCGTAGTCATGGCAGTTGGTCTTGTACGGCCATTGCAGACGGTGCATCTCCACCTGAAAACACACAAGTGAATAAATGAAGTTGCAAAATAGTCTAGGAACCTGCTACACATGTAAAGTTTATATAACAAATTAATAGGAAGCCAGATTATTTTAGCTTTAGTGTAATAAGCTTTGAGACCTTTACCTTTTTACGATATGATGAATGAATAGACATTGAATGAATTAAAAAACATGATATGCTTGCGCATGCGCGCGTACAGAAAATATAAACCTGTATATAGAAATAAAATGAAATTATAACAAATTAATTATACGGCGACTTTAGTTATTTAATAATTCCCTTGCCCATGAAAAGAAGGCCGCCTCAAACTTCTGCCAAAGGCGTCCAACTCTGCCAGAAGTCAGTTGGCGAGATATAGACCAACAACTCTTCTGAACACCCAAGGTTTTTGAACGATGTAATCCTGGTTAGACTGTATTGGCTCGCCCAACGCCATGGATGGCTCTCGGACAACCAATTTGTATTTATTCACTGCAGGTCAGCCAAAATCACCCAGTTTATCGATTAAAGGCAGGCTTACTGGAGAAAATCTTGGACATTAGCAGAGCATTTGACACTGTCTGGAGACCGGCCATCATACAAGGTCTCGAACGCCTGGTTGTTCCCATTCACTGATTTTTCTAGAGCAAAGTTTTCGGAAGACAGGAAGGTGTCTTTCTCCGCTTGGACAGCAACCGCCTTCACATTCGCGTAGTTTGGTACCTTCCAAGGTTCTGTACTGAGCCCATTTCTGTTGATCGTCATCGCCCGGTTCCTCTTCATCATATCCCCCATTAGAGAAAGTTTACTAGTCGCTTATGCAGACGACTTCACCCTGTTGACTCATGTTCGGGTCCGTCTGTCCAACAAAGCTATTAACACATTTCTCGACCAAATCGCTTCATGAAGCACTGAGCTGAACCTCAGAAAGACGCAAGTCTGTATCTTCCAGTGGCAAAGAGTCCGCCCCAACCCCGACCCTGGACTCATAATCCTTGGCCAACCCATCTCTAACAGTAAGATTTTAACCTTCTTGGGGGTGGAATTCGACCAGACATGAGGTTTCGTCTCTCAGCTATCCAAACTCATTCGCAGGTGTCGATCAATTGCTATAAGATTAAGAAACTCAATCCATAGGAACTTCGGTATTTACTTTGCTGCTGGAACCAAAATCCTTCAGATGGTGGTATTCCCTGCCCTTCTATATGGAATTTTAGCTTGGGGTCGTTTCGCCTCCTCCAAGGAAGGTGTATCTCAGCTAAGGAGCATCCACTACACGTTTGCACAGCATATATTGAGAGGGAGTCATTGAAGCCAACCATAACAGCCATATCCCTGACAGGCAGCTCACCCTTTGACATCATCATCCAGGCCCGGCTGGATTTCCTAAAGGAGATCAAGCAGGGAAATTACGAATCGAAGCCAGGAGCTGCTGCACTACCAAACCTTCCCATCTAAATGACCCCTTTCCTTCAGTTTGAACCTAGAATAGGTAACAACGCCACTAATTGTTACAGATTGATCAAAAAGTGATTCAGGCGTTGGTGCTGCGATTATCTTCCTTTCTCAAGAACATCAGCCAGTTCTTCTATGCTTTACCCAGACTGCACTGCATCTCAAGCTCAACTCTTAGCAATTCTATAGGCAGCTCAAATCGCGGAGATAAGTCCAACCAAAACAGCAGTGACCATTGCCTCGGACTGTAGATCCACTTTAGCAGCTATCTGCTCCTCAGGACCAATTCATACATCGTTAATAGCGAAATAACAAAAGTCCTTAACAGAGCTCTTCATATCAGGCTGTGTCGAGTACTCGGACAAACTGGAATCAATGGCAATCGACTAGAAGACAGTGTAGAAAAACTGCTGCTTCTTCTGTCCTGCCACACTCATACTACACCCTGCCTCAACACACTCATACTCCACCCTGCCTAGAACTCATGTTTTTAACCAAACATGTAAGGCTGCTCTATCATCATGGACTGTATTATATTCCCAAGACTACTCGACCAGATCCCTCAGGAGAATTGCTTCCACTCCAAGCCATCTTCTCAAATTTCTACCAAACATCCGCCACAGAGAGGTTATTATCATCATTCTCACGAACGATGGCCATGTACTGGCAGACATTACACGTAAGGATCCCGAAACAGACCCTACCTGTATCCACTGCTCAGAAGTGCAACAGACAGCTGATCATATTTTATTCGGCTGTACAGCAATCCTGAGACATAGAATGCAAACCGTTCAACTCAGCAATCAAACCAGGACGCGAGTAAACACGCTCAGCACTTGTCCATACTAGTCAGCTGGACTCCCCGGGATAGTTGGCGCTCTGCGCTCCGGGAACCTGGGTTATAAATATATTTCTCTCTCTTCAATAATCGGTTTTCAGGTATGTATTTTTTAAACGTTAATTAGTTTAAATTATTTCTCCACGCTTTTATAAACATTTAAAGAGTGCGTTTGTAGCGGCCAAGTATATGCAAAACTATATTTTGCATAGCTTGTCTTTTGTAAGATTTATGTAAACGCGACCTCACTTTTTTTCCACCCAACCTTGACGCTACATGTTAATTTTAAATATAGAATCATTTTCTAAAATCCTATAAAATATAGTAATATGGGTAATTCTTTCCTCACTGTATGACAAGATATCCGAGAGGCAGGGATCCCAGGGTGAAGTTGGGCGGTAGGACAGCCCACGTATGTGGGTAGGGAAAGACAGGCGCCACGAAGGCGTTCCAATGTGGGGGAAGCAGAACAGTCGCAGAGATAACGGCGGTGACAACAGAGGCGGCAAGTGGGCTACGGGAAGTGGGTTCCGGGCGTGTGGTCGTATGGACTGACCGGGAAGACGGTGGAGGATCCCTCTGGTGGCGGACAATGAAGGCAAGTCCATCTACTGTATATAGTTACTAATCTATTCTTCAAATCTCTTATAATAAATATACCGTACTAAGCTGTATCCACAAAGAATCCACAATGTTTTTATAGAAACCTCATACGCAAAATCGACGACTGAGAAGAGTCATAACAATGTGTATTAAAATATGTCATTTTACTTTGATTTATTCATTTTCAACTATTATTAATTGTATAGATGAATTCTTTAACACAGGATGTGTTATTCTGGCATAAAGTAACTTATCATATGATGCGGTATATATCCAGTTTACTACTATCTGTATGTAAAGATCAATGGTGGAATTGAATTTAAATTCAGTAAATTATTCCATGAGCGCCCATCTCCATGACGAATCAACCTTTTGTAAAATAAAAAAGAGTGTACTGAACGAATCAAGAGATTCACAGTATTGTTATGCCTGTTAACCAAGACTATTTATATCTGATGGCCTTTTCTTTTTTTCTATCTCTTCCTCTTTTTTAGTCTCTGGGACAAGGCTACTATACAAGACGAAATGTTTCAATAAAATGCTTTTGTTGTAGTTGGCCTAATATACTCTAACCTTCACTGAACAACCACCTCCAAGAAAGATAATAGATCATCTTTAACTTATAGATTAAATTAACACAAAGCAATAACGCGCCATCTATATATATAAAATGAAAGGATTTAAAAGCGCGAATGTTTCACCACTGATGAGCCAAGCCCTCCCAATATATTTTTTCATCGCAGTAAGGACAGTAGAAGTTCGTTTTATGTATAAAAGAAACATTCGCGCTTTTAAATCCTTTATTATATATATATAGATTAAATGTAATGAGAGAAGAGAAGATAGAACAAAATACGTAATATTAACTTGAATAACGTAAATTTACACATATCTGCGCATATATTCGTGAATAGTATAGTCGGTTTTTAAAATGACAAAGTATCGCCGCAATTTAAAAAAGAATGACATTAATTTCTTTAAATGTGTAGATTTGCGAGCGTAAGGTCACTTTCCTTTACGCCTCAAAAGCTAAAATTAAAAACAACCAAAGACTGTTGTTTACCGCTCGTTTATTTTTAAAAAACGTTTTAGAACAAAAAGCACGCGACTGCCGGCGCGCGCACTTGCCTGCCTGCGAGAACACTAGCACGTGACTTCCTGCGCGCGTGCCTGCCTGCCAGCGAGAGCAGTTTCACGCGACCGCCCGCCAGCGAGAGAAGCTTTTTCTTAATTACAATGCAAATCCTTAACTTTAATTACAGGTTTATATTTTATAACTATTTCACATATTTACGTTCCGGCCCCCGATTTATGGAGCTGGTCTTCATGAATCTGCCTCTTCTTTTGCCAAGTTCCATTCTTAATCCAAGGGGGTAGATCTTTGTCACTGGTCGCTTGTAGATCACAGCTTTCCCGTTCTGCTTGGTAGTGATCGTAGCGACGCGTACTTGGCCGTCAGGTCCAAAGTGTACATCGGAGACGAAACCGCGCTTCAACATGTTCTTGGGATGTAGCTCATCTACGAGAAAAACTAGATCTACAGTCCTTATCGGCTTCGTCTGGTGATGCCATTTGCTTCTTGTCATGAGCTTGGGAATGTAATCCCTAGTCCATTTGATCCAGAACTCGTTAGTTAACTGCTGTGCTCCTTCCCATCGCTCTCTCAAGTCGCGATTGTTTGCCTCGATTAACTTCGGAATAGAGGGACCAGCATCGTTAGCCCCACGAAGAAATTTATTCGGAGTGAGTGAGTCTTCCTCGATAGAATCACTTGAGACGTAGGTTAATGGACGGGGTTAATGATGTTCTTCGCTGACTTGACGGCTGTGAGTAAAGTTGTATCTTTTGGATTTACCTCATTAAGCGTCGCGCGCAGACATATCCTCACTGATTTGATTAGACGCTTCCAAGCTCCTCCAAAGTGCGGTGCCGCAGGTGGGTTAAATTTCCATTTGACGGGGCTAAACCTTCCACTGGCAGCCATCACTTCAAAGTCTATTTCACTAACCGCAAGCTTGAGCTCCTTACTTGCTCCCACGAAGTTGGTCCCGTTGTCGCTATAGATGGTGTCAGGCCTTCCGCGAGTGTCGATAAACCGGGAATGCCCCATCATGAATTCGTCTGTACTCAAGGCGTGCACCACTTCCAGATGGATGGCTCGAGTGACGAGGCACGTGAAAATGATAACCCATCGCTTCTCATGTCGCCTTACGACAGTCACAGTAAATGGCCCAAAGGCGTCTAGCCCAGTGAGGGTGAATGGGCGCTGGTAGGCGGCAAGTCTGTAGTGTGGGAGTTGGCCCATCTCCGGAATCACTGATAAAGCCCTAGAAAGTCTGCACCTAGGACACTTCTGTATTGTTCGTAGAACCGTCTGCCTTCCATTCGGAAGGGAGAATTGCAGGTGTCTTCTGCTCTACTGAACATTGTTGGCTCGAACAATGCGGCTTTTGAGGCAAATAGTCCCATTAATGAGGCATGGAGAAAGTCGTGCTATTTTCGCTTTATTCACTATTCTACCCTTTGCAAGCTCTACAATTTCTCTTGGAAATGACTCAGTCTGCACCTACTGCACAAGTGTCGTCACTGCTGAAAGTGAAGCTGTGATACCATACTTTAATATTTTTCATGGCAGCTTTCCATGGTGGATTCAAATCACCGCTTTTGTGGAAGGTCTTCTTGTACCAGAATCGGGAGGCCTTTTGAACTGCCGCGGCTCGACAGACCAATCGGTTGAGGGAGCTGAAATCTTCAAGATTCAAAAGTCGTGTCAAAGGACGGTGGTGTCTTGGCCTCTTCTTTTGCGTCTTGTCCCTCCAGAGTTTGGCTGCTTCCCAAACCACCATTACACAACGTTCCATATCCGCAAATGTTCCAAACTTCTTCTCAGGTAACAGGCGTTGACTAATTTTCCTTATCAGCTTGCCTGATTTCCATCCGCACTCTACGTCTGAAGATGGGCTGACTCTGGAATCGCCCCCAAGCTTTAGCATCCGAGTTGTTAAAATAATTCATAAGTCTTTGCCTTTTGCTTCCTTGGGCCACTCCTCTTATGGTCTTTTGAACAATTCTGACCTAGTGTACCACATGTCCGTATGTTCGAATGAAATCTGTTTCAAATCTGGTCGCTATATCAGCAGAATTCTCGTTTGTTGGAACCCATCTGCAGTCGGTTCCTTTTGTCGCTTCCTGGATCTCTCCGATTCTGTTAGCCAAAATTCCTTGTAGCGTTCTGCTTCTGAGTGGATCCAGGCCAGAACCGTCTTGAAGTGGCTCCAAAAAACCTTCCTGTCCACTTTTGGAAGTCTCAGTTCGGAGCGAAGAAGGACAGTGAATCTCGTTCCCAGCACGCAGCCTTGCAGCTCCAATTTTGGTATAGAAAGCTTCTTCACTGGGGTACACTTGCTTTGGGGCCAACGAGAGTTGTAGTAATGTTTCCATTTCTCGTTTCCACTCGCAGAAAGCTTCTTGGCTGGCATCAACGAATGTGTGGACCTCCACTTGTCGAATGATACTTCTGCTAGAAATACCAAATATATAGTGCCTCTATTTCTCTAATTTTCACAATATTTAGCCTTTCACAGATATAAATACGACATCATATGGAACTAGGTCTGGGAGAAGTCAATGTCATAGTTTCAAGCCTGGATTATGCAAATTTTCCCGATGAAAGATTGATTAGCATTATATGCTTGTTCTGCAATATAGACATTCATAATATTTGACCAATCCAGTTGACACTTTTATAGAGTTAGGCCTAAAGTAGTTATTCTCATAGTTTCAACCCCGGAATATGCTAATTATTCTGTAAATAGACTAATTTGCATATTCCGCATACCTGATCAAAGTTGGGTCATATTTGTCTATATAGTTGCAAATACATCCTAAATGAAAATACTTCAGAGTGAGAATATATCGAATATAGAGTAAATACCTCAAAGAGAGTATGTGAATAAACCATTCTTTGTAAATTACAGTAGTTAAAAACACACAAAGAAATAGATCTCCAAACAGTTTTATGTTAATAAAATACTATATGTAAATAGCGCGTAAATACGTAAATATATAATATATATATGTTCATAAAAATAAAAATACAACCTTTCGCATTGAGTTTCTTTATTATAATAAAAGAAACTCAATGCGAAAGGTTGTATTTTCATTTTTATAATTTGTAGCGCATTTTTTTCGTTTACTTCATATATATGTTTTGAAATTAGAGCAATCATAAATAAAACTTTGATTAAAAAGACATATATTGGATCAAATATCATTTATTTTACCAATATTTCAGTTGGCTGAACGCCAACCTTTATCAAGGTGTTATAACATTTTAAAGTGTGGCAACAACAAACTCCAACTGAAATATTGGTAAAACAAATGATATTTTGATCCAATATATGTCATCGTGGCACTTGAACGAGATAAATTTCTTTAAGCGCTTACTGAGCCACAGTTTCCACGCTGCATAGATGTCTGGCTTAAGTTCCTCATCCCATCTAATACCAGCAATCCACTTTCGTTGAATAACAATGATTCCCTTTATTCTGAAATGGTTGACCAAGCCAGGGGATCATAGACACTCATCACGAGACCGCATGCCTGACGTTTTGTAGGTACCGCTCCTTCCAGGATCTCTGGGGGCACCTCATTAAGTCCGATTTTGAATCCAAATATATCCTTCTTTGGATCCCACCACATACCGAGCACGTTTCCCGCGGTAGTGACGGACTTCTCGTTCAAAGATTTCACCCCTTTTGCACGAAGCTCTTCTGGGATTGACTCAATGACTGCTCTGGAGTTGCTGTTAAACTTGCATAGGTGGAATCCTCCAGCTGCATCAACCACAGAGAGTTCCCTTCTCAGATCCATGCAGTTCTCTACTGAATCTGCACCCGTCAGGCAGTCACTAACGTAGATGTCGTTCACAATCGTTTGCGCCAATTCATGATTTACCAGCTCATGCTGCATCGCGTTTTCATTCTTCACGTGGATTGCTGAACACTGATTGTTTCTCCATAGAAAACGCTGACTGCATTGGTATTCTTTGATGACGCGAACACGATGAAACATGTCTGTAATGTCTCCAGTTAGCGCGATATTGTGAACTCTAAAGTTCCACAGGACTGATGTGAGTGGGCAAATTAAGCCTGGTCCTTTTGAAAGAGCTTCGTTCAAAGACACGCCATTCCTTCTTGCTGAAGCATCAAAGACAAGGTGTAGCTCTCCCGGCTTATTTGGGTTGGTGACGCCAAAATGGGGAATGTACCACGTCCGCTCACTTCCTTTAGTGACTTCAATGCTGTCCAGCTTTCGAATGTACCCTTTCTTCAGATATTCATCAGACTTCGCTTTATACGCTGCTAGAAGTAACGGATCTTTTGCAAGCTTTCTTTCCGTATGGCGAAGCCTTCCCAGAGTCATTTGATATCTCTCGGGTAGCGTACCCTCTGCGTCACGCCAAAGTAGACCGGTCTCCCAACATGCTCCGGTCCTCTTGGTGGTCTTCTGCAGGATGTCGTACGTGCGTCATTCAACTCGATTCATGCCCTGCCCCCTTGTTCTCGGGATAACTCCAAAGTTATCAGTGGAAAATGATGACTTGATCAATTCATGGAGATCATCATCGTTAACTGGTTCCGAAAGGGTGTAGTTGACACATCCCTGTGTCTCCATCAGGTCATCAAAATTTCCTCCAACAGTCCATCCAAGCGGCGTTCTACATCCGATTGGAGCGTCGAGAGGACCCAAGGCAAGCTCGCGGTGAAGGATTAGCCTCAGATTGTTTATTCCGATAATCAGCTCAGGAACAACGTTCTTTAGGTATCGGCCTTTGACCTTGTTTAGATGTGGCCATTTAAGCCGAATTTTCTCGATTGAAATCGAGTAAAGTTTCATCTTTAGACTACTCACAGTAACTGCGTTTTACATTGGGAGGTACGGAGCTCCACGGAATGTTCCAGCTACCTCACAGATGACCAGCACAGCGTTCGGCTCCATTACCGTTCTCCACTGGCTGTACCGTAGCTAAAGTGATGACTTTACCTTTCCAGGCCAACGCTGTCTGCTAAACCTTTTGAGATGAGGGTTCGGCTGGCTCCAGTGTTCAGTAAAGCGTAAGTTCTATGTTTTCCACCGGGACCTTTGATGACATCTGGAATTATCGGCAGTGGACCGTCGCATCCTTTTATTACTGCTTCTCAGTTAACAACAGTATTGTTCACTGAACCGCTCGTAGGATTAGCTTGCTGGCTTGAGCTGAGTTTTGAAGTCTCCTGACTTGAATTTTCTCCATGTGGGGCGGAATAGTTGTGAAGCGAACGGTGATGTATCTTCTCGCATCCGTTAATGTCACAGATCTCTTTTTTGAGACACTGCCATGATCGATGGCGTTCCTGGCGCAAAAACGATGGTCGCGTACGCTTGATGATCTTCCACTTTTGATTCAAATCTAGATCTTATCACCTGTCGCACGTGCTCAATGTGTGTCGATCTGAGCATGCTGGACAGGAGTAATGCTTATTCTTTTCTGTACCTTCACCAGCAGCGACGTTAACAACGCCCGGCCCCCGCTTGGGACGATATTTCCTCTCTTCGGAAGCTGCCTTCATGGTCTCTGGCTCTACCCATCTGATTGCAAGTTTTGATTTGAAGTCGAACCAGTTGGAGAATTCAAATAACGTTTCCTGCCTATTCGATGTTGAAATCCAGGCATACCATTGCTATTTCATTTCCGCAGGAAGCTTCCTCGTTAAGGTGTCCAAGAGCTCGATGCTGTCCAAGATTATGGCTGTGCGAGCGTCATGCAGCTTGATATTAATCCGTTGACACTAATATTTAGACCTAGAATAGTGTCAGGCTTTTGTATTGAAAGCTGAGGGCAGTCTTGTGCAGTTCTGAGAAGGTTCTTGATGATAAACCTGAGCTGTCCAAACCGTTGTTCCAACGCCTCCATAATTAGTTTAACATTAGCCACGTTGGGGATTAAATGCTTGACATGATCGTAGGCTTTCCCTGAGAGAGCCTTCCGAAGTCTAATAAGATTTTGGGAGTCACTGATGTGGTACTCGCTAGTGGTTCTATTGAATTCTCTCTCTCACCTTTGTACCGCTCCGTCAAAGCGCGGTAAAGTCGTGTCTCCCATTGTTGAATTCACAATCACCTTCTGTTGCTGTGAAAGCACCTTCGTGAATACGTCCACAAGCTTATCGACGCTGTCTGTAGCTGGTGCCCGTGGGTCAGTTGGAACGTGGGGAGGTGAATTGTTAACCCACTCCTGAGCTCGTAATCCTGCTTGCGGTGATCCATCCACGGCTTCCTCCTCTGAAGACAAGTCTTGATCAGAGCCTTCTTGGATAGCTAGAAACTTTGAATCCTTTTCATTTTTGAGAAGGGCGAGCTCAAATTCCAGTGTTTCAATGGCCCTGATCTCTTGCCTCATTTTCAGCTCGGTTTCTATGATTATCACTGCTAGCTCTTCCTTCTGGTGTCGGAGTTCTGGGGTAAGGTCTTCACGTTCTTTGAGTCTGGCGAGCTCCCGCTTTGACCTATCAAGGTTCATCTGAGTCTCGCCCTTCTTGATTTCATGTTGATCTTTTTCCTTCATCTTATTCAGAATCTCACGATCGACATCAACTTCAGCCTTCTTCTTCATCAGCACCACGGACTTAGTTGAACTTCCGCTTTTGAAAGTACTTGCCTTTCTTGAAGGCGTCTTTTGATTTGTTGACGCTGCTGGGTCAACCTCCATCTCATCCTTGAGGAATGCGAGCTGTCCTAAGTACGTCTTTGATTTTGCTCCAGTACTAGATGGACTTCATAGCTTCTTATATTCCAGACGGGATGGTTCATGGCGACTCCTAGCAGCACCAATCTTGGGAATTCCGTTGTTTTCCATAATGAGACAACAATTGGTCTTTTCAAAGTTTAGTTATTCTTTTCAAAATCAATAAGCCTGGACGTCCGTCAAGGAGCATTTCCAACCGATAAACTCGAATAACTTTCCTAGAATTTAAACTTTGAATTAGCCGGTGACTAAAGTGTCATCTGGCTCAAGGGACCAGTGATGTAGGTTTGCGAGCGTAGGATCACTCCCTAGAACACTTGCACGTGACTTCCTGCGCGCGCGCCTGCCTGCCAGCGAAAGCAGTTTCACGCGACCGCCCGCAAGCGAGAGAAGCTTTTTCTTAATTACAATGCAAATCCTTAACTATATTTATAGGTTTCTATTCTATAACTATTTCACATATTTACAAAATGAATTCTGCCAAACCTTTCTTCAGTTTGATATAAATTGTAGAAATTAATAAAATAGATCGCTTGATATGACAAGTCTGCATGAGGTGAATGATGGAAACAAATCAAGCTTAATAATTTTGCTACAATATGTGTACATCAATATTGTGAAAAGCTTACTCGAAGTTTCCTGTAATTCCTTTTAGTAAAAAGTTTCAGTGCTAGGAAATGCCATAAACTTGTAGCGGAAAATAGAATGAAATGACAAGAAGATTATCAATTTTATTTTCCCCAGAAAAAATCTGTCCAGATATTCTAGAAAAGATTGATTACGATTAAAATTAGAAATGAAATATTTCACCGGAGATTTTAAGTGTTAATGAGATCTTAACTTCCCCCATGCATAGAAACAACGTTAATAAAGTGAGAATTTAGTGTTAAATAATGGAAAGAAAAATCTCTCTCTCCCCATAAACAGCAATTTATTTGCATAAAATGCTACTTGTATCGATTTTTATGTACGAGGATATGTGCAAAATGGAATTGTTCCACAAGGTAAGAATATTACGAAGGAAGTTTAGTGCAGGTTTGAAGATAGCTACGATAAGCACTCAGGCCAAAATCAATCAAATGAAAGTGGCCACCCAAGCACCTAGAAAAAACAAACGTACGAGGCTGTACTTTAAGAGAACCAGCCGGCCCTGGTCGACGGGCTTCCCCTCGATGAAAGGATTCTGGATCTCCAGAGGGGAGTGGAGGGCCAGCTGCAGCTTCGGCTTCTGCGGCCGGAACTTCTCGCGGCTGTCATGGTTGAAGAAGACGCGGACGTTGTTGAGATTGTCCGCTCGGAGGGAGTCTGCGCGCAACTTTCCCCTTTCCTCTCTTTTTCCAGAATGTAGCCAGTAAATGTGTAAAACCGAAGCTAAGCCACTGTATTCGTGTGGATAATGGAGAAAATATAGTTATAATAATGTTAAATATCACAGTTGATTAAAATCTGAAAAGTGAAAACTAGAGTTCTGATATGTTTGAGTGTTTGTTGGAAACTACAGTTGTGCAAATGTTCGAACTATATTTGTATGATAATTATAGTTATTTAAATGCTGGAAATACAGTTTATTTAATCTTGGAACCTACAGTTGAGTAAATGTTGGATATTCGCCGCTAGAAGGCCAAATTGGATGGACGCACGGGCGCCTCGCTCTACAGCTAAGTATCAATTTTTAATTTTAATTCTATTTTGATAACTTTTTCCCATCTTTTCTTCGAAATGAAATTTGCATACTTACTAACTGTTTTGATTGTTATTTCTCTTGTAACTTGCAAAAATGAAACTAAGTTTACCTAGATTTAATACTCTGAATTCATAAACAAAACTTACAACCATACTTAATTTAAGTATCCTTGCGTACATGTCTGTTATCCCATGGCACTGCAAAAGCACTCCTATGCCTACCTAATAAAAGTAATAGCCGTGATTCTGATTACACAGGTCTACAAAAAAACAACTTTTCTTTTTTGCACAAGAGAACCTGATGGTGCTCCTAGTGTAACTTTTCATGCTGAACTCAAAAATCTAATCAGAAATTTCCCATCACCCATGGTTTTTGCCTGAAGGTCTTTTTTAGTATTGGGATAAATACAGTAATAAATGCAACCAATGTTACGACTTGACACTTGACAAGAACACTTGACAAGAAGAGTTGGTATGTGGAGCCAAAAGCTTTATTTTATTTGTTATTGATTAAATTTTGCTCTTTAAGAATCATAAATATTAATTTAAATAACAAATTATTGAATTTTTAATTGAATATATATAATTTATTATTATATAATATTATTAAAATACAATATAACGCGGCTGATGATTGTAAAACGAAAATTGCAATTATACCGCGAATGTTTCTTTTAAACAAAAATCGAAATTTATTTTAAAGAGAAATAGCGATTATTTCTAACTTTAAGGATGAAGTATGATAGAATGAATTGTGAAGAGTAATGACAAACGGAAAAATAAAAGTGTCCAGGGATGGGAATCGAACCCACTGTGTTCCGCTTATCGGGCAGATGCCATGTCCACTAGGCTACCCTAGACATATTTTTCCGTTCTTAAATATTATATAAAGTAATTTAAAATACAATATAACGCGGCTGATGATTGTAAAACGAAAATTGCAATTATCCCGCGAAAAAATCGCTATTTCTCTTTAAATAAGTGTGTGGGTTCGATTCCCATCCCTGGACACTTTTATTTTTCCGTTTGTCATTACTCTTCACAATTCATTCTATCATGCTTCATCCTTAAAGTTAGAAATAATCGCTATTTCTCTTTGAAATAAATTTCGATTTTTGTTTAAAAGAAACATTCGCGGTATAATTGCAATTTTCGTTTATAATATTATTAATTAATATATTATAATAATCTGTTTTGCTTTCAACTAAAAAAAAAAATAACGACAAGCTCTATAATGCTATTTGTTCATTAAAATATTTAATATATTTATTTAAATTGAACCTAACTATTTGTTTAATAGATTTGCAGCAGAAGTGACAGGTAAATTTGAAGTGATTAGTTTATTCTTCTCTATCGATTTGCTTTTATAAATCGTGTGCACTAGACTGTGTCAATATGCCGAGGCGTTGCATTAATATTCCTGATATTTTCTTTTATATTTGTGGGAATTAACTTTCAAAGTACAAAGGCGAAACTTTACACCGCTCATCAAAAAGCGCTATGGACTTTATTTTGGCTTTGAAGTCGGTTACCAAGATAAGACTTGGGCTCCTCACCATTGTTGTGTAATTTGTGTTCGACATCTTACAGGGTGGATTAAAGGTGAACGTCATATGCCTTTTGCGGTTCCAATGATATGGAGGGAACCTAAAGACCATTCTTCAGACTGTTATTTTTGTTTGACAAAGACTACAGGTATTACATCCAAATCAAGACATACAGTTGAATATCCAGATTTGCCTTCTGCTATGAAACCGGTTCCTCATAGTGATATTTTACCTGTTCCATAGCCTCCTGAAAATGTAATATTCAGTGACGATGATTCAGATAGCCGAGAGCAACAGTGAGATTCCCAAGGAGATTTGAACAACCTCGTACGTGATTTAGAATTATCCAAAAAACAGAGTGAACTTTTAGGCTCTAGGTTAAAAGGCTGGAATCTGCTGCATATCAGGCATGGAGAGCGGTACCAAGGTAAATGGAGTCCCGCTGTTAGAACTCATGGCATATTGTATGTATATATGTAAATATTACAACTATTTTCATATTTTGGGTTTTTGTGTGTGTGACCCCTCTGCGAAGGGGAATCTATTTTTTGCTGTTTCTTCTCCTCTTTTCACACACCGCCCCCCCCCCCTGTCGAGAGAATGTAAATCACCCGCCCCGCCGGATGGACAGTCCAAGTACCCACCAACCAATCGGAGGGGCATTGGGGTCAAAAAGGTCAGGGGCGCGGGGCCAGAGTTGGTGTCACAGCTGTGCCGAGTAGACAAGAAAAAATCCTCGCGGGGGCTTGCCCAAGATGAGCTCCGGGAATTTCGTCCGTCTTCCATAAACGACCATACAAGCGGTCTGAGAAGGGACTGAGTGGCTGACATCTCAAAGATAGGTGAAGCCGAGACGAATCTTTGAGAGATTCGCATAGTGGTTGGAGTACGTCGAGGGCGACGAATTGTGCTTCATCTGAAGATACCAGGAAGTTCGTCGAGGACGACGAATTGTGCTTCCAAGGCAGGGGGGCTCGGGGGCAAGCCGACCTAACAACTGAGAGGAATTGTTTTTGGTGAGCACTCTCTCACATGCTTTTATTTCCTAAAATTGATATATTTTTTATGTTAATATCGCATATTTTTTTGTATTTTTCTTTTCTTATTTTTACTAAGTTTTTTTTTTTTATTTCGTCAATATCATCATTTTATATATTTTTCTTTGTTAAAAAACATTTAAGTTGCATTCAAAATTTTGGAATACACAAAATAATAAGTTTTTCATATATTTTGTATCCTTCATTTTATAGCTAACATTAAACAAAACTTTATATGTGTAACCTTTTGTTGTCTTCCTTTTTTTCTTGCTTGAACACCCAAGGCAGCCCAAAACAATATCAAACTTTATGTTAAAGATCTTATTTTGTTAAAAAGGGGGTTTGTGGAGCGTTCCGAAGTTTTTTTTTTCCTCCACGAGCTTTTTTAATTACCCCGTTCTTAACAATTTATACCCGCTATGCTTGCCGACTACTGCTGGACACTCAAGAGGGATCTACCACAAGCAAAGTATAGAAGAAAATCCACTGTCACTGCTTTTCAATAAATAAATATGTTTCGTTCATATATGCCTATATATTAACAATATTTCCAAATTTCAAGTAGGTGTATCTCAGAAATATTGCGTAATAGAAAAACTAATGGTATATTTGGATTCAGGACATGTAGATAAGATGCTATTTCTTTGTGGACAAAAAAATATAATTTTTGATAAACCAGTGTAATGTAATAAGGGTTATGCAAAACTGCTAACGTGACATTGTTTGCATTTTTATTGTATTTATCCCAATACTAAAAAATGACCGTCACGCAAAAAGCATAGATGATGGGAAATTTCTGATTAGATTTTTGAGTTCAGCATTAAAAGTTACAATAGGAACATAATCAGGTTCTCTTGTGCAAAAATGTTGTTGACCAGTGTTATTGGTGGCGTCTAACTCAACCCTGGTTCTTCAACTAAGAAACAAACAACCCTGCTGTAAACACAATCGCTCAGGCAGAAAGAGTCAGGTGATGGAAGACAAAACCCTTATTAAACAAATGTATTTAGATTTAAAAGACTCAGGTGAAAGACTAAATTCCAGGTAACAAAGTATTGAACAAAAGAGGATGGATTGGGACAAGAGACTCGGTGCCGTTGAGACGTCCCTAAAAAAAGGAATGGAAGCTATTACCGCGAACGATGCTAGGGTACTGAGATTGGAGGAACATGTTGATTCAATGGAGAGAAAGCTCATAGAAAAAATCTTAATATACGGATTAAATGGAACTGAAAATGAAAAGTATGATGAGACTCTGACAAATGTCTCAAAAATAATAACGGAAAATTGCTAATTACAGAGGAATTGGAGATAACACGCTGCCACCGTCTCTCAAGAAGACCTAGTGCCCCTGTCATAGTTTAAATACCGAAACCAACGATTAGAACAAAAATATTCAAGCTCTCAGGCAGACTCAGGGATGATAGGATTTTCATAAGCAAGAACCCATAGCCCTAAAATCCGAGATCAAAGGCGCATATTGAATGCCAAAATGAAAGAACTGGCAGAGAGGGGTACTAAAGTTAAACTGAGGGATAATAGGCTACTTGTAAACGGTGTCAGTTACCAGGTTAAAAACGGCCAGGTAGTTAATGCCACCGGAATAACCATATAGAAAACACCTGCAAAATTGAATATCAGGCTGCACGCAAATAGAACTGGTAACTATATATGTGGATATTTGTCTAAAAATGTTTCCAAACATTTTCCTGCTGAAAATGCGAGAATTAGATTACTACACTGGAATATTAACGGATACTACAGAATTATATAATTTTCTTTACTCATAAACAATTTTTTTTAAATTCGAAATGTTTGCAATTACTTAAACATGGCTTATAGAAGAAATCAAAATTTTGACAGAGAATTACCATATTATACAACTCCCAGCAATTATACAGAAATAAAGGGAAGAGTTTCCGGAGGAATTATAGTAGGGCTTAGGAAAAATTTACAAGTTACAATTTATAAAAAAACAGAGGTAGGTTCCTGTTGGATAAAAATAATTATAAACAATTTGATCTATGGGTCTGATGTGAATACATGTCTGTTTTTTACATACCTACCCCCAATCTATCTCATGAACAAAAAGTAACTAAATTGCTAAATCAGATTGAATTCCAAATAGAAGAGTGCAATGAAGTCGTGATTGCTGGTGACATAAATACGAGAACAGGGAACAGGGGCACTCTGCACAACCCATTACAATTGGAAACAACCCTAAATAAGCACAGACATTCCAAAAACCAAATAATATCTCCATTATCAGAAAGACCCATTGCCTTCAATGATTCAAACTTAATAACAATAGCAAATGGAAGAACAAAAGGAGACACAGAAAGTTAATTTACCTTTGTGTCAGATAGAGGTTCATCAGTCTTCGACTATTAATGTTCACACAAAGTATAATAGAGAACATATCAGATATGTGGATAGAAGAACTCCCTTATTTTGACCATCTTCCAATAATCTTAGTACTAAATACAGATCACAACAGAAGCAATCAACACAAAAAAACGTGATACCATTCGGAAAATACGACTGGTCTCAAAATGAAGAATACTAAAACGAAATCTGGATGCACCAGAAGAAATATATGACATCGCTACAGATATTTATACAATGACTGCAAATTTCACCGAGCAATTTTTCAAGGCAATGGAACTAGTAAATATTACCGAAATAGTAAATAAATGTAACACAATATCTAAGCCCTGGTACGATAGAGAATGCTATCAAATGAAAAACACAACTAAATTAAGTTTGAAGAAATATACTAATTCAGCCGAAGAGAACAGGACCGGAGAAAATATATAAAAGATAGGAAGAAATACTTAAAATTACTAAAAACAAAAATAGATAAATTTAATAAAGACAAAATATACAAAATAAAAAATTCTAGAGATCCCAAATCTTTCTGGAACGCTCTATCTATTCTTAGAAAAAAAGTAATCCTATCTGCTGATATAGAGAACTGGTTTATCTACTACAAGAAACTGCTAAATAAAGGGGACAATGAACTCTTCAATAAAGCAAACCTGATGATCAGGTGGGAAGATATAGAATTAGATAAAGAAATAACGCTTGATGAAATCAAAGCCGAAATTAAAAGTTCAGCGGATGGAAAAGCAACAGGACCGGATAATATTCCCAACGAACGTTTAAAGAAATTACCAATACCTATTCTAGAAAATCTAAGAATTATATTCAACCAGATAATGATAACAGAAAAATATCCAGAGATTTGGATGAATTCAATTATACTACATTTTGAAAAACAGGGACAGAAATAACCCATCTAACTACAGAGGAATTGTATTATGCAGCAATAAGTCCAAATTATTTACCTCAAACAGACTCAACAATTGGATTGAGAAAATACATTATATAGGAGAAAATCAAGCAGGATTTCGGAAAAACCGCTCATGTCTAGATCACATTTTTACCCTGAATACCCTTATCCAACTATTTTTGAAAAAGAAACGAGGTACACTATACGTTTTCTTTGTTGATTCGTAACAGTTTCCCACGAAATACTCTGAAAGAAATTACAAAAAAATGGGAATCAGCCCAAGTTGGATGGAAAGGTGTATACTCAAATAACGTGAAAATTGATTCCGGAGTTTTACAAGGAGAGCCACTGTCACCTCTACTATTTATATCTGATCTAATTGAATATTATAATAATTCTCCACTTACAGGATTCTATCTTCCAGACTTCGGCTTCCTTCATCTTCTCATGTATGCAGATGACATAGCAATAATAAGAGAAACAAAAATCAATTTTCAAAGCAAAATGAATTTACTTAGAACTTAGGGAAAATAAATTAGTTTTAAATGAAAAAAAAAAGTCAAAAATAATGGTGCTCAGAAATGGTGGAATACCAGCAAGAAATTAAAATTGTGCCTGGGGAGGCACTCGGTTGACTCTCACCCCTAGAATAACATATCTGGGATTCCCCTATACAACACACACAGTACCAGAAGCTGCGCTTGTTTTTAAAGCAAAGACATATACCGCATTAAACTCAACTATTGTTTTTCTAAAAAGAGAAAAAATCGATTCAATAGAAGTTGCATTCAAACTATTTGAATCTTCGATAATATCAATTCTTTTTACGCGCCCTCAGTGTGGGCCTGCGGCAATGGGGAAATTATAGAGCAAATTCAAACCTCATTTATATAAACTTTTTGATTTACCTAGATATATCCCGGAGCACATACTAAGAGTGAAAACAGGAAGAATCTCACTTACTGCTACCACCCCACAAAATAAACATTGAAATACTATATGAGAATACTGGAAATGGACGAATACAGACTACAAAAATTATGCTGGAACAGACTGAAAGAAGTACATCAAATGTCAAAAAACTCTATAGGATTATGCCAAACCGTTAATGATATAATCAACTGTTGTGGTCAATCATGGCTGAACCTCCCACCGAAGTATGATACAATTGAAAAAGAACTTCCTAAGATATGAAATAAAAAAATAGAACAGCTTATTCAACAAGACTTCGCTAGACTCGACAATTCGATTTTTTTTTCAAACTATAAACTTCTATGTAATTCATTTATGCCAGAGTGATACTTGTTATGGAATCTGTCATCGAAGATAATAGCCTTTAATGCACGGACTAGAATTACTTGAATTCTAGATAGAGAAAGACATATTCTCATCATCAAAAAGGAGAACTTTCACTGCAGGATTTGTGGAAATATGATATCTGATGAAATCTCCCACTATATCATAGAATGCAAATATTTAGGTGTAGAAGATAAATAAACTCTTAAAAACACCTTCTGGAGATTCAGCAACTTACCGCAGACGCTGAGAACTATTTCAAAAAAGAAAATATAGCAATAGAACTCTATAATTTCTACAGATCAATTGTAAATTGATTCATACGCAAAAGAGGTAATGAGGAAAGTTTTAGAATAGATGTGTGAATAAATCCTTTTTCAAAGAAAGGCTCACGTGCACATGGGAAAAGGGAGGAAAAATTACTGTATTATTTTTTGTTGTATGGCGAATCCATACAGGGCAATGGGCCCTAAAAAAGCCTTTGTTGTTGTTTTTGTAAATGTAGGGACCTATAGTTGAGAGTTAATGTTGTAAACCACAGTTGTGAGTTAATGTTGGAAAATACACTCGAGTAAATGTTGGAAACTGCAATTATGTAAATATGTGTCGGAAACTATAGTTGAGGGCATGTGTTGAGGTCTTTTGTTAATTGAATGTTAAGAAATATCGTTAATTGAATGTTGGAAACTAGTTGATTGAACGCTGGAAATTACAGTTGAATGAATGTTGGAGAATAAAATTGAATGAATGTGTGCGATAGAAACTACATTTAAATGAATTTTGGAAATTATTTTTGGGCGCATGCTGAGAACTGTCGTTAATATGAATGTTGGAAACTATCGTTGAGTGAATGTGTTAAAAACTACAGTCAAGTGAATTCAATTAATAACAGAGAGATATTTGAGTGAATGCTATAAACTAGAGCTAAGTACATGTGGAGTACTATTGTTAAGTGGCTGTTGAAGATCAGCAGTTGGGTTCATATTGATGGGCCTGACAAATCTCTCACAAGCCCCGGGATTCGCCCACCGATGGCCGTAGGGACGTGGATGGCGGAAGTGTTGAGGCCTCTCATCTGGTGGTTGATGACGAAGCACATAGTGCGGTGGCCGAAGCCGTCGAACACGGGGACGTACAGCTCGTCCCGCACGAAGGCCGAAGGCTTCACCCAGCCCAGGCCCTCGTAGAATACCAGGTCCTTGTACTTGACCCCGACAGAACGGTAGAGCTCCCGTGTGGCGTTCAGGTCGGCATAGAGGTACTGGGGTAGCAGCTGAAAGTCCTCGGTGCAGTGGCCGGGGAACTTGCGGCAATACTTGAGCCGGCGGTAGTTGTGCCCGGGACACATCGTCATAGTAGGCAGGAGCAATCCTGAGCACGCGTTACGATTTAAAACCTTTGTCATCTTCAAATGAAAAATTTAAGTGATATATTATCTCTCCCTTTGAAGAGAGGAAAGTTAAATTTTCAAACTGATTGTAAGGCTGTTACTACTACTGAACGACAACCGTTACATATCATGGCTAGGACTCGAAATTTGTTTTTAATAACCCCCCGAAATGCCTCTATCAAATGTAGGGAATCAATACATTTGGCATTTATATTATATGATGCATAAGCTCGCCATCTGTTATAAAAATTGAAACTATATTAGGCACTCATCAGTGCCGAGTCCTCCTATTAATTTATCGTTGAGTAAAAGGGCAGTAGAAAATTATTTAATTTTGAATCTACTTAAATAGTTGCCTTATTCTGAAGCTCACGGATAGAATGCGCGCCCATATTGGCTGCCGGCGAACACGTGTCCTCCCTGCCCCCCTCTAGACAACCCTGTTATCAGCTGTGTGATACATACACCTGTCTATAGCGGCCATTCTAGACAACCCTGTTATCAGCAGTGTGTTACATCCACCTGTCTATACAGACCACTCTGTCTAAAGCGACCACTGACCACCCTGCCTATAGCGACCACTCTAGACAACTCTGTTATCAGCTGTGAGATACATCCACCTGTCTTTACAGACCACCCTGTATATAGCGGCCATTCTAGATAACCCTGTTATCAGCTGTGTGATACATACACCTGTCTATAGCGGCCACTCTAGACAACCCTGTTATCAGCTGTGCGATACATCCACCTGTCTATACAGACCACCCTGTCTATAGCGGTCACTTTAGGCAACCCTGTTATCAGCAGTGTGATACATACACCTGTCTATACAGACCACCCTGTCTATAGCGGCCACTCTAGACAACCCTGTTATCAGCTGTGTGATACATACACCTGTCTATAGCGGCCACTCTAGACAACCCTGTTATCAGCTGTGGGATACATCCACCTGTCTATACAGACCACCCTGTCTATAGCGGTCACTTTAGGCAACCCTGTTATCAGCAGTGTGATACATACACCTGTCTATACAGACCACCCTGTCTATAGCGGCCACTCTAGACAACCCTGTTATCAGCTGTGTGATACATACACCTGTCTATAGCGGCCACTCTAGACAACCCTGTTTTCAGCTGTGTGATACATCCACCTGTCTATACAGACCACCCAGTCTATAGCGGTCACTTTAGGCAACCCTGTTATCAGCAGTTTGATACATACACCTGTCTATACAGACCACCCTGTCTATAGCGGCCACTCTAGACAACCCTGTTATCAGCTGTGTGATACATACACCTGTCTATACAGACCACCCTGTCTATAGCGACCACCCAAGACAACGTTTTTAAAATATATTCGCACTCGGATAAAACCTGGGCGTTGCCCGGGCCATTCGTCTAGTAGAATCATAAGTGTCTAAAAGTTTTTCAATTTATTAATACATCTGGCATATTCGACCGATTTTACCGTTCAAATTTCAACAACAAATTAACAATAAATTAAATTTTTATTGCCCTCTATCGTTAAAATTTTACACAAATAAATTTACTGGCAATGCGTTTCTTTTTAAATCTCTACAGACCTTACTGCAATGATATGATTTAATGAATGAGAGGGCTTGGCTCATCAGTAGTGAACCCTCTCAGCGGTTTCGCCAAATTAATCTCTATACACAAATAAATTTACTGGCAATGCGTTTCTTTTTAAATCTCTACAGACCTTACTGCAATGATATGATTTAATGAATGAGAGGGCTTGGCTCATCAGTAGTGAACCCTCTCAGCGGTTTCGCCAAATTAAGGTCTGTAGAGATTTAAAAAGAAACGCATTGCCAGTAAATTTATTTGTGTAAAATTTTAAATTAACAATAAATAAAAATTTTACAATAATATATTACACACGAGCGTATACGAAAAAACAGATGCAACTACAACAAAACATGAATAAATAAGAAAAACCTTCCCAATAATAATACTAAATATATTAAATACTGATTTTTTATTAGATCTATGTACTGAAGCGGCGGGGATACGAGGTGGCAATTCGGGAAGGTCGACACAACGAACATTATAAGTAACACTATAATCTCCCACTCAAGCTTCGAATAGTCTGGTCATATAAAGATAACCCAGATATTTGCTCGAATACTCTTTGTACTCCTTTATATACATACATTGTATTTTTAATATGAAAAAAATACTCAGTTTGATGTTTGCAGAAGAGCGATTGCTCATTTATAATTTTATGTACAAGGGCCATCCAATAAATAAGTTTCCCTATTTTTTAACAAATAAACAACATTATTTACAATTATGCAGTTATTTTATTTTCATTATACAACTCATAGACTACTTCTCTACATAATCACCATTTCTGTCCAAACATATTTGGTACAGTTGTAGCAATTTTTCGATACCACTGTTGAACCAAGCCGTGTCCTGTCTTCATAGCCAGTGGTTTGCCTCCGCCTGCACTTCGTCATCATTTGCAAAGTGCTTGCCTCCAAGGTGCAACTTGAGTGTTGGAAAAAGATGGAAGTCGTTTGGGGCAATATCCGGAAAATAAGATGGATGTGTAAAAATTTTCCATTTGAAGTTTTCCAGTAACGTTTGGGTTGTTCGAGCTGCGTGAGGAAGAGGATTATCATGGACGAGTAACACTTTCCGAAACAAAAGTCAAGGACGTTTCCGTTTTCTTGCAGCTCTGAGTTTAGTGAGGACTTCGCAGTACCTCGCAGCGCTAACCTTTGTTTGGGGGCAGGTAGTCAATCAATAAAACACCCTTACAGTTCCAAAAGACTATAGCCATAACTTTGCCTGCAGAGATTGTGACCTTCGCCTTTTTTGGTGCACTTTCCTCAGGCTTTTTCCACACCATGCTTTGTCGTTTTGATTCTGGAGCTGAATGAAGCACACAGCTTTCATCTCCAGTGAAAATGCGGGAAAACATTGATCCCCATCTCTTCGATTCATTTACAGGAAAGCTCGGGCTGCCTCCATCCAGTGTTGCTTGTGATTTTCCGAGAGCAAACGCGTGACCCATCTTGCGCAGACGTTGCGAAAATTCAAAACATCTGACATGATTGTTCCAATCGAAGAGTGTCTAATTTCGATACCAGGAGGCATTCGAATCCTTATTTCGTCAATGGTGACGCGGCGATCTGCTTACACCACATTCCGAACAGCAGCAACGGCCTCATTGTCCGTAGCAGTAACGGGCCTGCCGCTTCGCTCGTCATCATGCACGTTTTGCCGTCCTTCTAAGAACCATGAACGCCATCGGCGCACCATTTGGATGCTTATACATCCTTCACCATACACTTGCACTAAATTGCGATGAATATTGACCGCAGTTTCATTTTTCGCCATGGTAAAAACGAATTACAGAACGGAGTTTCAGTGGCAGATTCTGAATCGCAATAAAAAAAAATCACCAAGAGTGCTTTGTCCTGTAGTGACGGCATTCCAGGGGGGGGGGGGGGAGAAGTCCGACCACACCTCCCTGCGATCCCCCCTGGACCCATGGAATATTTCAACAAATTCTGGTTCGTTTCCAAGGTGACTAAGGTGGCAACGGCACCCATTTTCCAATGAAGAGCAAAACCGATATCTCCAGCAATTCTACCGCGTCCGAGGTAACCGCCGCGTCAGGAACTGCACCCCGGCTCCTGATGAGAAATCATCTACGAGGACCCAATTCAATCTACAACAGGTCAATATAAATGACACGCAGAGGAAAACTGAAGAGCTGATTTGTCTTCTCTGTGACAACAATGTGTATATTGCTTGTCTTCAGGAGACAGAATTCAAATCAGAATTGAATCAGAATCTGATATTCAATATAAATGATTATTGTAAAACGAAAATTAAAATTATACCGCGAATGTTTCTTTTAAAAATCGAAATTTATTTTCAAAGAGAAATAGCGACATTTCTAACTTTGAAGATGAGGTATGGAAAGGTGAAACATGAAGAGTAATTTTAATTTTCGTTTTACAATAATCAGCCGCGTTATATTGTATTATAAATGATTATACAACACTAGGAAAGGACAGACCGGGAAATTTTGTTCGAGGATTTGCCTTTTGATTGAAACTTCAAAAATCAAATTTACGGAAATCGCTTATATTCAGAGTTCTCCTACAGAAAGCACTACAGAAGCTCAGGCAATATAAATATATCTACCAGATAAAACAATATCAATAATAAATGTTTATAACCCGATAATATTAGCATGAATCCAGGCATGATAAAGATATTAAGTAAAGCGTCTTCGGATATCACAATCATACTCGGTGATTTTAACGACAAATGTCCAACTTGGGGATCACCTGTCCAGGATAACAAAGGTCAGCAGGTTGAGGACATGCTAACCGACCTCGACCTTACACCGTTAAATAACGAAAAGGACACCTATCTATCCAAGTCCACAGGCACAGAATCCGCAAAAGACATCACAGAGTTAAATTAAAACATCGCACCAACAACACAATGGAAAATCCTGAAAGTGCAATCAGTGACCACAGACCAATTATAACAACCCTAAACTTTAAAAATTGAGAATGTCCAACAGAATAAAATAACATTGGAAAAAATCACAGAAAACCTTGAAGAACTGTGCAACGAAGAATTAAATCACAGAACGATTGACAAAAACTTGGAAAAATTCCAATACCTTATTGGAAGGACCACAACATCGAGGCAATGATTGCAGAGAGACACAATATCAATGAACACTAAAACAAATAAAACATAAGAAAACATAAAGGGACTCATTGAAATTAGTCACAAAATAAAACAAGAAATTTGTAATTCAAACAAGAAAAATGCACAGAATTCTGCGAAAAAATGGATCCATGAAAGGACAGACATCACTGGAATATAATTAGAGTGTTAGAAAACAATCAAAACCAACACCAATCATTCAATACTCTAACCAATATGAATAGAACAGCGAGAACGAAAAAACAGATGGCTGACATAATTGCTTAATACCTTTAAAGCACTTCCAGATCAGCTATACGAATGGACACAGGACTCTGAAAAATAATATAAACAAGTAAGTTAAACAAGCAAGAAATTATCATCAAAAATATATTTTCTCGAGAAACTTCACACTGAATGACCTAAACTCATCAATAGAAAAGTTAAATCCAAGAGGTCACCAGGAGATGATCTCATCTTTGGTCAAATGATATAACACTTTGGAGACAAAGCAAAAATCAACTCATACGAATACTGAACATTTTATGTCAAACTGGTAAACTACCAAAGAATTGGAATATAACGCCGATACTGACACCAAACAAAGATGCCAAGGAACTCTAGGCTCATAGTCTGGCTCACTAACAATAATAAAATAAACTTATACCAAACTGCCTATAGATCCAGGCACTCTACAACTGATCAACTGTTCTACTTCTGTAAATCAATAATAGATTCTTTCCAGGAAAAACCGCCAAAGAAGACAACAGCCGTATTCCTGGATATGACCTCAGCTATTGATCGAGTGTAGAGGGAGAAATTATTTGAAAGGCTGCACAACATCGGATTAAGAGGAAAAATCTTAGGTTCGGATCAATGGAGCATTTTCCAAGGACCGGAGAAAATGGGCTGATGTACCTCAGGGATCTCTGCTCAGTCCTCTACTCTTCTCGCTATACATTAACTGTTGTGTATGTAAATATATAAAGATTGTATGCAATCTCTGAAGCCTCATTATGTAAAAATATATTTTATATAAATTGGACGTTTTTTTGTTGGCCAGACAAGAATAATAAGAGATAAATAAAGAGTCATGGTCAAGTTTGAGCTGTTGTACGTCTAATTATAACACAACAAAAGTGGCGACGAGGATGCGAGATCTACAGAGCCAATAAAAGGCTGAGGAGAACGGCGTCTACGCAAGTATAACTACTACATCTTTGAAACAATCTGGACCAAAAAAAATGAGTAGAAAAGATCAGCATGACAAGTTCAAAGTTAATGTATTGCAAATGACCTGTAGGAAGAGAGTAAAGTTCCGATTTTCACCTCGCTACTAGATTCTGAAACTTTGAAGCTGGGAAACGACAATTTCCTTCCGGCCTAATGAAAGATCAACCCTATGATACTATCAGAATAAGCTGCATTCGGGTCCAAAGAAGAAAGTTATACCACAGCTATGCAGATTTATGAAGAGAATTCAACAGGAAGGAGAATCAATTTCGGGATATCTTAGAGAATTGAAAAATTTAACAATAAATTGTAATTTCGGCGAATTGCTGGGAACTATGTTGCGAGACCGTTTTTTGGCTGGAATTAAGTCGGAAAGCCTGCAAAAGAAGCTACTACAAGAGTACGACGATGTCACCCTTGATACAATTTTTGCAGTGGCGATCTCCTTCGAACTGACGGAGATAAATACAAGAGAATTACAAGATAAATTAGTGGCCAAGATATCCCCTGTGAATGGAAAGGATAAAATGGGCGAATACAATAATAGTACGGCGCAGCATAGTCCTTTCAGGCAAAGAGGAGAAATAATGTGTTATAGATGTGGTGAAAAACATTCACACGTGGCCTCTGTTTGTCCTCATAGAACAAATACTTAATTTAAAAATGTAAAAAATTGGGTCATTTAAATAGGGTCTGTAAAGCTAGTAAAAAAATATGGGGATGTAAAGTTGTACAAGAGGACTCTATATATTCTGTACAGGGCGAAACTGGTGCCAAAATAATTTTAACAGTAGATGATTATTCTTTGTGCTTTACAATTAATACAGGAAGTCCAGTTACGTTAATACCTAAATATATTTATAATAATTATTGGCAAGGTGAAATATTATTTCCAAAATATTTAAGATTAAAATTCTTTTGTGGTAAATGAATAGGATTATAGGTCGAAGAATATTTTTTTTGTAGAAGAAGCCAACCAATATTTACGATTAAAAGTTGTAAATAACAAAATCCAGGTAATTTCATTAGGAAGAGAATGGCTTGAACAGTTAAAACTTGAATATTCTAGATTGTCCAGCATTGAAAATTTAAATAATGAATCTAATAGAAATAGTTTGATGGATAGGTATGCAGATTTGTTTAACAAAGATTTGGGCTGTCTAAAGGATGTTAGAATAAATTTTAATTTGAAAAAGGATGTGACTCCTGTGCTTTGTAAGGCCAGAAGTTTACCTTTCTCTCTAAAAAACAATTGATCGTTTAGTGCTTTCTGGCATTTTTGAACCTATATTTATGCAAATTGGGCCGCTCCAATAGTACCGGTATTCAAAAAGGATGGTAGTGTAAGGATATGTTGTGATTTAAGGTGTACAGCTAATAAAGTAATAGAATCAGATAGGTATCCCCTTCCATCGATCGATGAGATCTTTTCAAAATTATCTACATGCAGCGTACTATCGACTCTAAACCTATCACAGGCTTACTTACAAGTAATGTTAGCGGAAGAAGCCAAAGCTGTTGTTAATACAAACACAATAAAGGGGTTGTTTTCCTATAAAAGACTACCATATGGCGTAACGGTAGCACCAAATAAATTTCAGAAGAATATAGAAGGTCTATTTGCTGATTTGCCAGGTGTGGCCTGCTACATAGATGGTATTTTTGTTGCATGAAAAAACTTTGAAGATCATGAACAAAAGTTGGAACTAGTGTTTAGAAATTTGCTAGAAAAAAGTTAGAGTTAAACAGAGATGAATGTAAATTTAAAAGGGATTAGTTGAATATTTAGGGTTTAAAATTGATAAATATGGACTGCTTCCCTTAGAAAATAAAATTAAAGCAGTGATAAAGGCGCCTGAACCTAAAAAATGCTTCACAATTGAGATCTTTTATAGGACTCTTAATTAATTATTCTAGATTTATAAAGAATATAGCAAACATTTTAGCGCCATTCTATCAACTTTCGAAAACCTTGTAGATGGAATTGGACGAAAGAACATCGAATGTTATTTGAAAAATGTAAATCATTATTAACTTATAAGACTGTTTTGTCACACATTACGATGCAAACAAAGAATTGGTTCTGGCTTGTGACGCATCGAGCTATGGACTAGGCCTCATTCTGAGTTATAGAAATGATAAAAAGGAAGAAAGCCCTATAGCTTTTGCTTCTATAATATTAACTCTAGCGTAAAAACGGTACTCTCAACAAGAAAAGGAAGCTTCGAGCATAACATATGTCGTTGAGAAATTCAGACAATACTTACTGGGACGAAATTTTGTATTGATCACCGACAACCGACCCTTAATTCATATATTTTCACCTCAAAAACCAATTCCCATATGTGCAGCATCCAGAATTAAAAGATGGTCCTTGATATTAGCTGAATTTAATTATACTGTGGAATTTCGAAAAATTAGTGATAATCCCAATGTTGACGCATGGTCACGTCATCCTTTAGAATCGAGTGTCAGGGAGTCTCTTGATGAAGACCAGGTACTTCTTCTCAGGAAGTTGAATGAGGTACCGTTATTTTTAAGGAGGTGGCATATGAGACGTCCCGAGATAAAATACTGTTGCGTTGTTGTTTGACAAAGAATAACTTCCGTGGGTACAAAGGATCTTCAGGACTTTATTTTGGCCTAATCAATAAAATAATTACAGAAGAGTGCAAAGATAAAACGACAATAAAGAAATAAGCAGTTACAAACTCACCAACTGCAGCACGGTGAGAGAAAGCAGGAGCAGAACAGGAGACAGAAGTTCGTAGAACCTTCAAGAATCTTCCAGGAAATAAACCGGCGTCGGCGGTAAGCAGCAGTCCGACCTTTAGAGACAGTAGCTTGCTTGGAGTACACCACGTAGCTTCGTTCTTCTACATTCTTCTTTTATATTTCTTCCTCCCTGGCATGAGTTTCTCATCCCTATATATCCCGGAGTAGATCTTTCCAGAACGGTCACGGTTGGTCAGCCAATCAGAAAGCGCTAGCACCGAGCGTTGCGCAATAGCTTTAGATTGGCCAATCAGTTGTCTTCCGCCTTTTCTACATTATTCTTAAACGCTCTAGAACATTCTCTCTCTCCATCTGGAATGTGCTTTTATTTCTACGTAACACTGCCCCCTCCTTCGGACTGATCGTCCCGAACAGTCCATTGTACTGGAAGAGTAACCCTGAAGGTTGCTAACCGGTTGAAGTGCGCCACTTTGGGTTTAGACGTTGGGGTTTTCTGAATCCGATAGATAACATCATTGAGGCACTTGGTGATCTTGTAGGGTCCTTCTAATAATGTACCTACAGTGTAGGTGGAAGTCAGGAAGAAAGTGAAGAGGAGGTTCCAGAGGTTACATCAGGAAATGAAGAGGAGACTGCTGCTATGCACGTGCCATCTTGCACTCCTATACCGGGGACTGCTGCTTTGCAAGTGCCCTCCTGCAGTCCTAGACCTCAGAGAGCCAGAAAACCCCCAGACCGACTAGAGTATTATTAAGGGAGAAGATGTGTGTTGTGTATATAATAATTTACCCTTTTTTGATTGTTGCTTGTTGTTGTTCCTATGTAAGATCCTGTTGACTTACTGTAGGATTGGTGACTTGTGGTGGTTGATGATTGATGGCGCAGTCGTACTTGAATGGTAGGGTTCCACAGGGGAATAACGAGACAAAGACCAGGATGGGATTGAATCTAAGACTTCGCGAATAAGGGAGAGAAAGTTTGAGACTTAATGCGGTACTTTTCTATCACATGATCGAAAAGAATGTTACCTTGGTGAGAGAGAGAATTGGGCACGTCTTGCTCCTAGTCGGGTCGTCTTCTTTCTGTCTAACTTTGAGTCCGAGATCTTCCTCGTTAACTCTCTCGGTTTCTCATTGGATGGGATCGTCCTGATCGTTACTTCTGATTGGCTGTTAGTTATTCATGCTGAACTCTGATTGGATGTTGGTACCTCTATTGTCTTTCACGATTGCCATCCTCCAGGAAGAAGAAGGTCTTTGAACTTTAGTTTTATGGTTCCTGGGTAGTGACTTTTACTTCCTGGATGATGCAATTCTGGTAATTGCTGTTCTCTCTTTTTCGCGAGGCCTAACTTCTATTAAAACTTTTGGACGATACATTGCATAGGTTTTGGTAGGGTTACATATTGCTATATACAAATTATTACTGATTTGAAGAATTCAAAAAGGGGTAGCCTGAAGTGAATTCTGTAAGAGAAAAGTAATTTTGTGGGGGAAAATTAATTATGGGCACTGTGAGGCTATATACAAGTATCGTAGGTGACATAAAAAAGATAAAAGAGAATGTTGTTGGTGAAATAATTGTTGAGTAGAAGGAAGAAAAATGAAAATAATATGATGATGCCTATACAATTCAACTCGAGTTAAGGAAAGCTAAATCGAGGGAATTTTTCAGTTAAGGCTTTTGGAAATCAAAGAAAAAATGATAATTAAAAGAAATCAAAGTGAATGCGCTTTGGTGCATTGTTGAGTGAGAGAAAAAGAAAAAGAAGCCCTCACAATTCAACTCGAGTTATGGAAAGCTAAATCGAGAGAATTTTTCTGTTAGGGCTTTTGGAAATAAAAATAAAAATAATAATTAAAAGAAATCAAAGTGAATGCGCTTTTGGTGCATTGTTGAGTGAGAGAAAAATAAAAAGATGCCTTCACAATTCAACTCGAGTTGTGAAAAGCTAAATCGAGGGAATTTCTCTGTTAGGGCTTTTTGAAATCAAAAAAAAAAAAATAAAAAATATAAAATTTAAAAGAAGACATAGTGAGTTTTCGTTGAAAAAATATGTTAGAAAACAAGGTGAGTTTTCGAAAAAAATAATTGTTGAGTGGTTGAAAAAGTAAAATTGGTTTATAACAAAAATAAAAAAAAATAAGTTGTTATAAAAATGGTAAATATTTGATTAAGCATTTGAATTTCAAAAATTTAAAAAAATGTAAATGAAGGGGGTAATAAAAAAAAATGTATGTAGAGAGATTCGCAAAGTCTCTTAGTGATAAAAGTAACATGCCAATGTATCTAGGTCACGCGGCGATTTCCGAATTTTTTAATTTTAATTGCCGTCGTAGATTTTTTTGTCTCTTGTGCGACTTGTGGGTGGAAACATGATCCTTCCCAGAACCGCGTTTATATTATGTGTACAGTAGACACGAGAATCTAGTTAACCTTAAGTCTGAATTTTTATTTGTTGTAATGTTTTTGGGGTTGTATTGTCTTTCAAGATCTCAAGGCCGAATGTTTTATATTAATTTGTCCCGAGCCTTAATGCGTTCTAGGGGTCTTTATGCGGGTCCCTAAGGCCCTCAAGTCGTGCTCGCCCGATATCCACTTCGTTATCGGGAGGTCGTGACCGGAATCGAATATTTGAATACAGGATTCGAGGAGAGTCCTCGACCCTTTTAAAGTGGTCGTCTCTTCTTTTCGGAAGAAACGTAAGCTCGAAGGCTTTACTACCTAATTTTTTTCTAATCCTATCCTTTAAATGGTAATGTGCGTGTTTTTGTTCGTATTTGGCCTTTAGATCTGAATTTTGCGTATTGGTCGTGAGGGTTGAATGCTTGTTTCATGTGGGTAACATGTAATATTGTTTGGGAGTATTGGGAAAAGAATCGAATTTGTAATTCATTGGGATTGTGGTGTTCTGATAATTAAATTTGTTTATTAATATAATATTAATATAATGATATTAATATAATTAAATGTGTTTTTTTTTTTTGTAAGAATCGGGATGTGAACTCATTGTGAATTTTGGATCACAAGCTGAGGGAATCACATGGATGACAATCGGTGATAGTCAAGATGGCGGACGTCTTGTGTAAATCAGGGGCCAGAGATGACCTCAATCGCCGGGGTCGTTTTTAGTACCGGAAACCGGGGGGAGGGGTGTGTGAGGGGATTTCCTAAATTAGTTCTGACTCCCCCTCCCGTAATTGATCTGGAGATCTTAACGCCCGCTGGACACTTTCTCCCATTGTCTCCAACACGAGAAACAGAAATGCATGAAATGCACTGCCTATATGGAAGATGGCTTCCTGTAATTGGTAAAGCCTTTGGGGCTGTGTTGGGTATATAGTCCAATGTAGATTACTATGGTAAATGGGGCGAGGGAGTATGGCATAGTCAGAAGACAGATAGAAAGCATTAAGTGAAATATGGGAAACCTGCACATTTTTTCCTATGTCTTCTCCATGAGTTGATGGCTTTGTGTATCGTGTTTTAATTCGATTGGTTGTGGCGGATTTGTGATTGGATCTATCTGTGGATGGGCGATGTCGCGTTTTTTGTTATTGGTGAAGGGTATAAATCGGGATTTGGTGAAAATGGTGGGATCTAAATGAATGAAAGGTTCGCTGTTCGTCGGTTTGATTGTCAACGGCTCTGTTGAAAAAATGTCGGGTGTAATGTGTTTAAATGGAAACGTGTAATTGTTCCTATGTCGTAGATGGTGTATTTTTGTTATGATTGGTGTTATGTATTGGGTATATTTTGTGTACGGGTTTAGTTTGTTTATGTGGACTGTATCGATGTCTCTTTGGAGTGGTTGGTTGGATCTATCGATACGTTTTGTCAATTGGCAGGTTGGACAGGTTTTGACCTTTTGTGCAATGTCTTGTGACATGTCCTGCCAATAATATTGAGCGGAGATGAGTCTCGTCATCTTTGAGATGCCTGGATGGTTGTATTGTGTGTGTACTGATTGAAGTAGTTTGTTGGGGAGTGTTTTTGGGATTATGCTTTTGGTTACACCTTTTCGGGAAAAGGTATGAAGTCCGCTGTGATCAATGGTCAGTTTAGAATTTCCGGATGGGGAAGGCTGATGGCTCTTAATGAGGGGGGCGTCTAAGAAGCCACAGAACGGGTTACGAGGTATGATGTCCGTTTCATATTGTTGTGCTCCTTTTATGTAACGAACCTCATATTCGTATCTCGATAGCCGTATTCTCCATCAAAATAATCTGCCTGACGTGTTTTTGATCGTTTTCAGCCATTGTAATGCGTGATGGTCAGAAAATAGAGTAAATTTTCTATCCATCAAATAGACGCGGAATTTATCCACACTCTCAACGATTGCTAGGCATTCTAATCCAGAGATGGAATAATTCCGTTCGTGTGAACGTAGAGCGCGGCTGAAGTATTGGACTGGGTAGGTCTTCCCATCAGGGTGGACCTGTTTGAGGACGCAGGCCATGCCGAGTGTTGATGCGTCACAGTACACTTGGCATGGCAGACCTTCCTGGTAAAGATGTAAAGTGGGGTGTGTGGTCAGGCTTTCTTTCAGGCTAGTGAACGCTTTCAGGCATTTTTTATCCCAAACCCACGTGACATTCTTTTTGAGAAGGTTGGTAAGTGGCGTCCTCAAGTGGGCGTAGTCCGGGATGAATTTTTTATAAGCGTTCACAGCGCTTAAGAAAGATCGCAATGTTTTGCGATTGTATGGTTGTTGGATGGCGTGAATGGTTTCTATATTCCGTGTGAGTGGTGTGGTTGTAGCGGCAGTGGTTGTGCATGTGTCTGAGTGGTGTTTCTGTCGCCTTTTTGTGCGAGTGTCGCGCTTGTTGCGATGTTTACGCGTGTGACGGTTGTGTGGTGACGTGTGGTCACGTGTGTAATTAGTGTGAGAGTTGTCCTGTTGTATGAACACCGTTTGGGCAATTTTGGGGTGAGTTTGGGCCATTGTGGCCTTGTGCATAGAGGGCCTATAATAGGTGCAATTGGCCCTAGTGAGAAAGTCGTGTGTGGGCGCTTGACATCTAGATTGGCATGTTGGCAAATGATTTTTGACCAATGGATGCGCGCATTGGATGCCGTTTGCGGAAGGCTTGTGTGTGATGTGAGCCCTTTGTGACTCCGCTTGGCATTCCCAATAGGCGCATTCATCGGGTATATGAGCAAAGTGGTAGGTGGTAGGAGGCAATGGGGCGGCGAGTTGGAACATAGTGCCTTGGTTAAAGTCTGTTGTTAATTTAAAGTTTCGGAGGGTATTTATTCCGAGAATTCCAAATGGTAGAGGTGCTTCCACCACATGGAAATTCTCTTTTTTGGTGATTTTACCTATTGTCAAGGGGAGCGTTATTTGGCCTATGGTCGGTACCAGACCGTTTATGGCTTGTAGGTCTATGGGCTGTTTTTTAAGTTTTAATTGAGGGAGGTTACATTTAATTTTTTATATAGGTTATAGGGCACTATGTTCAAGCTTGCGCCTGTGTCAATGAGAAAAGGGGGTGAGAGTTCATGGGCGATGAACAGTTTAATCGTCAGCTGGCTGACGAAAAGTAGGTGCCTTTCTACCTGGTTGGCGAAAGGCTTGGGGCGTCTCGGGCAGCTTGTCCGGCTTGGGCTTGGTCTTGGGGTGGATGTTGGATGTGTGATTGATGTTGGTCCGGTTGCACTGCCCGCACGCTCGGGTGTGAAGTTGATTTCTTGCGGCATTCAGAATGCCAATGGTGGGCGCCGCAGAATTTGCCGTTTGACGGCGGTGCAGGTGCGGTCTACGCACCTGTTTTTCTTGGTGTGCTGGTGTATGGGCCCGACATGTTGGGCGGTTGCTCCTCGTGGTGACGCGAAGTTGGTGCGCTGGGCCCGTGGATCCGTTGCACCAATCGGAACCACTCTCCCAGGTTCTCAGGAGGTACCACGCGGACCAGGCGCTGGTCGGAGAGCGGTAATCCCTCCGTCAGCGTCTCGAGAATTACCTCCTGTGGGAGACCCAGTTGCATTCCCATGGCCGTCTTCCTTCGGAAATATTCCACCAGGCTTGCCTGTCCAGCAAGCTTCATGGCAAAGTACTTGGCGAAGGACGCCTCGTTGGATTCCGGGGGAGATCCAGGAGGGTTTGCTTCACCTGGAAGTAGGACTGGGTGGCCATTCAGGTTTCCTGAAGAGCTTCAGGGTTTGGCGTCTCAGGTAGCTCGGCAACCTGAGCAACTTATCGGGGTGGTTACGAGGGCGTTGTCCATCTTCCGGTCGTAGGCCTGGAAGAATTGGCGGGCGGCATAGGTCCCATCGAAGGGGGGCAGATCCGTTTCCGCGCGCTGGGTCGAACCTACTTGCGTCAGGACGGCGGTCAACTGCAGTAAAATATCCGCCAGGGTGCGTGTTTTGTCTACTCCAGACGCTGTAATTTGTTCCTTCTCCCTCGCTTCGTCTTCCATCTTATATCCTGTCGTTTATTGAGGTGCTCGTTTTCCATTTATATCCTGTCGACTCTATAATAATTTACCGTTTTTTGATTGTTGCTTGTTGTTGTTCCTATGTAAGATCCTGTTGAGTTACTGTAGGATTGGTGACTTGTGGTGGTTGATGATTGATGGCGCAGTCATACTTGAATGGTAGGGTTCCACAGGGGAAATAACGAGACAAAGACCAGGATGGGATTGTGTTATATATTCATATTTTCATAGAGATTATTTATCATCATCATTTGCTGTATAAATACTTTGTTTTTAATTAAAATAGTAGTATGCAAAATGGCTAGCGTTGCCTCATAATATTTTAAAGTAGATACATAATAATTGGCGACGAAGGTAAATCTTTTAATAAGTTAAAGCTGAAGTAAATCTTTTATTTTTACTAAGTTAAAGCTTAGGTAAGTTGAACTTTATTTTTAAAATGGCGAATTTTGGCAAGCTTGAAAATTTTGATTTATCTAAGCCTGAAGGGTGGATTGCATATCTCGAAAGAATTGATTTTTATTTCGTGGCGAATGGCATTGAAAAAAATTGAACAAAAGAAAGCAATATTATTGACTTTAATAGGTCCTGAGACATTTTCTTTGGCAAGATCATTGGCCACACCTAAATCTTTAAATGATTTTGATTATAGCGAATTGATCAAGCTATTGACTGGCCATTTCTGCCCTAAACCAAACGTAATTGTACAAAGATACCATTTCAATAAAAAAAAATCAAGGCACAGAATCGGTATCCGCCTATGTGGCTGAACTAAGAAAATTAAGCGAAAACTGTGAATTTATTGATTTAGATGATCGCTTAAGAGATAGACTGGTATGTGGCTTGAGAAAAGAATCTCTGGTTAAAAGACTATTGTCTGAAAAAGACTTAACCTTTGAAAAGGCTGTGAATTTGGCACTGTGTGATGAATCGGATAGTGCAGATGCAAGTATTCTACAGGAAAAAATGCCAGAATTAAATGTAATTAGTAAATCAAATAAATTTGAATCGCCCAAGTTTAAGCCTAATAAAATCAATTCTAAATACTATAGGGTAAAGCGTTAGGAGAAAAAAAAATTTTTTTTCTCCTAACGCTTTATTCTATAGTATTTATAATTCAAGGAGAAAGTTTCCATGTTTAAAAAATCAATTCTAATAGTTTTAGAAAAAAGTGTAAACAAACTGGTTTGCATTCGTTGCAAGGGCAACCTCTTGCCAAAAGTATGTAAATTCCAAAATGCTAAATGTTTTAAGTGTGGCAAAATAGGTCATTTACAAAAGGCTTGTTTAACAAAAGCGAATAATCTTACATATTTACATAATAAAAATAATAGTTTTAGTTATCCATTTTTGAATACCCTCAAAACAGATGATGAAATTTGTCCATTTCACATTACAGCAAATTTAGATGGAAATGAAATAACAATGCTAATAGATTCAGGTAATATGCATTCAATACTGAATAAAGAAACCTATTTGAAGTACTGGAAAATGACGCGACTTAGTAAATCTGATGTTTCTTTAAGAACATGGGCATCAGATAAAGTAAAAATTATAGGAAAACTCAATGTGATGGCTAAAGTCGCAAATTGCACAAAAAGCATGCCAATTTTGGTGGCTGATGGACTGGGTCCTAATATTCTAGGAAGACAATGGTTCGGAGCGTTCCATTTAAAAATAAATTTCTTGAATATAAATGGAAGTAATCCGATATCTCCTGAATTCGAGGAATTGTTCAAGGAAGAAATAGATGCTTACAATTGGCCCTTTAATTCACATTGATCTTCCTGAAAATGCTGTGCCAAAATTTGTAAAGGCCAGGGCAGTGCCCTTTGCCGTAAGAGAGTTAGTGGATAAAAAGCTGAAATCCCTGGAAGAGCAAGGAATTATTGAACCAATAAAATTTTCTAAATGGGCATCACCAATTGTTACGGTTCTAAAAAATGATGGAACAATAAGGATTTGTCATGATTACAAGACAACAGTTAACTTATATACCAACCCAGATAAATATCCACTGCCCACAATTCCACAACTTTTGGACAGGTTAAGAGGTGGTAAGGTATTTACTAAATTAGATATGGCCCAAGCCTATCAACAATTAAAGGTGGATGATGAATCTTCTGAAATTCTTACCATTAATACGCCCAGAGGATTGTATAGAGTTAAACGTCTTCCCTTTAGATTGAATTCCGCAGTCGGAACCTTCCAAAGATTTATGGACACTCTTCTAATGGGGATTGATGGAGTAGCAGTTTATTTGGACGATGTCCTTATATCAGGAATAAATTGTGGTGACCTTATGAAAAAAATCTGAAAAATTATTTTGCGTTTCAAGGAAGCAGGACTCCGTCTTAAAAGAAACAATTGAATTTTTAGGAATGAAAATTGACAATAAAGGAATTCATCCATCCGAAGAAAAGTTGAGAGCAATTAAAGATGCCAGACCACCATCTAATAAAAAAGAATTGATGTCTTTTTTAGGACTTTTAAATTATTATGAGAGGTTTTTAAGAAATAAAGCCACAGTAGTTGAACCTCTTCATAGACTTTTAGACTAATAATCCTTGGAAATGGAACAGAGAGCATCAAAGGGCCTTTAAAGAAGCTAAAAGCTTAATCAGTTCTGAGTCTGTTTTAGCTTATTTTGATGATAATCTGCCTATTCTGGTCAGTTGTGATGCTTCTGAGTATGGCATTGGAGCCATATTGTCCCAAGTAGATCATGGAGTTGAAAGACCAGTTGTATTCGCCTCCCGGACCTTGAATAAAACTGAAATAAGATATGCTGTGATTGATAGAGAAGCATTGGCAGTAATATTTGCTGTATCTAAATTTTATCAGTATCTTCTGGGGAGGAAATTCAAAATTTTGACAGACCAAAATCTCTCATTGGCCTTTTCAACCCTAGTAAACCGATACATCAAGTTTTATCACCTCGCATGTTAAGATAATGCCTAACTCTGTCTGCATATTCATACTCTATCGAATATAAACCAGGAAGAACAAATGGGAATGTAGATGCACTCAGCAGACTACCATTGAATGAATCACCAAGTGAAGTTCCAAACCCACCCGAAGTATTTTTCATTGATCAGAAAATGCTGCTGTTAGTTCTTCTGATGTTGCAAAGTTAACTAATAAGGATCCTATTCTGTCTAGGATAAAATTTTGGGCAATGAATGGGTGGCCTGAGCAGAGGTATGAAGAGAAATTTAAAGATTTTTCCAACAGGTCTAGTGAGATTTCAGTTCACAAAGATTGCTTGCTGTGGGGGAGCAGAGTGATAATTCCTGAAAAGTTGAGAAGAGACATCTTAAATCTCTTGCATGACACTCATATTGGCATAGTGGGTACAAAAGCGTTAGCTCGAGGATTATGCTGGTGGCCCGGGATGGATAAAGATATTGAACGGATGATATACAGTTGTGCAGTTTGTTTGTCGTGTAGTCACGATCCGCCAAAAACTGACGTATATCCTTGGATTTGGCCATCAAGACCTTGGTCGAGACTACATATTGATCATGCGGGTCCTTTTCAAGGAAAACTTTTTCTGGTTGTAGTAGATGCCTATTTTAAGTGGATTGAGGCTAAAATCGTGTCTACAACATCTACTGAAACTACCATCAATAGTCTAAGGGAAATATTCGCGACTCACGGGTTGCCGGATGTGATAGTTTCAGATAATGGTACATCCTTCACATCGGAACTTTTCAAGACTTTCTTAAAAAGAAATGGCGTAAGGCACATCTTGTGTGCGCCTTATCATGCAGCGTCTAATGGGCAGGTGGAGAGAGCTATTCAGACGCTTAAAAATCTGCTAAGAAAGAACAGCTCGGGAAATTGGACGACTAGGTTATCTAGATCTTTGTTATCGATGAGAATAGCGATAAACAGCACGACGCAAAAATCCCCAGCACAGTTGTTGATGAACAGAAACCTGAAGAGTCTCTTAAATAAATTTCATCCTAAAGGTGTGTCAGAGGGAAAGATGCGACAGGAAGACAGGTTTATAAGAAATTGGAAACCCCATAGAGTAGTAAATGAAGGACAGGCAGTTATAGCACGAGGGTACCATGGCCCCAGATGGCTACCAGGTGTAGTGCAAGAAAAAACTGGTCCTGTTTCTATTAAGGTAGAGACAGATGACGGAGAAATTTTAAACCGGCATTTAGATCAAGTCAGAGGTTGTGGGGAAAGTGAAGCAACTCCGTCTAACATCTTAACCCCACAAGAGTCAACTAAAATTGAAGACCCCCAAGCTGGTCAGGAAATAGATCCTTCTGGTGAAGCATCGAGTCCTATTTTGAGAAGGTCCTCAAGATTAAGAAGGCCTTCGAAGTTTTTTGAAATGTAAATTTTTGTTGTGGGGAGAATTTGTTATATATTCATATTTTCATAGAGATTATTTATCATCATCATTTGCTGTATAAATACTTTGTTTTTAATTAAAATAGTAGTATGCAAAAATGGCTAGCGTTGCGTCATAATATTTTAAAGTAGATACATAATAGATTGAATCTAAGATTTCGCGAATAAGGGAGAGAAAGTTTGAGACTTAATGCGGTACTTTTCTATCACACGATCGAAAAGAATGTTACCTTGGTGAGAGAGAGAATTGGGCACGTCTTGCTCCTAGTCGGGTCGCCTTCCTTCTGTCTAACTTTGAGTCCGAGATCTTCCTCGTTAACTCTCTCGATTTCTCATTGGATGAGATCGTCCTGATCGTTACTTCTGATTGGCTGTTAGTTATTCATGCTGAACTCTGATTGAATGTTGGCACCTCTATTGTCTTACACGATTGCCTTCCTCCAGGAAGAAGAAGGTCTTTGAACTTTAGTTTTATGGTTCCTGGGTAGTGACCTTTACTTCCTGGGTGATGCAATCCTGGTAATTGCTGTTCTCTCTTTTTCGCGGGTCCTAACTTTTATTAAAACTTTTGGACGATATATTGCATAGGTTGTGATGGGGTTGCATATTGCAATATACAAATTATTACATGTATGTATATAGTTGAATATTATTCGCATTTTTAAAAGCCTCATTATGTAAGAATATATGTGTACATAAATTGGACATTTGTTGTTGGCCAAACGAAAAGAATAAGACCTAATATAGAGTCATGGTCAAGTTTAAGTTGTTGTACGTCTAATTACGACACAATATTGACGACATCGATCCTTACCTCATTGAAGACACAAAGGTTGCCTGTTATGCAGATGATATAGCCATATGGCATACAAGTAGCAGTATAGAAAAATCTGAAAAAAATACTGAACACATCAATGAGAGGACAGGAAAAGTGGCCAATGAAACTCAAAATGATCATAAACCCAATAAAAAAAAACATATTCGTCTTCTCTACTGACAGGAAAAAAGGCATAAATTTAACCCCAAAAAAGGCATAAACAACTAAAATATTGTTAAAATTAGATCTCTAAAAATACCTAGGTGTGATACTTGATGAGGAATTGGGATTTACAGAACACATAAATAGCACCTCAAATAGAGCTACCAGAAACCTAAACATTCTGAGAAGGATGTGAAGAACAAATTGGGGAGCAAAACCCAGAATTCTCAGAACAACATATATCACCTAACTAAGGCCAATATTGGAATATGCAACACCCGTCTGGGCTCCCTCAAGTTCGTCACTAAAAAGAAGACTAGACAGTGTTCAAGCAAAAGCGGCCAAAATAATCACTGGTACTGTTTCATTCACCAACAATGAGAAAATTCAGAGAGAATGTGATCTAGCCCTACCTGAAAGCAGAAGACAATTAAAAACAATAAAATTCACCAATAGCAAAAGGTAAAGAAATCGAACACATATCCCATAGAACCTATTTAAACTGAACACAAAAAGAAAGACTAAAAAGTTCTTCAGCACTTCAGTACGACAACAATATTGGAAAGGGCATAGATATGAAACATAATAAATTTCAAATTCAAGAAGAACCGATATTTCCTACTCCATTGCCATCTAATGTTATCATCAATCTTAACCTGAATGAACTCTGCAATAAAAAAGAGAACAAAAACATATTTAAAAAGAAAGGACTTGATACAATTGGTTTATGCGATCAGAGAAATTATTTAACAGCATATACCGATGGATCATCAGATCTTACCCTGAGTAATGGAAACGGAATTAACATAATACTGCAAGATGGAAAACACATCAATATCAAAGAAGGAGTAGGAAAGATATCATCAAACTTCACTTGTGAACTGACAGCTATCTCGAAAGCTCTTGATGTATGCCTTAACCAACCATCTCTTCATCAAGCAGAAGGAATTTTAATATACATCGATTTCATATCCGATCTAGAAGCAATTCAGAAAGGCAATTCTAAAATCACACAGAAAATACACTCGTTACGTACACAACTGGAATCATTGGAGAATAACTGCATTCTACAATGGATTCCTGCCCATAATGGGATCGGGGGTAATGAAATGGCAGTTGAATTGGCAAAGGAAGCCAAAATGTTGAGCCAAAGGAAAGAACAAATGTCATTATTTGAAGCTAATGCTTTTGCAAATAACAGAGATAATTAAACAAAATTAAGAAAATATCAAAATGTGAAATAAATTATAAGATAGATATGACAAAACTATAACAAGACTCAGAATAAAACACTATAAAGGAATGAAAATACACCCAGATGGCACAAGAACCTATAGAACATGCAACAACTGTCCTGGTGTGGAACTAACACCTACCCACATATTCTTATGCCCGCAGCCTTGCAGAAAATTGACATAGACCCAGAGCAGCAGCTTTACACACCCAAGATAGTGGACATTGCTGATGCTGTGATAGAGATGCATGAAGGCATCTGAGGCTCTTTATTGGACACGACAAAAACAACAACGGCATTCCAGAGTAAAATATATCATCAGAGATAGATAAATAATTTTCAAATGAATTAAAATAAATATAAACGACTAGCCGAAATTATTCAAATACTATTCGTTACAATTATAAATTGGCGCCGTGGATGTCATTCTTGTGAAACGTTCCGCTCCAAACTTTGTGTCTGAGAAGCGATATTTTTATGAAGATATGATCTGGCTTTGTGTCTTCTGCTCGAATGAATGTTTTTCTGTTAGAATTTTGTTCCTGCATACTAAAAATGAACTGGCTTCACCCGTGGTCTCTGCTTTTTGGAATTTTTCCGGAAATAATTCTGTATTTGATAATCAAAAATGATTCAGCAATATTGTCATAATCATTTTCTGAATAAAAAAAAAAAAAAAACTATTTTTGCCCAGAACCTGTCAACTTCAATTTTTCTTGGATAAAAATGCGACAAATATCTCTTCCACATTTTTTTCTATGTCCTGTTAAAACACGTTTTACATGTACATTAGGTCAGCTGATATTACCTCCCATCTTCACCGCTAGAGGCGCTGCTTGCGAGCGAAAGAGCAAATTTGCAACTCAAATTTGCAAATAACTCGAAGAATATTCGGGATAGAGACCTGAAATATTCAATATAAGTTTTTCCAGATTCTACTATACATACTGCTAAAATTTCAGTCATATTAGTTACGTATTTTACTTATATTACGTAAAAGCATTCCATTCACAAAATCAAACGATGACAGAATTGATGACTCTGATATTTGTATATTTTTATAATAAAATAATATAAATGCGTTTTAAAAATTGTAAAAAAAAAAATGCATCGGCCGGGAATCGAACCCGGACCGCCCGCGTGGCAGGCGAGCATTGTACCACTGAACCACCGATGCTTATAAGAAATGGCCATATTTGGGTATTTATTCCATTCACAAAAGCAAACGATGACAGAATTGATTGTTGATGACTCTGATAACTGTATATTTTAATATTGAGAGCGAGTCGAATTTTAAAAAATATAAATTTATTATCTTCGAAATTTAAATAGCTGAAAGGAAGCCAGCAAACCGCATCAAATTCAAACCAGAAACCTTCCCAATAGTATAGTAAATAACTTTCTAAAGTTTCACGGAGATTGGATAATCTTACCTTTTAAAAACATTCATCATGTAAAGAAGCTGACATTTATCGTGTAAACAAACTACGTGTAAAATTATTAACCAATCGAATTTATTTATCGTCGCGACCAGAGCTGCGCCAAGCGGTAAAAAGTTGAAACTAACGCCTTTTGGTTTTACATTTAAAAAAAGCACATTAACCTTTTTAGTTTTTTGAATAGCCTATATGTTAAACAAAATATTCAGCTACCTAAATGCGAAAATTCATAATGATTGATTCCGTAGATTTCGCGCAACGCGATAACAAACATCGATTTTGGATTTCATTTTCATAAATATAAAGGATAAAGGATATGTATGTTATAAATAATATTTTTTGTTGTAAATAATTGAAGGTGAAGTCGTGATAATAGAAAAGTAGAAAAGATAATTACACTGCTGTCCACCCAAATTGCAACACCAAGAAAGACAAGAATTATCACAAAAAAAGTATTTTGTAGATAACATGTTGACCAAGTATCAAATGATGAAATTTATAGACTTCTGCGAAGTGTGGTTCCTGCCAGAATCAGTAGCCGCCATTGTTGGAGATCTCCGTTGCCACACGCCTCGGCATTATTCAAAGAGACCTTTGATGTGTTCTTGGGAAACAGCAGACCAAGCAGCTTCCACACGTTTCCAAAGTTAATCTGATGTGGAAGCTGGGGATGTAATCTGGGTCAATCGTTGAGATACAATGGACCACATGTTTTCTATCAGCAAAAAATCCAGAGAGCAAGCCGGCCAGGGTAGCAATTCAATCTGGCGATTGACGAAGAACATTTGGACAATGCGTGCCACGTGTGGTCGCGCATCATCTGGTTAAAATATGGCTGTGGGCATGCCCTGAAGGTGGAGAATGACAACTGGCTCCAACACCTCGGAGATGTAACGTTGGCTGTTCGAAGTACCCGCAATGCGTACTAGAGGAGTGCGAGAGTGGTATTCAATACTGTCCATACCATAATACCCGGTGCAGGGTCAGTGTGGCGGTGCATAACCCAGTTGTTCAGCATCCTCTCTCCACAGTGTCTCCTGACTCGAATCCGACCATCGTGGTGTGGCAGACATAAGCGTGACTTGTGTGTGTGTGTGTCAGTAAAAACAATTTCATTTTTTTTTCTGCCTTCCAGATCCTTCTTTCATCTCACAATTTAGTCTTTGGTTTTGCGTCAAGGGTAGACGAAGCAATGGACGTCTTGCGGACAGACCACTCTGCTGTAAAACGGCGTCAAATGGTACGCGCAAACACTGGATGATGCGTTGCAGACTGAATGTGCTGTGCTATGGTTCGTATTGTGACTGAGCGATCTGTCACTGCCATGCGCACAATATGCCTGTCAGCAACTAAAGTGGTGCACTGAGGTGGATGCGATCGAACACATCGGTCCGTCGTACCTTCCTGCATCCAACGATGACATATACACATTACAGTTGTTTGGTTTCCTCCAACACGACTACCGATTTCAATGAAAGCTAATCCACAATCACGTTAGGCCACTATCCTTCCTCTATCGAACTCGGATACTTGATCAAAAGATGATCGCTGTTTTTTAAGAGGCATAATTGATCGTTAAAAAAAAAACACAATTGCCGAATTTGGCCAGCAGTTTATTTACAATCAGGTAGTTTTTATTCTCAATTACTAGAAGAAAATTAAACAATAAATATTTTCACAGTTATATAGAATTTATAAAATTAATCCTATATCAGTGAATTTCAAAAATAGGTGAGTAAACTATACATATTTACAATTTTAAAAGTGGCATATTCTAAAACTAAGGTGAAAAATGTAGAATAATGAATGAATGTGGAAATAAAATACATATTTTCAAAAAAAATAAAATAAATAAAATAAATTTAAAATATTTGAATTTTTAGTTTATATATTATACACTGCGTGACATTGAAAATGGAACACCAAGAAATAGTGGCCAGAAAATTATGCAAATTTCAGGGTAGACGCGCCTAACCGAGTTATGCAAATGATGTAAAATGCGCAGCTCTCGTGCGAACATGGAGTAAGATATAAGGGAAGGAACTTGCGTGTCGTTATTTCTTCAAGAAAAATCATTGTAGAAATTTTGTTCTTGTGTCAAAAGACACGTGTAATAACAGAGAATGCCAGGTCATCGTAAACGGAGGCAGTTCAAGCAGACAGACGCTTTTACGAGGGGCATGGTGATCGGACTGAAAAGGGCAGGTTGGTCCATACGCCAAATCGCAGCTGATACACACCTTGGTGCGTCCACGTGCACCGACTGCGGAGAAGATGGTTAGAACAAGGAAATGTGGCAATTTATAGGAATGTCGGTGCAACCAGAGTGACGTCAGCACGTGTGGATCGGCGTATTCTTCGACAAGCAGTGGCGGCCCCACAAGCCACTTGTACCGCCATCCTGCAACATCTGCAAGACACCCTATATCATTCCATCTCGACCAGAAACATTTCCCGTCGATTGGTTGCTAATGGCTTGCACTCATGCCGTCCGCTAAGAAGACTGCCATTGACCCCAACGAATAGGCGCCAACGTTTGGAATGGTGCCGGGCTAGATCGACGTGGATGACGGAATGGCACAGGGTCGTGTTCTCAGATGAGTCGCGTTTCTGCTTGCCCAGTGATAGTCGCCGTGTACGCGTGTGGCGTCGACGTGGAGAAAGGTCCAATCCGGCAGCAATTGTGGAACGCCCCACCGTGCGACAACGTGGAATCATGGTTTGGGGCGCAATCGCGTATGATTCCAGGTCACCTTTACTTCGTATTCAGGGCACTATGACGGCTCAACGATACGTTGATGATGTGCTGCGACCGGTGACACTCCCCTACTTTCAGGGGGTTACCAATGCCCTTTATCAGCAGGATAACGCCCGACCGCACACTGCTCGCATTAGCCAACAAGCTCTGCAAGATGTACAGATGCTTCCCTGGCCACCGTACTCTCCTGATCTCTCACCAATCGAGCACGTCTGGGACATCATTGGACGCCGTTTGCATGCCTTGCCACAGCCGCGTTCAGAAGACAAACTGTGGCAAATGGTTGAGAGGGAATGGAGAGCCATCCTTCAGGACGCCATCCGTACTCTGATTGACCCTCTACCTAAACGTGTTGCTGCGTGCATCGCCGTCCGCGGTGGTCCTACTTGCTACTAAGCCGACGCCGTTCTCGCTCTGTATTATGACTATCATTTTGAAATAAAGATCACTTATTGTTCGTCCCTGTCTCTCTCTGTTTGCCGAGTTTCATGACTTTCTGGCCACTATTTCTTGGTGTTCCATTTTCAATGTCACGCAGTGTATATGATCATTTGGACCCACAACCCCATATTGGTGTAATATAATAAGATTGTATTATGTAAAACGTGTTGTATAATAGATGTGTTCACGTATATACCTAACGTAAATCTCATAAGTTAAAGTGTTTATTTAAAGTTGCCCATTCTTGATTAACTTGTTTTCAAGAGGAAATTACTAACTTGCTTTGAATTTCCGAAATGACCTTGAAGGGTAATCTTACTTGGTATCTCCCATTGGTAGTCCTTAAAACGTTGTTTTTAAATGCTGTTCATAGCCATTTTTTCTCTTTGGCTAAGATAGGCTGGAAACATGGCAGAATAGAATCTAACTCCCAGCAATTTCTGAGTTTATCACTTATTGACGTAGCCTGAAATGTTAAAACAAGATGATGTAATGAACTATCTGAATTTTGAGTGAGGACTTTGCCAGAGAGAAGCCAGCCCAACCTTGAATGACACGCCGTCGGACTCATATTTTGGAATTTAACATTTACTTTATACAAACCCGGGGCAATATCGGCTCCAATAATTATATCAAAGGGAGCGGGTTTATCAAAGGTTGGATCCGCTAGTTTAAGACCAACTAAATAGGGCCACCTTTTCCTCTCTATAACAAAGTTTGGCAGATTACACGTGATTCTGTTTGAGACAAAATCCTTAGAGGTAAAAGTGAGGAGAAAATGACATATCTATTTTTTCAAGTAGTTTTTCCAAGCAGTTATCTCTAATACCATACATATTGGCATCAGAAAACTTCATTGTAGGATTTAATGTTTTTCTGAATGAATTATTTATCAAATACTTCTGAGATCCTGTATCGATTAAAGCTTTTCCTAAATGGCAATTACCACGTAGATCCATCAATTTTATTATTGCTGTTGAAAGCAAGATTTGGTCAGGAGAATTAGAATAGTTGAGAGAATGGGAATGAATTACAGAATTATATTGAGTGAATTAATTTTAATTAGATTTCATAGATGAATCAAATCGACTCACATTGTTTTATTATCCTGCATATATAACCCTAGGCATTGAATTGGAGTAATGCGATTCAGAATTAAATGCATGAAGCAGGGTATGATGCTTCTGTTTACATACTCAGCAAAATGCCGCCATCTTACACGTAGATAACGTGTCGTTTGACCTATGGAAATTGCAACATAATCTGTTATTTTTGACAAACTTCCATCTCTCCTGCAATGACTTATTTTGGGAATAGGTGACATTTTGAAAGTAAATGTGAATTTGTACATAATATGCAGGGAGTGTAATTTGAATTTAAATCAGGACATAATACAAAAGTAGTAAAGTGAGAATGAAATAACTTTTTTGCTTTCAATGGAATCTTCGATTTTCCCTTATTCTTAAATTCAAAAGAATTCCTGCATTTATTTCTAAAAATATTGACAACCCTTAAATGATGGATAGTCCTGTAAATCAATATGAAATTCCAATTCCTTTTTTAGCGAATTATCAATTTTAGACTGGATAATAAATACTAAAATTGATAATACTAGAGTGTTTCTCTCCAAACCCAATGTACCAAAATTTTGAATACCTTCATTGCAATTTTCAAGAAATTAATATAGAGCCCTATCCGAATCGCCTTTAATAAATTTGAGATAAAAAAATCTTTTGTATCTGTTTAAAAGCCAATTCATTTTTATTATCATATCTATGTGTTGATGCTTGCCAAGTTATTGCATAATTTTCATCTGAAATGCTGAAGGCCCTAACTAATCTCGCAGCATCTTGCTTAAGGGCAGAAATAAGATATTGAAGTTTTTGAGATTTTGTAAGAGATTTATTGAATTTTTTTTTTATTTAAGTGAAACCCAACAATTCCGAAAAACTACCACTAAAATTGGTAGTTGAAACTTATAGGAAGCTTTATTGAAAATTCCTTGAAACTTAATTTATCTTGATAAATTGGTATATTATAAACCAACTTATTGACACTGACAAACATTTTATCAATTTCTTTTTCTGCTTCACAAGCTGTTTTAAACTTTTCATCAATAGAAATACTTTATATTACGATAATTTTAATAGTTGATTATTATTTTTTTCCAAGCCTTGTAAATTTTCTTTGGTTCATTGGCAAATCGCCGAGTTTTATTTGAGATTTTATATCTTCTCTAAACAAATTCAACAGGAACAAAAATTGATCCGAAAAAAAAAATTCTACTTTCATATTCAAAAATTAAAATGAAAAGATGAACGATATTACCTCATAATTTCTAAATATTTCACGAATGTCTCTAATAATTATAGCGGCTTGATCCTTTTTCCTGCCTCACACGGAGAACCAAAATGTGTTCGCGTATATACCAAACTTAAATCTTATAAGTTAAAGTGTTTCGCTGAGCTTGAGTTCTTCTCCATGCGTCGTCAATCTCTCTATTTTTTTCTTTATATATCAGGTTTCCAAGAGAGAACATGAGAGGTTTTAGAATAAAACAAATAATTAACTAAATTAGAGTTTAGAAATGCTTTTTTTACAAACAAACAACATAACAAAAGAATTTAGAATTTTATATATACACCTCTGAATACGATTTCAATTTACAAACAAAAACAAAATATTAACATCACACACACTGTTGCCGAATTAATAAAGAGAGAGAATAAAAGAAACATAAAAACTGATAATCAATGAATATATCTACAAATTAATAAAGCACAATAACAATATGGAATAAGAATAAAATAACAATAATGATAATAATGATTTCAACCAAACAATAGAAATACCTCTGTAAATATTTTACACATGCTATACATGAACCATTACATCACAGTATGTAATGTACTCAGTACAAAATGAAGCTGTGTAATAGAATAAGAGTTGAGTAAAATATAGCAGAAAGTGAGATATAGAAGTCCAACAACGTGTTAGAAAGTTCTAAAAGGTCGTTAAGAGAGTACAATGACCTCCTTTACTCGATTCCCCCCGATATTACGTCAGGTGTAAGATGAATGCCCAATACTTTCGCATCTGATGTTATAAAAAGTCCTAAAATACAAGTCCGCGGGAGCCCATGCGACTTTATCCTTTGAGGCCACTATAGAACAGTTTGACGCGACCATAGGTACTTTTGGGCCAACCGAGCGCTGGCAACACTGCACCCGCTGCCCCCCGCGCATGCGCCAGCAAAAAAGAGTACCCCTGCATCTCCGGTAAACAAAGCTGTCTCGACGCCAAAGTTTGGTTTTGACAGGCCTGAAAAGAACTATCTCTCATAAATTTTAATAATTGGTTTTGAATAATATTTGTATTAATATCAATTTGTGTGATTTTAAATAAATATTTCTTTCAATAAGTATTAAATTATTCATCACTGTTTTCTACTTTAGGCCTCGCCATCCAGCGTTGTGACTCAATTCTTCTGATCACTGCAACAATGATATTGATTTATCAATTTATAATTTTCAAGTCAGTTTCCAGTATTACTGTAAAGCTAGGAGCCTTTAGTTCAGGTTAAGCCATCGGGACCTTGTATGTCTTCGTCTATGTCTTTTTTTTTTTTCAAATTTAAGACAAGACAACATTTTGGCGCAGTCGACAGGATACAGATTGAAGAATTACTGATTACACAAAGGTGCAACTGTGAACCAGTGATTACTTCTCAGGATGGCTGACCAACCAGTTAGTAGTGCTGAACTGAAAAACCTTAGGACGCCAGTGCGTGCAAGGTTCACCAAGGCGTTCAATGAGCTCGAAACAGAGATCAAGAAGAAGGAAGTCAAGAAAGCAGATGTAGAGAAAATCCTCCGCCGACTCCAGACCCACCATGAAAAGCTTTCAATATTGAACATGAGGATGGAAGAAGCTCTGCTACGAGAATCAGCGTCTGAAGACATTTTCACTGCCGAGTACGAATCCGTTTGTGAGTACGAAGATAATTTCAGTAACATTATGACTGATTACGAGGCTCTTGCCGCAAAGGATGACATTAGTACAATCAGCGGCACAGCAGCAATGAACTATCGACTACCGAAGCTGGAGTTCAAGAAGTTTGGGGGAGAACCAAGAGAATGGATTACATTCTGGAGTCAGTTCAGCACGATTGACCGGGATCCACAGATGCCTCCAGAAACTAAGTTTCAGTATCTTTTTTCAAGCCACCGCCGAGAACTCCAAGGCAAGAGAAGCAGTCGAAAGTTTTCCACCGAGTGCCGACAACTATCCTAAAGTCATCGAGTATTTCAAATCACGTTTTGAAGAAGATGAAATGCTTGTTGAGATTTATGTACGTGCCTACTTCAGAATGTGAGAGCCGAAGGAAAGATGTCTGTAGTGAAGCTTTACGATAGACTAGAGACACAACTGCGAGCATTAGAAACATTGGGCGTCGCTCGTGACAAGTTTGCGGCTATGCTGTACCCACTCGTCGAATCAGCTCTACCAGAGGACACCCTTTGAGTATGGGAACGAAGTCAATATACGGTGAGCGGAAAAGGAGTACAGGATAAGTTGACACAACTCATGACGTTTTTGAAGACAGAAGTGAAGGGCGAGAGTCGAGTGAATATGGCCAAAGTAGCGTTCAAGATCGACAACAATCAAGATGCGAAGGATCATCGATCAAACAGGAAATCTCTTTCTAAGAAGAATACTAGAAGTAAAATGCCGACGGCTACTGACCTCGCCAACACCACTCAGATGCGAAACAACTGCATCTTTTGTGGGAATGGTCACCCGAGTCAAGAATGCTACAGTGGACAGCGGATGCATCTACCAGAGAAGAAAGATAAGGCTAAAGGGAAGAATGTTTGTTTTTGGAGCCTGCTTCCTGGCCACGGATTCAAGAAATGCTGGATTAAGCCACGTTGTCCTGTCTGCGGAGGCAGCATTACCCCATTATATGTCCTACTTTGGAAGCCCAGAAGACTTCTCATCTCCAAAAAGCGGAACTAAAGGTTTGAAGGTAAAGTCCTGCAACAAAGCAAGAGACCGCCAATCAATTCACGTCAACAACTTTAAACAACGCTACCGTGGGAGGAGTATATCTACAAACTCTGATAGTCAAGATAAGCGGACCAAAGGGGAAGCATAATGTGCGAGTGTTGCTTGACTGTGGATCCCAGCGGTCCTATATTTCAAAGAGAATGGTGGACGCACTGGGCCTAAAGAGAGTGCAGCAAGTTACACTTACCCACAATCTGTTTGGAGGCGGAGAAATTCGTCAAAAGAAGCACAATGTGTACAAAGTAAATGTTTCCAGCCTCAACAACGAATACATGGATGATCTCAAATTCTTGGATCAGGAAGTAATTTGCGGACACATCAGTCAAGTACAGGATCATACTATACTCAATGAATTAAAAGCTCGAGGGATCAACTTTACTGACATATGCCAAGGTGAAGAGATATCAATCCACATTTTGATCGGTTCAAGACTTGCTTAGCAGCATTCTGACAGGCAGAATGCAAATATTGCAAAATGGAGTTGTGGCAACAGAAACCAAGTTGGGGTGGACAGTAATGGGACCAGCAATAAGGAAAGACATGGAAGATTCATGCCTGATCGTGACTTCATTTCACGTTAACAGTTTCGACGTTCAGGATTTATGGAAATTAGATGTGCTTGGCATCATGGATGCAGCAGAAACAAAATCTAGGAAAGATTTAATCGAAGCCTCCAACACTCATTTCAAGGAGACTGTGAAACGAGACGAAAGCGGAAGGTACATCGTGTCACTACCATGGATAGCTGGACATCCACCAGTTCCGGTCAATTACCGAACTACAGAAAATAGATTGCTGACTACAACAAGGAATGTCCAGGGCAAGATGCTGTATGAGAAGTATGATACTATTTTTGAGGAGTGGGAAAAAGAGAGATTCATCGAGGAAGTTGAGGATAAATGGGAGGAGTGCAGTTATCTACCTCATCGCCCAGTGCTCAAGGATAGTCGCACCACTCCTATTCGTCCAGTATTCGACGCAAGTTGCAAGAAAAAGGGGCTCCCATCATTAAATCAATGTCTGGAAAAAGGAGACAACCTGATTGAGCTCATTCCTGATTTGCTCTTGCGGTTTAGATTTGGAAAGTATGGCATCATTGCAGACATGCGAAAAGCTTTTCTCCAGATTCAGGTTCGAGAAGAAGATCGTGAATTCCTTCGGTTCCTTTGGTGGAAAAAGGACCAGAAGACACTAAAATTTTACAGGCATTGCCGAGTAGTCTTTGGCCTTACCCCAAGTCCTTTTCTGCTAGCTGCAACCATAAAGTATCATTTGAGCCTGCCGCAGTTTCAAGATAATAGGTGCGCATAACCTCTTGCCCGAAGTTTTTACGTTGACAACTGTATTCTTAGTTTGTTATCTACACATGATGTCAAAATATTTATCAAGGAATCCTCCGACATCATGATGCAAGCCAAATTTGAGTTACGAGACTGGATGTGGAATGAACCTGGAATCTCAGAACAAGATCCAGCCTCTATTTTGGGTATGAAATGGCACCTTCAGACTGACACTATTGCCATTAATGTGCAGAGTCATTGAAAAATATAGATGAACAAAAATCAATCACAAAGAGAAGTATCTTGTCAGCCTGCCATCGCATTTTTGATCCAATTCAAGAAGATTAAGAAGATAATTCAAGATGCTTGGAAGGAGAATAAATCATGAGATGAACAGCTGAACGAAGACAGACGGGTCGAGTTCATAAAATGGAGGAAGCAAGCTTTAGAATTTGATCAGATCAAGAAACCTCGATGGATCTTACCTATCAAAGGAAGAACAACATTGCACGTGTTTTGTGACGCTTCAGCTATAGCGTACGCAACGGTGATCTTCATGCGAATAGAGAATGCGTCAGTCATAGTAGTGCGGTTCGTTGAAGCAAGAAATCGACTGGCAACTATTAAGAGGATCACGATTCCACGACTGGAACTATTAGCCTGTTTGATTGGAGCACGACTGTTGGTGCATGTTCTGGAAAATTTAGAAGAAAGTCCGGAGAAGATTCAATGTTGGACAGACTCCAGTCCTGCCCTATACTGGATACAACAACAAGAAAATTGGGCTCAGTTCGTTTCCAACCGTGTCAAGGAGATCACAACACTTACGAAGAGTGAAGATTGGAACCATGTCGCAGGGGAACACAATCCAGCAGATCTCCCATCCCGTGGTGAATCCCCATCGAAATTCACAAAATCCGGATGGTGGGAGGGACCAAAATGGCTTCAGGAAAAGAAAGAAGACTGGCCAGTATCAAAAGAACAGTAGGATCTGGAATCCGTTGAAGTAGAGAGGAGGAAGACTGTGGTGGCTGGATTTGTAGCCAAAAAGCCCGAGGAGAATCCATGGTATCTGAATCTATACGAGGGAAAACGTGAAGTGACTCTAACACAAATACTGAGAGTAATCGCGTGGATGCTACGTTTCAAGCCTTCTGAATACAAAGGAGATATCATCGCACAAGAGGAGCTAGACAGTGCTGAAAGTCCCTAGTTAAGATAATACAGAGTGAATCGATCGGTGAGGAAGATCCCAAGATGAAGCAGCTACACGCGTTCCAAGATAAAGAAGAATTATGGAGAGTGAAAACGAGGATAGTGAATCGAAATGACGATGAACTGTTCCGATTGCCAATTTTGATCCCAACGAATCATCCGGTTACAGAGCTAATTGTGAAATCAGTCCACGAGAAAATGTACCACTGTGGAGCCCAGACGCTGCGATCAGTACTAAGAGAGAAGTTCTGGATTCCAAAAGCTCGACAACTAGTTCGTCATGTAATTCATAAATGTCCTCGCTGTCGACGATTTGAAACCAAGCGAGTCGACGTACCAGAAGCATCGTTGCCTCAACATCACGTACGAGATGTTGTGGTTTTTGAGGTGACAGGAATTGACCTCGGAGGACCTTTATATCTGGAAGATGGACAGAAGGTTTGGTTCGTCATTTTCACCTGTGGCGTATACCGTGCGGTCCACCTCGAACTGGTGACTTCCTTATCGACGGAAGCATTGGTGGGAGCAGTAGAGAGGTTCGTAGCAAGACGAGGTTGCCCTGCAGTCATCTACTCAGATAATGGGACGAATCTAGTTGGACTCCGGAACGAGCTTTATCGAGTTAATTTTGGAGTGAAATGGAAGCTCAATCTTCCGGCAGCACCGTGGTGGGGAGGTTGGATCGAGAGAATTGTTGGACTCACCAAAAAGCTGCTTCGAAGATTGCTGGGAAACCGTGTTGTCAACTGAGAAGAAATGGTGACGATCCTCGAAAACTGTGAACGAGTTATCAACGCGCGGCCACTCACCTACATTGCTGAGGAAAATGATGACCTTGTGCCATTAACCCCAGAGATGTTCCTTCGAGAACCAAGAACTGAAGGAGAGATTGATCTAAATGAATTCAGGTGTAACTTTGGGAAGAGCAATGAGAAACGCAAACGACTCCTGAAGGAATTCCGTAAGAGGTTCAGAAGCGAGTACCTAGGATTGTTGGTGCATCACGAAAATCGCAAGAAACAAGGACAGTTAAAAGTTGGAGGTATCGTCCTTGTGGAGGTTGAAAACAGGAAGCAAATAAACTGGCCTATGGGAAAGATTACGAAAGTGTTTCCTGGAACTGACAATGTGCGAAGACTTGTGGAAGTTAAGACTAAGTCTGGATTCACGAAGCGTGCAGTTCAACGATTGTTCCCACTTGAAGTACCATCTGAGGACGTAGAGCAAGGCGACGGGGAGGTTAAGCCAGCGGAGGATGAGATCGTCAGGGAGAAAACACCCGGTGTGGAGTCCGTGTCAGTGCAAGAGAAAACTACTCCAGTAAAAGTAGGGAATTTTACACGCGTTCTGGAAGAAAGGTCAAGTTACCGATTAGGTTTAAGTGAAGTTTGAGAGAAAATTTAATCATAAAACATTCTGTTAGATTTGAGATAATTCCTTCTTTGTTTTTTTTTTAAATCAATATTGACCTTATAGCAAAGTTCAAAAGGGGGAGTGGGAGAGTGACGCGATCATAGATACTTATGGGCCAACCGAGCGCTGGCAACACTGCACCCGCTGCCCCCCGCCAATGCGCCAGCAAAAAAGAATACACCGCATCTCCGGTAAACAAAGCTGTCTCGACGCCAACGTTTGTTTTTTGACAGGCCTGAAAAAGAACTATCTCTCATAAATTTTAATAATTGGTTTGAATAATATTTGTATTAATATTAATTTGTGTGATTTTAAATAAATATTTCTTTTAATAAGTATTAAATTATTCATCACTGTTTTCTTTTTTTAGGCCTCGCCATCCAGCGTTGTGACTCAATTCTTCTGATCACAGCAACAAAGATATTGATTTATCAATTTATAATTTTCAAGTCAGTTTCCAGCATTAATGTGAAGCTAGGAGCTTTTAGTTCAGGTTAAGCCGTCGGGACCTTGTATTGTCTTTTTTTTTTTCAAATTTAAGACAAGACACAGTTAGAAATATATATTTGATTAATTCTATCTTTCTGCTTATCTCAACTCTCTCTTTCTCTCTCTCTCTCTTTGTTCACGGAAATTTCCCAGTGCAACTGTGTTAGTTTTTTTTTTTTGGACAATCCCAAGTCTTCCATTCTGCCTCGAACACGATTGCCTGTACTCTGTGAGAGCTGTGAAAAGTCTTCCAAGGCACAGATAGGTATTGGAAAGCTTTCCACAACCTGACTGACCTCTTGGTAACCACATATATATGGAGTTGAAAAGGAATATCATAATCTATGTGAATTTTTTAGGATATTAACGTAAATTAATTTTTGAAATATTTTATAAATCAATAAAAAAAAACGTATGCGCCTAAGTTAAAGATTTCCACAATTTCGGAAAAATAGACGATAAGAAGTTTTTTAAAGTTATAATATCGAAAAAAGGTTTTAACATCATTCTTAAAGCTCGGAAATTTCAGATATCAGTTTTTCCTCAATCTGCACAGGCAAGACCTTATGGAGACAAATATTAAGCGTAGCTAATGTATTCACAATTTTTTAGCACGCGAAAAACTTTTCATTGGGAAAGGTTTTTCTAGAAGGTTCCTGAGGATGAGTTTATAATTGTGCCAATTTCCACTGCTTCGATTCCAATAGTTGAAATTCTTAATTGAGATAACAATAATGTCTGGAAGATATTCCCATTCATCTCAAAGCGCAGAGGGTCGTTTACCTTCAGGGTAGTGCACCTCCGTAACCAGCACCACGGGGAAGGTCAGGAAGATCGCCAGAAACTCCACGGTCTGGTACACCATCCCCGCGGTGCACAGGGTGAAGAAGAAGATCTTGACAGCACGAGACACTCCTTTGGACCGAAGGATCTGTGGGACTCCTATGGCCGTAGTCATCTTGAAGAGCTCCGCGAACAGAGATTTACCTGGACCATTTAGCTATTTAGGAGACTCTAGGCTTATTAGCTACTCTTCTTGAAACAATTGTCATTATATTATGGCCAATGCCTATATTGGATAAAGCATTAGCAAATTGTATTTTTCTCCATGCCTATATAGCCTCATTGCCTAGCTGTATTGATTCTCAGGCCTATATAGTTATATTGCCTAATTGTATAGTTGCTCATGCCAATATAGCTACATTGCCTAAATGAATGGTTCACAATGTTTATAAAATTTCATTGCCAAATTTTATTGTTGCCCATGCCTATATAGCTATCTTGCCTAACTGTCTTGTTATCAATTTCTATATATATACAAATTGCCTAAGTGCATTTCCCCCATGCCTATATAAAACATTCCCTAACTACAGGGTGATCCAAAAGTCCCGCACAACTTTAAAATTAATAACTCCGCGAATATTTGCGGTAGAAATGCGGTAAACACCATTGTGTTCAGGATGCAATGGGATTTTTTATGGCAAATAATGAAAAATTCGAAATTGATTTCAGTTACAACTTTATTCGCTAGAGATGGCGCTCTACCAGAATCAGAGATTCAGCGGCCAAATTGTTTGAAATATTGAAAAATATAACTGAACGACACGTATTTTTCCTTTTTGAATACCAGGAAAGAACCCTATTAGTATCAAATGATAAATTAATAAAACACCATTTCGCCAAAAGTTAGAAGAATTGGTTGACGATTTTTAAATACAATCTGAGATATGTAAAATAGGTATATGCAAATTAAAACATATAGCAAAAAATATTTATATTTTAGATGGAGTTTTGTGAAATAAATTGGATGTTTGAAAATAACTACTGATATCAGTACACGATTTTTGAAATGTTAATATAGTACCAAAAATTATGATGGCACTACTAATAGGATTTCGTGCTATAAGGAATGTATAGTTTCTTGACTAATTGTCGACACTCGACTATTTAACTGGATATTTGTCATGATCCAAAAATGAAATAGAGAGGGGAGTGACAAAATATATTTGTCGTACTTTATTCCAAATATCCTATGGGTTTGTCAAATGTTATCATTGTTTATTATACTGTACATAATTTTGAAAATGTATTCTCTCAAAAAAAATCATTTTTAAATCGACCTTTTGCGTTGAAAAATGTGGTAGTAAAATCATTTTATATTATTTTTTGCGCAAAACATCTAAAGTTGGGAGGGGGGGGGGATACAGAGATTATCCCTAATGCTATTTCTTATAATGGGCGAAAAGCGATAAACTAAACATAAGGGGTAAAATTGTGTATACCAGTGTTATTCGAGAAGTTATAACACTTTGGCCTGCACGACATAATATAAAATGTGGGCAAATGACAAACAAAAAAAATACCGTTTACAGAAAAAAAAAAGAGTCAAGATGTGAGAACAGCATTTATTATTCCCATAACCCAAAACAAAAAGCTGCAAAATATAACACATGAGGTAACTGCCTTCTCTTTTGTATTAGGTCACAATCCTTGCTCAATGTGGCGCCCATCATTCTCAAACACAGCCTGTAGACGATAGATGACAGAATGGTCACAATTAAATAGTTGAAATTTATAAAACGGGCTATCTGATAGAAGCCTTCAACATGGCCAATGTGGTAGGCCGGCATCGATAAAAACGCGACTTAATGTACCCCCATAACCGAAATTGTAAGGCGTCAAGTCTGGTGATATTGGGGGCCACTGGTATATTAAAGTGGCGACTTATCAGCGAATTCCACCGAACGTTTCCTTCAGCAATTGTTTGGCACCGCGGGAGATATGAGGAGGTCCTCCATCTTGCAAGGATGTTATTTCGCTTAGTACTTGTCTGTCCTGCAATATGGGAATAACCTTTTCTCTCATAAGTTGAACATAACTTTCACCAATTACAAAAACGGTTTTAAAAGTTCTTCCATTGATTTTTTCAAAGAAAAATGGCCCAATAATAAAAGAAGAAGTAAACCCACACAAAACTGTAACTCTGTGCTGATGAAGTGGTATTTCTGTAAAATTCCTAGGGTTTTCTGTTGCCAAAATGAGTCAGTTTTGAATTTAAATTCTCCCTTTAGATAAAAGTGAGCATCATCTGTTCTTAGAACATTTGACAGCCAGTTTTCATCAATATCAATTTGCCGAAAACCTATGCAGCGAATTCTTGACGCTTCTCAAAATCGCTGACTTTCAACTCGTGGAAACTTTGAATTTTGTTAGGATATTTTTATAAAAAAATTATAAATGTGTGTTCTCTCCAAACTGTTCCATACGAAATCCCCGTTTGTCGAGAAACTTGTCTAGCACTTACTTCTCCATACGTGGATAACGTTTCAATAGCTTCAGCATTCTGCAAAACCGTAACAGCCACTGACTTGCATGTCGATGGCCTTCCACTCCGAGGTTTTGCTTCCAGAGATCCAGTTTCCTCAAAACTTTTAATCAATCGCTTTAGTGAGTAGTCAACTCATTGGTCCTTTACCGCTTCAAATATCTTCAAAGGAACGAAACGCTCGTAAAGATTCAGTGGCAGATTCTGAATCACAATTAAAACAATTCACCAAGAGTGCTTTATCCTGGTGTGACGGCATTCCAGGGGGAAGGGGAGAAGTTCGACCACACCTCCTTGCGGTCCCCCCTGGACCCTTGGAATATTTGACCAAATTCTGATTCGTTTCCAAGATGACTAACGTTGCAACGGCACCCATTTTCAAATGAAGAGCAAAACTGATATCTCCAGTAATGCTACCGCGTCCGAGGTAACCACCGCGTCAGTAGCTGCAGCTCGAGCTCATGATGAGAAATCTACTACGAGGACACAATTCAATCTACTACAACTCAATATAAATTGTACCCAGAGGAAAATAAAGAGCTGACTTGTCTTCTCTGTGACAACAATGTACATATTAATTGTCCTCAGGAGACAAAATTGAATCAGAATCTGAGATTTAATATCAAAGATTATACAAAACTACGAATGGACAGACCGGGGAAATTCGGAGGAGGACTTGCCGTTTTGATTAAAACTCTAGAAATCAAATTTAAGGAAATCGCCTATAATCAGAGTAAGCCTAGAGAAAGCACGACAGAAGCTCAGGCAATAGAAATCTAGCTTACAGATAAAACAATTCCAATCATAAATGTTTATCACCACGATAATACTAGCATCAATACAGGCCTGATAAAGACATTAAGTGAAGCGCCTTCGGATATCGCAATCATACTTGGTGATTTTAACGCCGAAAGACCAACTTTGGGATCACCTGTCCAGGATAACAAAGGTCAGCAAGCTGAGGACATGCTAACCGACCTCGACCTTACGCCGTTAAATAACGAAAAGAACACCTATATATCCAAGTCCACAGGCACAGAATCCGCAATAGACATCACAGCGATAAATTACAACATAGCACCCACAACACAATGGAAAATTCTGAAAAGTGCAATCAGTGACCACAGACCAATTTTAACAACCCTAAAATTCAAAATTGAGAATTTTCAACAGAATAAAATAACACTGGAAAAAAATTAACAGAAAAGCTTGAAGAACTGTGCAACGAATAATTAAATCAATGAACGATTGACAAAAACTTGGAAAAATTCTCTTTGAACATATCCAAAGCTGCAAAAGTATCGTAGAGGTAGACGTAAAGACCTGTGAATACTTTACTGGAAGGACCACAATTTCGAGGCAATGGTTGCAGAGAGAGACAATAAAAATGTACTTCTTAAAACAAATAAAACAGAAGAAATCATAAAGGAACTCATTGAAATTAGTCACAAAATAGAACAAGAAATTTGGATATTCAAAGAAGAAAAATGCGCAGAATTCTGCGAAGAAAATGGATCCAAAAAAGGAAAGCCATCACTGGAATATAATTAGTGTTATAAAACTCAAAACCAACACTAATCCTCCAATACTCTAACCGATATGAACAGCGAGAATGAACAAACAGATGGCTGACATAATTTCTGAATATCTTTCAAGCATTCCAGACTCAGCTATACGAATGAAGGCAGGACTCTAAAAATAATACAAATTAAACCATATAAATAATACCATCAACAAGATATTTATTCGAAGACTTCACACTGAATAAGCTAAATTCATCAATAGGAAAGTTAAATCTAAGATGTCACCTGGAGATGCTCTAATCATTGGTCAAATGATTAAACACTTTGAGACAAAGCTAAAAATAAACTCCTACGAATACTGAACATTTCATAGCAAACTGGTAAACTACCAAAGAATTGGAAGATATCAATTATAGTGCCAATACTGAAACAAAACAAAGATGCTAAGGAATGCAATAACTATCGGCCAATTGCTCTTACCAGCATACTTTGTAAAATAACAGAATAAATTATCCACTCTAGGCTCATAGTCTGGCTCACTAACAATAATAAAATAAACCTCTACCAAACTGCCTAAAGATCCAGACACTGTACAACTTATAAACTGTTCTACTTCTGTCAATCAATAATAGATTTCTAGGAAAAACCACAAAAGAAGACAACGGCCGTATTCCTGGATATGACCTCAGCTTTTGTTCGAGTGTATAAATTATTTGAAATGCTGAACAACATCGGAGTAAGAGGAAAAACCTTAATCTGGATTGCAGACTTCTTAAGGGGAAGAAGGATAAAGGTTCGGGTCAATGGAACATTTTCCAAGGACCGAAGAACAAGGGCTGGTGTACCTCAGGGATCTGTGCTCAGTCCTCTACTCTTCTCGCTATATATTAACGGTTTGTTTATGGAAATAGATGAATATTATTTGTATTATTTAAAGCCTGAATGTGTAAAATATATATGTATATATAAATTGGACATTTGTTGTTGGCCATGATCAAGTTTGAGCTCTTGTACTTCTAATTACGACACAACAAAAGTGGCGACGAGGATGCGCGATCTACAGAGCCAGTAAAAAGCTGAGGAAAACGGCGTCTATGCAAGTATAAAAACTACATCTTCTAAACAAATCTGACTCTCGGATTATGGAGAGGAAAAATAAGAAAATGGGTTAAGATTACATCTTTTAAACTATCTGAATCAAGAAAACAAAGGAGTAGAAAAGATCAGCATGACAAGTTCAAAGTTAATAATACCTTTTAGATGCTATAGCCCAGTGTGGGACACTTCGACCTTTTTGTACAAAAATGTGAGGCTTTCTTTTTGGCATCTGAAGAAGGAGATTAAAGTGTTGATTTTTACCTCGCTACCAGATTCTGAAACTTTGAAGCAGGGAAACGACATTTTCTTCCTGGTCTAATGAAAGATCAACCCTGTGATACTATCATTCAAAGAATTAAGCTGCATTTGGATCCAAAGAAGAAATTGATACCACAGCGATGCAGCTTTTTAAAGAGAATTCAACAGGAAGGAGAATCAATTTCGGAATATCTTAGAGAATTGAAATATTTAGCAATAATTTGTAATTTCGGCGATATGCTGGGAACCATGATGCGAGACCGTTTTGTGGCTGGAATCAAGTCGGAAATCCTGCAAAAGAAGCTACTACAAGAGGACGACGTTGTCACCCTGGATAAAGTTTTTGCATTGGCGATCTCGTTCGAATTGGCGGAGATAAATACAAGAGAATTACAAGATAAATTAGTGGGCAAGATATCCCCTGTGAATTGAAAGGATAAAAAGTGCGAGTACAATAATAGTACGGCGCAGTATAGGCCTTTCAGGCAAAGTGGCAAAGGCAAAATAGTGTGTTATAGATGTGGTGAGAGACATTCACACGTGGCATCTGTTTTACCTCATAGAACAAAGACTTGTTTTAAAATGTAATAAACTGGGTCATTCAAGTAGGGTTTGCAAAGCTAGCAAAATAATGTGGGGATGTAAATTTGTACAAGAGGACTATATATATTCTGTACAGGGCGAAACTGATGCCACAATAAATTTAACAGTAGATGATTATTCTTTGTGCTTTACAATAATTACAGGAAATCCAGTTACGTTAATACCTAAAGATATTTATAAGAATTATTGGCAAGGTAAAAGATTATTTCCAACAAATTTAAGATTAAAATCCTTTTGTGGTAAATCAATAGAGATTATAGATCAAAGAAATGTTTTTGTAAAAGAAGCCAACCAATATTTTCGATTAATAGTTGTAAATGAAAAAATCCAGGTAATTTTATTAGGAAGAGAATGGCTTAAACAGTTGAAACTTGATTATTCTATATTGTTTAGCATTAAAATTTTAAATAATGAATATAATAGTAATATATTTAAATATATAAAAATTTGATGGATAGGTATGCAGATTTGTTTAACAAAGATTTGGGCTGTCTAAAGGACGTTAGAATAAATTTTGATTCAAAAAAGGATGTGACTCCTGTGTTTTGTAAGGCCAGAAGTTTACCTTTCTCTCCAAAAAACAAAGTAGATAATGAAATTGATCGTTTAGTGAATTCTTGCATTTTATAACCTATAGTTCATGCGTATTGGACCGCTCCAATAGTACCGGCATCAAAAAAGGATGGTAGTGTAAGTATATGTGGTGATTTTAGATGTACAGCTAATAAAGCAATAGAATTAGATAGGTATCCCATTTCATCGATCGATGAGATCTTTTCAAAATTATCTACAAGCACCGTACTTTCGACACTACACCTATCACAGGCTTACTTACAAGTAATGTTAGCGAAAGAAGCCAAAGCTGTTGTGATATAAACACAACAAAGAGGTTGTTTTCTTATAAAAGACTACCATATGATGTAGCGGTAGCACCAAATAAATTTCAGAGGATTATGGAAGGCCTATTTTCTGATTTGCCAGGTGTGGCCTGCTACATAGATGATATTTTGGTTGAAGGAAAATACTTTGAAGATCATGAACAAAAGTTGGATCTAGTGTTTAGATGATTGCTAGAAAAAGGTTTGAAGTTAAACAGATATAAATGTAAATTCAAAAGAAATCGGTGGAATATTTAGTGTTGTAAATGGATCCCTTAGAAAATAAAATTAAAGCAGTGATAGAGGCGCCTGAACCTAAAGAATGTTTCGCAATTGAGATCTATCATAGGACTCTTAATTTATTATTATAGATTCATAAATAATATAGCAAACATTTTAGCCCTATTCTATCTACTTTTGAATAAAAATTGTAGATGGAATTGGACGAAAAATATAGAATGTTATTTTAAAAATGTAAATCATTATTAATGGACTATGGACTAGGGTTAATTCTGAGTCATAGAAATGATAGAAAGGAAGAATGCCTTATAGGTTTTGCGTCTAGAACATTAACTGAAGCGGAAAAACGGTACTCTCAACTAGAAAAGGAAGCGTTGAGCATAACTTATGGCGATGAGAAATCAAGACAATACTTACTAGGACGAAAATTAGTATTAGTCACAGACAACCGACATTTAATTCATATATTTTCACCTCAGAAACCAATTCCCATATGTGCAGCATCTAGAATTAAAAGATGGTACTTAAAATTAGCTGCATTTAATTATACCGAGGAGTTTCGAAAAGGTAGTGATAATTCCAATGTTGACGCATTGTCACGTCTCCCTTTAGAATCGAGTGTCAGGGAGTTTCTTGATGAAGACCAGGTACTTCTTCTCAGGAAGTTGAATGAGGTACCGTTCTCTTTTTGGGAGGTGGCATATGAGACGTCCCGAGATAAAATACTGTCTATAGTATTAAGGAATGTTAGAGAAGGCAACTGTGTGTGTGGAAATTCACAATGGTACTTAGGGAAAACCCACTAGCTCCTTATTATAAGATCAATGAGGAATTAAGTTTGGAGTTTGATTGTTTTCAATGGCGTGAAAGAGTGGTAATTCCCCAAAAATTAAGATCTTTAATTTTAAATGACTTGCATGAAATACATATGGGGATTGTTAAAATGAAGATGATTGCCAGACGGTATTTTCTGGTGGCCAGGCATAGACAGTAACATCAAAGAGTTAACTAGAGAATGTAGAGTATGCCAAGAATGGGCAAGCATGCCCCCGGCTATTATCTCGGAATGGACTTGGCCCGAAAAACCGTGGCATCGACCTCATCTTGATCTAGCGGGTCCGTTCATGGGAAGAATTTTTTTTGGTTCTCGTGGACGCATACTCAAAGTGGATATAACTTTTATCATCAAAGATTTTACCAGAAAAACAATTATAAGTCATCTTAGAGAAATTCTCGCCAGAATTGGATTGCCCTAATTTTTTGTTACAGATTACGGAAGAGAGTTTGTCTCCGGTGAATTCGAGCAATTTCCCGAAATGAATGGTATACGGCACACTAAGACCATTCCGTATAATCCTAGTACAAATAGTTTAGCTGAGAGATATGTAGGAGAGTTTAAAAACCTTCTGAGAAAGAATAATGGGAAGGATGATTTAGAGACGAATCTACAAAGTTTCCTATTTGCTCATAGAGCATTCCCCCAAACTGTAATAAAGGAATTCCACGGAGGAACTGCTAATGAAGAGAAGTTTAAGATCAAGATTCTCTAATTTAATACCGAGATGAGAAATCCGCGAGAGGTATTTCATGAGACCGTAAGAAGGCAGGAGCAGTTTACTACAGGTTGCGAGGTTTATTTCCGCAACTATGCAACTGGACCTAAACGGTAAAAAGGTACCATTTTGGAATTATTGAGCTACCTTCACTACCTTATAAGTTGCGAGGGCGTCGTGTATAAGAGGCATATCAATCAATTGCAACCTGTGAGAAAGAAACAAGTGGAGACAAGAAATTTGATACTTCCTTGAACATCAGGAGAGAAGCCTGTAGGTGGAAGTCAGAAATAAAGTGAAGAGGAGGTTCCAGATGTTACATCAGGAAACAAGGAGGAGACTGCTTCTGTGCACGTACCCTCTTGCACTCCTATACCAGGGCCTGTTGCTGTGCACGTGCCCTCTTGCACTCCTAAACCGGAGGCTGCCGCTGTGCAAGTGCCCGTCCGCAGTCCTAGACCTCAGAGAGCTAGGAAACCCCTAGACCGACTGGAGTATTATTAAAGGGGGAGATATGTTGTGTATGTAAATAGATGAAGATTATTTGCATTCTTTAAAGTCTCATTATGTAAGAATATATGTGTATATAAATTGGACATTTTTTGTTGGCCAAACGAAAAGAATCTGAGGCTCTTTATTGGACACGACAAAAACAACAACGGCATTCCAGAGTAAAATAAATCATCAGAGATAGATAAATATTTTTGAAATGAATTAAAATAAATATAATCGATACTGAGAGATAGTTGAATATAAAAAAATAGAAAATTATTATTTTCGAAATATAAATAGCTGAGAGGATTCCAGCAAACCGCATCTAAAATATCAGTTTTTTCTTTTTGCTACATGTTCTAATTTGCATATACCTATTTTACATATCTCAGATTGTATTTAAAAATCGTTAACCATTTCTTCTAACTTTTGGCGAAATGGTGTTTTATTAATTTATCATGGTGTTCAAAAAAAAAAAAAAATACGTGTCGTTCAGTTATATTTTTCAATTTATCAAACAATTTGGCCGCTGAATCGCTGAATCTGGTAGAGCGCCATCTAGCGAATAAAGTTGTAACTAAAATCAATATCGAATTTTTCATTATTTGCCATAAAAAATCCCATTGCATCCTGAACACAATGGTGTTTACCGCATTGCTCTAGCGCAAATATTCGCGGAGTTATTAATTTTTAAAGTTGTGCGGGACTTTTGGATCACCCTGTATATTGCTCTATATGCGTATATAAATAAATTACCTAACTATATTGTTTAAATCAATAAGCTTGAGGATAAGTATACAATAAACTGGAATTTGATATTTGTAAATATTTATAGAGAGAATTTGAATGTCTAAAATAGGTACTGATATGAATAGAACAAAGAATATGGCATATCTTGGAAACACAGGACAGAATACATATTGAATTTGTGGTGTCAGAGTTCATGATACAGTGGGGGGTTTGGTGGCTGCAGGGAATATTACGTTGTTAATTTCAGGTAAATCAATTTTTCAATTGAGGCTGTGGAATTTGCTTGACAGGAGGGGATTCGATGATTAGTCTTTGATGTTTGCTAGAAATATTGGAATAAGGGGTTTTAGGTGATGTAATGTTGAAGGAATGGCCAGTTTCGTTTATGTGCTGCACTATTAAGGATCTGTGGTCTAGGTTATCGATATTTCTTTTGTGTTCGTGAATTCTAATGTTGACATGTCTCCTGGTTTCAACTACGTAGAATTTTGGACAGTTCGAACATTCTATGGAGTAAATAACGTTTCGTGCCGTGCTGTGAGGTTCATTAAGTTTCATTATCTGGTTTCGGACTAGGGATCCAGAGGTAGGTGCGCAGGTGAAGTAGGTTTTGATTCCAAATTTCAATAAGAATCTTGCTATTGTGGAGGATAATGGTGAATATGGTATATTGCAAATTGATCTGTGTATTGGAGGCTGTATCTTTTTAGATTAGTCAATAAAAGTGTCGTAATATAAAGGACATCGGGTATGCGCAGTTTTTGAGGTTAGCTAGTATGTTTTGTGTTTCAAGGTTCTTGTACTTCTGGAGGGAGCAATGAGTATGCACTCGATTTGATAGAGCAATGAAGTGATGAGAATGAAGCATGGTGAAGTGACTGTTCATTTCCGGCTTTGCGGAGATTTACATTTCGTTCCAATAAAGAAGTGCTGGCCTTCAGCGGATGCAATTAGAGCGTTGATCAAGGAAGCGATATCATTGTACACTCTTAACGACTTACTGGCAACTTCCTACATCTTTAAGCATCGTTCTTACATGTTGTGGGACTTCTATAACTCGATCACTGCTATATAGCTCAACTCTTATTCTATTACACAGTTTTATTTTATTATCCTCAGTTTTTACAGAGTGAATTACATATTGTGATGCAATGACACATGTCATTCATGCGTATAATTATTCACAGGGGGTTTCTATCATACAACACGACAATCTTGTTATATTTCCCAATATGGGGTTGTTGGTTCAAAATACCATATATATTTGAATATATATTACTCTAACAGAAAGTTTTCAGTTGTAAAGTTAAAAGTAATCTCTTCAAATATACTCAACTATATATTGCCGAGCGCTATTGTTCAACGATTTCCTATATAGATACATTGCTTAACTGTATGGTTACTCATGCCTATTATCTACATTACTTAATTGTACTGTTCACTATGCATATATAACTAAATTTCCTATCCATATTGTTTTCCACGCCAACATAGATTGCTTTTTTGTATTGATTATCATGCCTATATAACCTAATTACCTAATTGTATTGTTTCCATACCTATATATATATATATATATATATATATCCTTATAGAGAATAGGCTAACAGAGTTAACAGTTTAAAAGTTTTAAGCTATCTCCTCCAAAGATACTTAACTATAAATAGCCACCAATATACCAAATTTTTGTTATTTTTTGCTTCACATGATTGTTTTATTTTTTTTTTTCCAAATATTAAGAGATTTATTTATTTTTAATTTGTTCGATTTTGCAATCGTAGATTTTTTGCGTTCAAATGTTCTTTATCTTATTTGTTATTTATCTTGATCGAGTTGTTCAATTTTAAAACACGTTATTTTTTTTCTCATTAAATTTTACTAATTTTTAATATATTTCGTATTTCTTATTCGATTGTTACTTTTATTTTATAATAATTACAATTTGTGAATGTTTCTGGTTTTCTTTTTTGGAGTATCGTTTCTAATGTCTTTGGCATATTTTTTTCTCATTAATAGGCTGATACTGTATTTGTATAATTAATTATTTATTACTTAATTCGTTATAGTTTTTTATTTGAATTTAGCTCCATTTTTGTGTCTGGTTTTCTTTTTTTGCAGTATATTTCCTAAAGTCTTTGTCATCTTTTTTCCTCATTAATAGGCTGATGCTGTATTTATATAATCAATTGTTGATTATTTAATTTGTTATAAGATAAAGCACAATTTGTATTATAGATTATAATACAAGAAAATAAGTCCTAATCCAAATAATTTAATAAGGTGTGAACTTTCTGTCAGAGCATTGTTACCATTTTTGTGTCTGGTTTTCTCTTTTGCAGTATCTTTCCTAATGTCTTTGACAACTTTTTTTTTTATAAATAGGCTGATGCTGTATTTGTATAATCAATTGTTGATTACTTAATTTGTTATAGTTTTTCATTTGAATTTAGCACCAATTTTGTGTCTGGTTTTCTTTTTTGAAGTATTTTCTTTGAATCTTTTTTTTTCAATCAATTGTTTCCTCACATGAGTGGGCTTTCCTTTTTATTTCTGTCCTGGCATTCAGTATTATAGTTTTCCTCTGCTTGGTTTTAATTTACCTTTTTTTAAAGAGTATTCTGTCATGTCTCGAAGAGGCCGTTGAAGACTCACTCTCCAAACCGCTAGACGAGCTTATATGACTCGCCGCAGGAACAACACCCCTAATCCTATTTCTCCCCGTTCTTACATTGACAAACCCTATCTTTACTAATGTCTATATATAGCTGCATTGCCTAAATATATTTTATATGTCTATATAGACCATTCTCTAATTATACTCTTGCTTATTCCTATATATACATTGTCTAATTGTATTGTTCTTAATGCCTATATATGGTTACAGTGTTTAACTGTATTGTTTTTCATCCATTTATATGAACAATGCCTAACTTTTAGTTCTCCATTCTTATATAGGTACTCAGCCTAAATATATCCTGTTCCATGCCTATATAGGTACTCATCCTAAATATATTTTCCCTATATAGATAAATTGCCATACTTTATTGTTCTAAATTATTTTATTGTTCTCTTGCGTAATTGTATAGTTTTCCATTCCTATATATAGCTAAATTGGCTAATTGTGTTTATACAGTGTGTGTATACAGAGATAGGTTAAGCGCTTCATAGAGGTTATCTTTATCTTCATGACAAATAGAGGCCAGGTAAACCTTCCACTATCACACCAGACCGAAATTTGGCTTTTTTTTTAGGAAGCTATCCTGAATGACCAAACAATTTTGACATACACTGCGTGACATTGAAAATGGAACACCAAGAAATAGTGGCCAGAAAGTGATGAAACTCGACAGACAGAGAGAGACAGGAACGAACAATAAGTGATCTTTATTTCAAAATGATAGTCATAATACAGAGCGAGAACGGCGTCGGCTTAGTAGCAAGTAGGACCACCGCGGACGGCGATGCACGCAGCAACACGTCTAGGTAGAGAGTCAATCAGAGTACGGATGGTGTCCTGAGGGATGGCTCTCCATTCCCTCTCAACCATTTGCCACAGTTCGTCTTCTGAACGCGGCTGTGGCAAGGCATGCAAACGGCGTCCAATGATGTCCCAGACGTGCTCGATTGGTGAGAGATCAGGAGAGTACGGTGGCCAGGGAAGCATCTGTACATCTTGCAGAGCTTGTTGGCTAATGCGAGTAGTGTGCGGTCGGGCGTTATCCTGCTGATATAGGGCATTGGGTACCCCCTGAAGGTAGGGGAGTGTCACCGGTCGCAGCACATCATCAACGTATCGTTGGGCCGTCATAGTGCCCTGAATACGAAGTAAAGGTGACCTGGAATCATACGCGATTGCGCCCGAAACCATGATTCCACGTTGTCGCACGGTGGGGCGTTCCACAATTGCTGCCGGATTGGACCTTTCTCCACGTCGACGCCACACGCGTACACGGCGACTATCACTGGACAAGCAGAAACGCGACTCATCTGAGAACACGACCCTGTGCCATTCCGTCATCCACGTCGATCTAGCCCGGCACCATTCCAAACGTTGGCGCCTATTCGGTGGGGTCAATGGCAGTCTTCTTAGCGGACGGCATGAGTGCAAGCCATTAGCAACCAATCGACGGGAAATGTTTGTGGTCGAGATGGAATGATCTAGGGTGTCTTGCACATGTTGCAGGATGGCGGTACAAGTGGCTTGTGGGGCCGCCACTGCTTGTCGAAGGATACGCCGATCCACACGTGCTGACGTCACTCTGGTTGCACCGACATTCCTATAAATTGCCACATTTCCTTGTTCCAACCATCTTTTCCACAGTCGGTGCACCGTGGACGCACCTAGGTGTGTATCAGCTGCGATTTGACGTATGGACCAATCTGCCCTTTTCAGTCCGATCACCATGCCCCTCGTAAAAGCGTCTGTCTGCTTTAACTGCCTCCGTTTACGATGACCTGGCATTCTCTGTTATTACACGTGTCTTTTGACACAAGAACAAAATTTCTAGAATGATTTTCCTTGAAGAAATAACGAAACGAATAGTCCTTTCTGCAAGTTCCTTCCCTTATAACTTACTCCATGTGCGCACGAGAGCTGCGCATTTTACATCATTTGCATAACTCGGTTAGGCGTGTCTACCCTGAAATTTGCATAATTTTCTGGCCACTATTTCTTGGTGTTCCATTTTCAATGTCACGCAGTGTATATTAATGACAACTCTGAATCTCTACTAAAAAGTGTTTTTAAACTACTTTCAGATAATGGCTTTCGAAAATTGTGCTCAAAGTGAGTGTAAAGCTTATAACACGAGAAATGATGCACACTCGGAAAGCAATTTGTTTAGACCCCATCAAATCTTACTCAGGACCCGGTTCTGAGGCCTTTAAAGGAATCATTGCAATATATTCTAGCCAGAAGACTTGAACATATTATTTATTTCCAATGCAAACAACAAACATAGTGTTATGTATTCATATTATCATAGAGATCATTTACCATCATCATTTGCTGAATAAATACTTTGTTTTTAATTAAAATGAGTAGTATGCAAAAATGGCTAGCGTTGCGTCATAATATTTGTATATTATGTAATATATAATATATCCGTTGCCTACAATTCCGCAATTATTAGATAAGTTGAGGCAAATTGTTTACTAAAGTAGATATGGCTCAAGCGTACCAGCAGTTGAAAGTTGATGAGGAATCTTCAGAAATCCTGGCTATTAATATACATAGAGGCTTATATAAGATGAAACGTCTACATTTTGGTTTGAATTCTGCCGTTGGAACTTTCCAGAGGTTTATGGACACTCTTTTGAGTGGAATTGATGGAGTAGTGGTATATTTGGAGGATGTCCTTATCGCAGGAAGTAATTGTGAAGACTTAAAAAAGAAAAATGAAAAAGTTATTTTGCGTTTCAAAGAAGCAGGACTTCGGCTTAAAAGAGACAAATGCAAATTCTTCGTGTCTGAAATCGATTTTTTAGGACTAAAAATTGACTATAGAGAAGTTCATCCATCTGATGAAAAGCTAAGAGCTATTAAAGACGCTAGACCGCCATGTAATAAAAATAGTTAAAGTCTTTCCTTGGACCTTTTGAATTACTATGAAAGGTTTTTAAAAAACAAGTCCACAGTGGTTGAACCGCTTCATAGACTGTTGGATAGTAATTCACCTTGGAAATGGAGAAGAGAACACCAAAGATCTTTTGATAAGGCTAAAGATTTGATTAGTTCTGAATCGGTGTTGGCTCTTTTTGATGACAATTTACCTATTTTAATCAACTGTGACGCATCAGAGTATGGCATTGGCGCCGTTTTGTCTCAAATACACCATGGAGTGGAAAAACCAGTTATGTTCGCCTCCCGGACATTAAATAAAACCGAAAGAAGATATGCAGTAATTGATAAAGAGGCATTAGCGGTTATTTTTGGTGATTCAAAATTTTCACAGTATCTTCTAGGGAGAAAATTTAAAACATTAACTGATCATAACCCCCTAGTTGGAATGTTCAACCCAAGTGATACCTCAAGTGCTATCACCGCGTATGTTGAGATGGTGTTTGACTCTGGCTGCGTATACTTATACTATAGAGTATAAACCGGGAAAAGTAAATTGTAATGCCGATGCATTAAGTAGACTTCCTTTAAATGAATGCCCAAGTGTAGTTCCGAACCCTTCAGAGGTGTTTTTTTATAGAATCGGAGCATGCTGCAATTAATTCTTCGGAAGTGGCAAAACTAACTAGTGAAGATCTTATTGGTGAAGCATCGAGTCCTATTTTGAGAAGGTCCTCAAGATTAAGAAGGCCTTCGAAGTTTTTTGAAATATAAATTTTTGTTGTGGGGAGAAGTTGTTATGTATTCATATTCTCATAGAGATTATTTATCATCATCATTTGCTGTACGAATACTTTGTTTTTAATTAAAATGAGTAGTATGCAAAAATGGCTAGCGTTGCGTCATAATATTTTAAAGTAGATACATAATACATAGTTAATACGATTCCAAAACTAAAATACAAACGACGTCTATGATGCGGCGTGCATCGATAATGGAGGAGAATTCTTGACAGTGCATCTTGAATGGTATCTTCTAACTTCCTTTTATTTTTTCAAAGGCAATTGTCATCAATTGAATCGCCCTTTCCGCTAAACCATTACTCTGTGGATGGTACGCTGGAATTATTGTTTGCTTGACTCTATTTCTTTTGAAAAAACCTATCTCTATCCCTGTAAACTGTGGGCCATTTTCCGACACCACTTCCTCTGGTAACCCATACGCTTAAAACAATATCCTTAACTACTCAATCGTATTTCTTGCGGTGATCTCTCTCAGCGGGACCGCCTCGACCCATTTTCAGTGACTATTCACCACGATTAACAGATTCACTCCATCTTTAAATGCAAATTCCATATGGATCCGTTGCCAGGGCCTGGTAGCCCACATACACGGTCTTCAGTTTACTTGGGTCTGTCTGAGTTTGCTGGCAATTTCAGTGGTTATATGGTTGTCAAGATTCGGCCACCAAAAATGCGACCTAGCAACCGCCTTCATTTTGCTCATTCCCGAATGGGTCTCGTGTAGACAACTCAACATGTTTTTCCTAAGAGAAGACGGGATAATCACTCGCATTCCCCACAATAAGCATTCCCCGTCCATAGTTAACTCCAACTTTCTTTGAAAGTAGGGCCTGAGGTGTTCCCCCAATCTCTCAGGCTAGCCTTGCTGCGTTTAGCGCTTCACCACCGACAATACTTCATCTTTTTTAGTTTCCACGCCTATTTCTTCTGCTGTAACCGGCAAATCTTCCACGTATGATAATGTGAACGTTCGATTCAAAACTGGTTTTTCGTCACTCTCTACTGGTAACCGTGAGAGAAGGTCTGCATTTCCATGATCTTGAGTTCTTCGGAACTTAATTTCATATGTATAAGCCAAGCCGCCAAGTTAGTCCAAATCTCTGCAAACTTGAAGTAGACAAAGTGGGACTGCTCTCGGACCCAAAATAGACACCAAAGGTTTATAATCGGTAATCAGGGTAAAACGTCTCCCATAGATGAACTGGTGAAACTTCGTCACCCCATATATTTTTTTTGCGAGAGCTTCCCTTTCTATTTGTGAATAATTACGTTCGGCCCCGGAAAGTGTTCGTGCGGTGAAAATTATTGGTTTCTCTTGGTCCTCGATAACATGGGACAGCACCGCCCCCACTCCAATCTGAGATGCGTCCGTGGCCAAAGATAAAGGCAACGTGGCATCATATGACCCCAACACTTTTTCGGAGGTAATTATTTTTTTACATTCCGAAATCGCCTCCTCACATTCTTTTGTTCACTTCCATAAACTATTATTTTTCAGCAGCTTGTGAAGTGGCTCCAACAGCTCTGGCAAATTCGGAATAAACTTTCCATAATAGTTCACCAGTCCCAGAAAAGATATCAACTCCGAGACATTTGTCGGGCTTTTGGCTTTCTGTATCCATCTTGTCATCCAAAGGCCAAATACCATCTTCTTTGATGAGATGTCTCTAATACGCTATTTCTCTTCGCAGAAATTCACATTTTGCCCTTTTTAATTTGATGTGTTTCTGCAACCGAACAAAAATAGTTTTTAATACCGCTATATGTTAATCCACTGACGCAGTGGATACGAGTACATCGTCAATGTAACAAATAACCCCATTAATTCCCGCTAATATTCTATCCATAACCGACTGAAAAATTAGGGGCATTTACCAATCCAAAAGGCATCCTTTTAAACCTAAAATGCCCCCTATGCGTATTAATATTCATGATGGCTAGGTGCTAGTGTCTACCTCCAATTGAAGGTATGCATTACTCGAATCTAGTTTAGAGAAGTACTTCCTTCTACCCAAAACGGAAAACAGGTCCTGCTGAGTAGGACTCAACTCAGGTTGTGGATATGCCGCATTATCCAACAACCTATTTAAAGTTACTTCAAATTCACAACAAATCCTAAGCTCTTTATTCTTCTCGGGCACTACCACCACTGGAGTTGCCCACTTGCTGCTTGGTACTTGATACAGGTAGCCCTTCTTCATCATTCTTTCTAGTACCACGTTCCCCGCCATTCTAATCGCTAAGGTTACTGGTCGGTCCTTAGGAAATATGGGGTTCCCATCACGAATATTCACTGCAAATGTGAATCCCTTCATTGGATCTGTTGTCTCCTCGAACACAACCTGGTGTTTTCTCAATAATTTGCCACTGTGACCTTTACAGAATAATTCATTTATCAAATCATTAATCTATTCTCTCCCCAACAAGGCCTGCCTTTCTCCTCACCGCGACAGCTCTAAGCCTAGTGATCGTTCCCCGAAAATCGACCTCGACATCTATTTCACCCAGAATCGGAACCACAGTTCCGTCATAGGTCTAAACAATTATTCCCGCATTTTTAACCTGCGCGTCTTCTTCGATATTAAAGTTAGACATCTACCCGTATCATCAAAGTATCCTCTACTCTCACCTCAATCACATAGATAGGGTCATTCGTAGCATACTTGACTCTATAATCATACGTCCTCATGAAGACAATTCTTTGAATGGATTATTTCTCCTCCTATTGATTCTCGATCCAATGAACCTCTCTCTGGTTCAGAAACCGGCTAACCTGTCTTCCGCTTGAATGTTCCTCACGGCTCCTGCAGATATTGCAATGTGGCCTCTTTTCACGCATCAAAAACAGGTCGCCTCTTCAAATCTGCATGAGTCGTTATGTAACCTTCCGCAGATGTTTGCACTTTCTCTTTTGCACTCTATCATATCTATCACTGACTTCTGCGCGTATTTTGTCCACGCTATCTGCAGGCTAATTGAAATGGAATATTCTGGTATTTTTCTCTACTGCCTCCATCGACAACGCAATTTCAATTACTCTTGCCAACGGCACATCTCCTTCAGACAAGATCCTCCTCTGAATTTTTGCATTTCTCAGTCCGCACACTAATTTGTCTCTAAAAGATTCCTTCAAAAATTCGCCAAATCCACAAGTTGTGGCTAGTCGCTTGATTTCCACCAGATAACTTGCTTTTGTATTTTCTAAAAAAAAAAATAAATATCTGCACGATTATAGATCGCTTTGGGAAAAGAATTTTCAAAAAGTATTTCTCTATCAATTCCTTATACTTAAACTCTTTAGGTAACTTCGGGCTACATACATTTTTCAATGCATCATACGCCTTTCCGCCAATTAGCGTCAACAAATAAGCTCTTTTCTTTTCCTCATTAGCTTCTTCTAGAATTAGAAACTGTTCCAGATGCTCGATAAATGTACAAAATATTTTTTTTTCTCTCAAATTCCTTAATATGGTAATGAGCCATCATGAAACAATTTTTTCTTATGTAAATTTCTAATATTTTTTTTCTTCTTTAATTTTTAACAAATTCTTCATATTACCTCATTATACCACTTGGGTACTTACTCTTAAATCCTCGTCGCCAATGCAATATATTCTAGCCAGAAGACTTGAAAATATTATTAATTATCAATGCAAAAAACAAACATAACATGATTCCACAACTGAAATACAAACGGCGTCTATATACGAGTACACAGTACACAGTACACGCTGTGTATACATATACACACAATTATCATCCTTAACTCTGTTCAAAACAATTAAATAAAAAAAAATATTGAACTAATTAGCTAATATATTACAGTCATAACTTGTGATGAAACTTGGGTCTATTATTATGACCCTTCTTCAAAGCGTCAACCAATGCAATAGGCCCATAAAATATCTCCAATCAAGAAAAACCAAGGCTTTCCATTTACAAAGACAATATCACGATCACGGTGTTTTGGGACCAAGTTGGGCTCATATTGATGGCCATGCTTGAAAAATACTTCCTTCAACAAGGAAAGATATTGTAAATCATTATAAAAGCTAAAAAACCCATTTCAACAAAAAGGCCGAGCCGAAAAGACTATCAAATAAAATTTCATCAGGACAATGCAAGACCTCACACCGCGCAATAGACATTGGCTCATGTTTCCAGATATGGGTGGACTTTGATGCCTCACCCAGCTTACAGTCCTGACCTGGCTCCCTCTGACATCTACCTTATTGGTAAATTAAATAATTATTTTGAAAATGATGGAATGGTTCTCAATGAGGTTAGAGGGTGGTTCAGAAATCAAGATTTAGCATTTTACCAAATTGCTTTTTTGTGTTGGAAAGAACGCTGGACCAAATATGTACAGAAGGAAGGGATTTAGATTGAATTATTCTGATAGACAGGGTGATCCAAAACTCCCGCACAACTTTAAAAAATAATAACTCTCCGAATATTTGCGCAAGAGCAATGCGGTAAACACCATTGTGTTCAGAATGCAAAGGGATATTTTATGGCAAATAAAGAAAAATTCGAAATTGATTTTAGTTACAATTTTATTCGCTAGATGGCACTCTACCAGAATCAGAGATTCAGCGGCTAAATTATTTGATAAATTGAAAAATATAACTGATCGACACGTATTTTTCCTTTTTGAATACGAGGAAAGAACCCTAATAATATCAAATGATGATTTAATAAAACACCATTTCGCAAAAAGTTAGAAGTATTGGTTGACGATTTTTAAATACAAGCTGAGATATGTAGAATAGGTATATGCAAATTAAAACACGTAGCAAAAATATTTATATTTCAGATGGAGTTTTGTGAAATAGATTGAATGTTTGAAAATCACTACTGATATCAATACACGAATTTTTGAAATGTTAATATAGTGCCAAAAATGATGGCACTACTAATAGGATTTCTTGCTATAAGGAATGTGTAGTTTCTTAACTAATTGGCGACCCTTGACTATTTAACTGGATATTAGTTATGATCCAACAAATGAAATATAGAGGGGAGTGACAAAATATATTTGTCGCACTTTATTCCAAATATCCTATGGGCTTGTCAAATGTTATCATTGTTTATTATACTGTACACAATTTTGAAAATGTATCCCCTCTCAAATGAAAATCATTCTTAAACCGACCTCTTGCGTTGAAAAACGTGGTAGTAAAATCATTTGGTATTATTTTTTTGCGAAAATATTCTAGAGTTGGGGGGGGAAGGGGGTACAAAGAATATTCCTTATGTTATTTTTTGTAATGAGCGAAAAGCGATAGAGTAAACATAAGGGGTAAAATTGTGTGTACCAGTGTTATTCGAGAAGTTATAACACTTTGGCCTGCACGACATAATATAAGGTGTGAGCAAATGACAAAAAAAAATATATTACTGTTTCCAGAAAAAAAAGTCAAGATGTGAGGACAGATTTTATTATTCCCATAACCCAAAACAAAGAGCTGCAAAATATTGGTAAATAGTATAATACTTGGCAGCTTATATAACACATGAGGTAACTGCCTTCTCTCTTGTATTAGGTCACAATCCTTGCTCAATGTGGCGCCCTTCATTCTCAAAAACCGCCTGCAGACGATAGATGACAGAATGGACTGCATTAAATAATATTTCTGTTGAAATTTATAAAACGTGCTATCTGATATAAGCCTTCAACATGGCCAATGTGGTAGGCCGGCATCGATACACACGCGACTTAATGTACCCCCATAACCGAAATTGTAAGTCGTCAAGTCTGGTAATATTGAAGGCCAATGGTATATAAAGTGGCGACTTATCCAACGATCTTCACCGAACGTATCCTTCAGCATTTATTTTTCCAAAGAAAAAGGGCCCAAAAATAAAAGAAGAAGTGAACCCACACAAAACTGTAACTCTGTGCTACTTAAATGGTTTTCTGTTGCCCAAATGTGGCGTTTTGAATGTTATATTCTCCCTTTAGTGAAAAGTGAGCATCATCTGTCAACAGAACATTCGACAGCCAGTTTGCATCAATATCAATTTGCCGGAAACCCCATGCAGCGAATTCTTGACGCTTCTCAAAATCGCTCGTGAAAACTTTGAATTTTGTTTGGGTATTTTTAGGAAAAGTCTAAATGTGTGTTCTCTCCAAACCTTTCATACGAAATCCCCGTTTGTCGAAAAACTTGTCAAGTACTTACTTCTCCATACGTGGGTAACGTTTCAATAGCTTGAATATTCTGCAAAACCCTAACAGCCACTGACTTGCATGTCGATGGTCTTCCACTCCGAGGTTTTGCTTCCAGAGATCCAGTTTCCTCAAAATTTTTAATCATTCGCCTTAGAGAGTAGCAACTCATGGGTCCTTTACCGCTTCGAATATCTTAAAAGGAACGAAAGGCTCGTAAAGCTTCAGTGGCAGATTCTGAATAGCAATTTAAAAAATTCACCAAGAGTGCTCTATTCTGTAGTAACGGCATTCCAGAGAGGGGGGAGGGAAATACGACCACACCTCCTTGCGGTCCCCCCTGGACCCTTGGAATATTTGATCAAATTCTGGTTCGTTTTCAAGGTGACTAACGTGGCAACGGCACCCATTTTCAAATGAAGAGCAAAACCGATATCTCCAGTAATTCTACCGCGTCCGGGGTAACCGCCGCGTCAGGAGCTGCAGCCCGGGCTCCTGATGAGAAATCTACTACGAGGACACAATTAAATCTATCATATTTCAATATAAATGGCACCCAGAGGAAAACTGAAGAGCTGACTTTTCTTCTCCGTGACAACAATGTACATATTGCTTGTCGTCAGGAGACAAAATTGAATCAGAATCTGAGATTCAATATCAAAGGTTATACAACACTACGAAAGGTAGACCGGGAAAATTTGGAGAAGGACTTGCCGTTTTATTAAACCTTCAGAAATCAAATTTAAGGAAATCGCCTATAATCAGAATAATCCTACAGAAAGCACGACAGAAGCTCAGGCAATAGAAATCCCAGATAAAACAATACCAAACCTAAATATTTATCACCCCGATAATACTAGCATCAACACAGGCCTGATAGAGACATTAAGTGAAGCGTCTTCGGATATCACAATTATACTCGGTGATTTTAACGCCAAAAGTCCAACTTGGGGATCACCTTGTCCAGGATAACAAAGGTCAGCAGGTTGAGGACATGCTAACCGACCTCTACCTTACACTGTTAAATAACGAAAAGAACACCTATCTATCCAAGTCCACAGGAACAAAATCCGCAATAGGCATCACAGCGATAAATTACAACATCGCACCCACAACACAATGGAAAATCCTGAAAAGTGAAAGTAGTGACCATAGACCAATTTAAACAACCCTAAACTTCAAAATTGAGAATGTCCAACAGAAAAAAAGAACACTGGAAAAAATTCACAGAAAAGCCTGAAGAACTGTGCAACGAAGAATTAAATCACAGAACGATTGACAAAAACTGGGAAAAATTATCTTCGAACATATCCAAAGCTTAAAAAGCATCGATACCTTAAGGTAGACTTAAAGACCTGTGAAAACCTTACTGAAAGGACCACAACATCGAGGCAATGAACTTCTTGAAACAAATAAAACAGAAGAAAACATAAAGGAACTCATTGAAATTAGTCAGAAAATAGAACAAGAAATTTGGATATTCAAACAACTGCGAAAGGTTGGATACAACAAAGGACAGCCATCACTGGAATATAGTTAGATTGTTATAAAACAATTAAAACCAACACTAATCCTCCAAAACTCTAACTGATATGAATAGAACAGTGAGAACGAACAAACAGATGGCTAACATAATTGCTGAATATCTTTCAAGCACTTCCAGACTCAATTATACGAATGAAGACAGGACTCTAAAAAATAATATGAACAAGTTAGTTAAACAAGCAGAAAATTACCATCAACAAGATATTTTCTAGAGAGACTTCACACTGAATGATCTAAACTCATCAATAGAAAAGTTATATCCAAGAGGTCACCAGGAGATTATCTAATATTTGGTCAAGTGATTAAACATTTTGGAGACAAAGCTAAAAATCAACTCCTACGAATACTGAACATTTCATGGCAAACTGGAAAACTACCGAAGAATTGGAAAATATCAATTATAATCCCAATACTGAAACCAAACAAAGATGCCAAGAAATGCAAGAACTATCGGCCAATCGCTCTCACCAGCATACTTTGTGAAATAACAGAACGAATTATCCCTTCTAGGCTCATAGTCTGGCTCACGAACAATGATAAAATAAACTTCTACCAAACTGCTTATAGATCCCGGCACTGTACAACTCTGATCAACTGTTCTACTTCTGCCAATCAATAATAGATTCTCTCAAGTAAAAACCGCGAAAGAAGACAACGGCCGTATTCCTGGATATTACCTCAGCTTTTGATCGAGTGTGAAGGGAGAAATTTCTTGAAAGGCTGCACAACATCGGAGTAAAAGGAAAAATCTTAATCTGGATTACAGACTTCTTAAGGGGAAGAAGGATAGAGGTTCGGGTCAATGGAGCATTTTCCAAGGACCGGAGAACATGGGCTGGTGTACCTCTGGGATCTGTGTTCAGTCCTCTACTCTTCTCGCAATATATTTACTGTTTTGTATGTGGAAAGATTAAGATTATTTGTGTTCTTTAAAGCCACATTATGTAAAAATATATGTGTATATAAATTAGACATTTGTTGTTGGCCAAACGTGAAGAATAAGAGCTAAATAAAGCGTCATGGTCAAGTTCGAGCTGTTGTATGTCTAATTATGACACAACAAAAGTTGCGACGAGGATGCGGGATCTACAGAGGCAGTAAAAAGCTGAGAATAACGGCGTCTACGCAAGTATAACTACTACATCTTTGAAACTATCTGGATCAAGAAAAAAAAGGTGTAGAAAAGAGCAGCATGACAAGTTCAAAGAGTACCTTTTAAATGCTATAGTCCAGTGGAGGATACCTTCGATCTTTTTGTACAAAAATTTGAGGCTTCCTTTATGGCGAATAATCTGAAGGAGGAGAGTAAAGTGCCGATTTTTACCTCGCTACTAGATTCTGAAATTTTGAAGCTGGGAAACGACTTTTTCTTCCCGGCCTAATGAAAGATCAACCCTATGATACTATCATTCAAAGATTTAAGCTGCATTTGGATCCAAAGAAGAAAGTGATACCACAGCAATGCAGATTTTTGAAGAAAATTCAACAGGAAGGAGAATCAATTTCGGACTATCTTAGAGAATTAAAACATTTAGCAATAAATTGTAATTTCGGCGATATGCTTAGAACCAAGTTGCGAGACCATTTTGTGGCTGGAATCAAGTCGAAAAGCCTGCAAAAAAGCTACTACAAGAGGACGACGATGTCGCCCTGGATAAAGTTTTTGCAGTGGCGATCTCGTTCGAACTGGCGGAGATAAATACAAGAGAATTACAAGATAAATTAGTGGCCAAGATATCCCCTATGAATGGAAAGGATATAAAGGGTAAGTATAATAAAAGTACGGCGCAGCATAGGCCTTCAGGCAAAGTGGCAAAGGCAAAATAGTGTGTTATAGATGTGGTAAAGACATTCACACGTGGCATCTGTTTTAACTCATAGAACAAAGACTCGTTTTAAAATGTAATAAACTGGGTTATTTAAGTAGGGTCTGCAAAGCTAGTAAAAATGTGGGGATGTAAATTTGTACAAGAGGACTCTATATATTCTGTACAGGGCGAAACTAATGCCACAATAAATTTAACAGTAGATGATTATTATTTGTGATTTACAATAGATACAGGAAGTCCAGTTACGTTAATAGCTAAAGATATTTATAAGAATTATTGGCAAGGTAAAAATTTATTTCCAACAAATTTAAGATTAAAATCCTATTGTGGTAAATTAATATAGATTATAGGTCAAAGACATGTTTTTGTAAAAGAAGCCAACCAATATTTACGATTAATAGTTGTAAATGAAAAAATCCAGGTAATTTTATTAGGAGGAGAATGGCTTAAACAGTTGAAACTTGATTATTCTAGATTGTTCAGCATTAAAATTTTAAATAATGAATCTAATAGAAATAGTTTGATGGATAGGTATGCAGATTTGTTTAACAAAGATTTAGGCTGTCTAAAAGATGTTAGAATGAATTTTAATTTAAAAAAGGATGTGACTCCTGTGTTTTGTAAGGCCAGAAATTCACCTTTCTCTTAAAAATAAAAAAGTATTGAATGAATTTTTCGTTTAGTGAATTCTGGCATTTTAGAACCTATAGTTCATGCAAATTTGGCCGCCCCAATAGTACCGGTATTAAAAAAGGATTGTAGTGTAAGGATATGTTGCGATTTTAGATGTGCAGGTAATAAAGCAACGGAATTAGATAGGTATCCCCTTCCATCGATCGATGAGATATTTTCAAAATTATCTACAAGCACCATACTTTCGACTCTAGACCTATCACAGGCCTACGTACAAGTGATGTTGGTGGAAGGAGCCAAAGCTGTTGTTAATATAAACACAACAAAGGGGTTGTTGTCGTATAAAACACTACCATATTGCGTAGCGATAGCACCAAATAAATAAATTTCAGAGGATTATGGAAGGTCTATTTGCTAATTTGCCAGGTGTGGCCTGCTACATAGATGATATTTTGGTTGCAGGAAAAAACTTAGAATATCATGAACAAAAGTTGTATCTAGTGTTTAGAAGATTGCTAGAAAAAGGTTTAAAGTTAAACAGAGAGAAATGTAAATTTAAAATGAATTCGATGGAATATTTAGGGTTTTAAATTGATAAATATGGACTGCCTCCCTTAGAAAATAAAATTAAAGCAGTGATAGAGGCGCCTGAACCTAAAATATGTTTCGCAATTGAGATCTTTCATAGGACTCTTAAATTATTATTCTAGATTCATAAAGAATATAGCAAACATTTTAGCGCCATTCTATCAACTTTTGAATAAAAATTGTAGATGGAATTGGACGAAAGAACATCGAATTATTTTTAAAATGTAAATGATTATTAACTGATAAGTCTGTTTTGTCACACATTACGATGCAAACAAAGAATTGGTTCTGGCTTGTGACGCATCGAGCTATGGATTAGGCGTAATTCTGAGTCATAGAAATGATAGAAAGGAAAATGCCCTATAGCTCTTGCTTCTAGAACATTAACTGAAGCGGAAAAATGGTACTTTCAACTAGAAAACGTAGCGTTGAGCATAATTTATGGCGTTGAGAAATTCAGACAATACTTACTGGGAAGAAAATTTGTATTGGTCACAGACAACCGACCCTTAATTCATATAATTTCACCTCAGAAACCAATTCCCAAATGTGCAACATCCAGAATTAAAAGATGGTCCTTAATATTAGCTGCATTTAATTATACTGCGGAATTTCGAAAAATTAGTGATAATTAGAATGTCGACGCATTGTCACGTCTTCCTTTAGAATCGAGTGTCAGGGAGTCTCTTGATGAAGACCAGGTACTTCTCAGGAAGTTGAATGAGGTACCGTTCTCTTTTAGGGAGGTGGCATATGAGACGTCCCGAGATAAAATACTGTCTATAGTATTAATGAATGTTAGAAAAGGCAACTGGAAATTCAGAAGGGTCCCGAGGGAAAATCCATTAGCTTCTTATTATAAGATCAACGAGGAATTATGTTTAGAGTTTGGTTGTCTTCAATGGCGTGAAAGAGTGGTAATTCCCCAAAAATTAGAATCTTTAATTTTGAATGTCTTGCATGAAATGCACATGGGGATTGTTAAAATGAATATGATTGCCAGACGGTATTTTCTGGTGGTCAGGCATAGACAGTAACACCGAAGAGTTAACTAGAGAATGTTGGGTATGCCAAGAATCGGCAAGCATGCCCCCGGCTACCATCTCGGAATGGACTTGCCCCGAAAAACAGTGGCATCGACTTCATATTGATCTAGCCGGTCCGTTCATGGGAAGAATGTTTTTGGTTCTCGTAGACGCATACTCAAAGTGAATAGAAATTTTTATCCTCAAATATATTACCAGCAAAACGATTGCTCGAATTTTTGGTTACAGAAAACGGAAGACAGTTTGTCTCCAGTGAATTCGAGCAATTTACCAAAGTGAATGGTATACAGCACACTAAGACCAAACCGTATAATCCTAGTACAAATGGTTTAGCTGAGAGATATGTAAGATAGTTTGAAAACTCTTTGAGAAAGAATTATGGGAAGGATTATTTAGAGACGAATCTACAAAGATTCCTATTTGCTCAGAGAGCATTCCCCCAAACTGTAAAAAAGGAATTCCCTCGCGGAACTGCTAATGAAGAGAAGTTTGAGATCAATATTCTCGAATTTAATACAAAGATAGGAAATCCGCGAGAGGTATTTCATGAGGCCGTAAGAAGGCAGAAGCAGTTTACTACAGGTTGCGAGGTTTATTTCCGCAACTATGCAACTGTACCTAAATGGAAAAAAGGTACCATTTGAAAGTATTGAGCTGTCATCACTACCTTATAAGTTGCGAGGGCCTCGTGAATAAATCATTACCTTATAAGTTGCGAGGGCCTAGTGTATAAGAGGCATAACAATTAATTGCGACCCGTGAGAAAGAAACAAGTGGAGAAAAGAAATTTGATACCTTCTCAAATGTCAGGAGACAAGCCAGTAGGTGGAAGTCAGAAAGAAAGTGAAGAGGGGGTTCCAGAGGTTACATCAGGAAACAAGGAGGAGACTGCTGCTCTGCACGTCCCTCTTGCACTCCTTGACCGGGGACTGCTGCTATGCAAGTGCCCTCCTGCAGTCCTAAGCCGGAGACTGCCACTGTGCAAGTGCCCGTCCGCAGTCCTAGACCTCAGAGAGCTAGAAAACCCCTAGACCGACTAGAGTATTATTAATGGGAGAGATGTGTTGTGTATGTGAATAGATGAAAATTATTTGCCTTCCTAAAGTCTCATTATGTAAGAATATATGTGTATATAAATTGGACATTAATTGTTGGCCAAACGAAAAGAATAACAGCTAAAAAAGAGCCATGGTCAAATTTGAGTTGTTGTACGTCTAATCACGACACAACCTTAACGAAATCCATCCTTACCTCACTTAAGACACAAAAGTTGCCTGTTATGCAGATCATACAGCTATATGGCACACAAGTAGCAGTGTAAAATATCAGAAAAATACTGAACACATCAATGAGAGGACTGGAGAAGTGGGCAATGAAACTCAAAATGACCATAAACGCAATAAAAACAAACCTATGCGTCTTCTACACTGACAGGAAAAAAGGCATAAATATTACCCCAAAATGAGCATAAACAACCAAATAATTGATAAATTGAATCTCCAAATACCTAGGTGTGATACTTTATGAGAAATTGCGATTTACAGAACACATAATTAGCACCTCAAATAGAGCTACCCGAAACCTAAACATTCTGAGAAGGCTATGTGGAACTAATTGGGGAGCAAAACCCAGAATTCTCAGAACAACATATATCACCTTAATAAGGCCGATAATGGAATATGCAACACTCGTCTGGGCTCCCTCAAGCTCATCACTAAGAGGAAGACTAGACAGTGTTCAAGCAAAAGCGGCCAAAATAATCACTGCTGCTGTTTAATCCACCAACAAAGAGAAAATTCAGAGAGAAGGTGGTCTCGACCTACTCGAAAGCAGAAGACAATTAAAAACAATAAAATTCACCAATAGCTTAAAAAGTAAAGAAACCGAAAACATATTCCAAAGAACCTATTTGAACTGGACATAAAAAGAAAGACTCAAAAGATCTTCAACACTTCAGTACGACAACAATATTAGAAAGGGCATAAATATGAAACATAATGAATTTCAAATTCAATAAGAACCAATATATTCTACCCTATTGCCATCAAATGTAATCATCAATCTTGACCTGAATGAACCATGCAATAAAAATATAACTAAAACATATTAAAAAAGAAACTACTTGACACAATTGGTTTATGCAATCAGAGAAATTATTTAACAGCATATACTGATGGATCATCAGACCTTACCCTGAGTAATGAAGGGGCCGGAATTAACATAATACTGCAAGATAGAAAACACATCAAAATCAAAGAAGGAGAAAGAAAGATATCGTCAAACTTCACTTGTGAACTGACAGCTATCTGGAAAGCTATTGATTTATGCCTTAACCAACCATCCCTGCATCAAGCAGAAGGAATTTTAATATACAGCGACTTCATATCCGCTCTAGAAGCTATTCAGAAGGGCAATACTATAATCACACAGAAAATACACTCGTTACTTACCCAACTGGAATCATGTTATGAAATTTATTAATTTATTCCTAACTGGCCATGTCTTTATAGTTTGCTGAAGAGCATTGCTCGAAGCAAATTTTTGAATGTAATTCGACTGTCCTATAAGCTTATGTCCGTAGTTTACTTGAAAACCATTTTTAAGATTCCATCCTTCAGTGTAGCATATAAAAGCAGAATGATCCAATACAGTATTAGAGCTCTGAGAAGCGGTCTGGTGGATTATTAAAACTATATATTTTTAGTCAGAAAATGATGATGACGATATTGCTGTATCATGTTTGATTATTAGATACATAATTATATCGGGAAAATTCCAAAAAGCAGAGACCACGGGTGAAACCAGTTCATTATTTTGTACGCAGGAACAAAATTCTAACAGAAAAACATTCATTCGAGCAGAAAACAAAATCCAGATCATCTTTCTATAAAAATATCGCTTCTCAGACACAAAGTTTGGAGCGGGACATTTCACAAAAGTGACATCCACGGTGCCAATTTATAATTGTAACGAAAATTATTTGAATAAAAACATTTAATCGGGTAAAACCCGGGCGTTGCCCGGGTCATTCGGCTAGTATAATATATATTATAATTGCCTTATTCTGTCTGTGTGAAGTTCACTGTGTGAAGCTCACGGATAGATTTTGGTCAGAATGGATAAAATAAAAAATTGTCAAGGGATGGGAATCGAACCCACGACCTTCCGCTTACCGGGCAGATGCCATGACCACTAGGCTACCCTGGACATATTTTTCCGTTCATAAAGTTAATATATGATGCCAATATATATAATAATTGTATAAACGAATGCAAGACAAAATCACCGCGTTTTTTTATTGAAAAAAAAAAAAACGATATGGTGCCTTTAAAAAATGATCTATATTACTATGCAGTTTTCTATTTAGCCAATATACCTAAGTATACCTATGTTGCAAATGTAATTATCTCTATCGATTTAGTAGGTGAAATGCCAAAAAAAATCGACATGATGAAATCTTTATGAAAATTCACATTTTTATTTTTATATTTTCAAGACACACACAGTTTGGGGCGGGACGTTTCACAAGAGAGACATCCACGGCGCCAATTTTAATTGTAACGAATAGTATTTGAATTAAAACGTTTTTAAAATATATACGCACTCGGGTAAAACCCGGGCGTTGCCCGGGCCACTCGTCTAGTATATATATATATATATATATATATATATAGAGAGAGAGAGAGAGAAATAAGGAACGATACAGTTAGGCAATATAGCTATATACTCATGGAGATGAATACAATAACGCAATGTAGCTATATAGGCATGGGGAACAATATATTTTGGATAAATACCTATATAGGCATGGAGAACAATATAGTTTGGCAATGTTGCTACAAAAATCTAACTTCTCTCATCAAGAGAGAAAATAGAGCAAAAAAATACTTCTCTCTCTCAAATTAGCTTTATTTGATATTTGGAAAATTATTATCATGGTTCTGTCTTTGCTCTTCTCTTTAAAACTTTCTCTTCGCTTATTCTTTTTTTTTTTCACCCAGCCTATGACGCGTAACTGCCGATGCCCTGCTGGTGTTACCTTTTTTCTTTTTTAAAAATATAATCTAATTATTCAAAACAAAAAAAAATGAAAAAATAAACCTCGCACATTTAAATTAAATGAAAAAAATTATTAATCTTAAAATTTTTTATAACTATACTCTTTGATACAGAATTAGCTTGCTGTTCTGACTCAAAATTAATTCAAAATCTGTTGTTCTTAATAGTTTACTTTTCCTCTATTTTCCAAATATAAAAAAAATACTATTAATAAGCTTATATATATAAAAAAAATCTCAAAAAAAAAAAAATACAAAAATCTAATTTCTCTCATCAAGAGAGAAAATAGAGTAAAAAAATACTTCTTTCTCTCTAATTAGCTTTATTTTATATTTGGAAAATTATTATCATGGTTCTGTCTTTGCTCTTCTCTTTAAAACTTTCTCTTCGCTTATTCTTTTTTTTTTTCACCCAGCCTATGAAGCGTAACTGCCGATGCTTTGCAGGTGTTAACTTTTTTTTTCTCTTTTTTAAAAATATAATTAACTATTTATTTATTACAAAAAAAATTAAAAAATAAACCTCGCACATTTAAATTAAATAAAAAAAATATATTAATCTTAAATTTCTTCATAACTATACTATATATATATATATCTTTAACACAAAACAATAACGCGCCATCTATACATATAAAATAAAAGGATTTAAAAGCGCGAATGTTTCTTTTATACATAAAACGAACTTCTACTGTCCTTACTGCGATGAAAAAATTATATTGGGAGGGCTTGGCTCATCAGTGGTGAACCCTCCCAGCGGTTTCGCCAATTTAATCCACCAGACCGCTTCTCGGAGCTCTAATACTGTATTGGATCATTCTGCTTTTATATTGACACGTTTCTGAATTTTGTAATTAATTTTGTAATTAGTTTTTCATTGATTTTTAATGTGTGATCAATAACTCTTATCATCATTGGAAAAAAAGAATAATCAATAAACAAAAGAACAACAACGTGGTAAATTTACCTCTTTATTTAAAACAAACAAACAAATTAGATAAAGATTTAAAATAAAACATTTCTTTAAAAGTTAAAGCAAAAATAAAACGTTACATAAAATATTTGGCGCAGCTACGAAAGGATTAAAATATAAATCAAAAAAGGCTTCGAAGAACGAAAAAGTGAGTACAATGGCAGTAAATGTAAACAAATTAGAGAAATTTAGCGGTGATAAAGGTTCAATTCGGCCTGAATCATGGCTTAAACTATATGAATTGGAAACTGGTAAACTAGATGAAGTCGATAGAATTAATAATCTAATTTATTATTTATCAAAAGATGCTTTAGAATGGTTTGCTGATGAAATATTGAGCAACGCATCCATTAAAAAATGGGATACTGTTAAACTCAAATTAATTCAGCGCTTTGGTTATAAAGTTGAAAGCCCTATAGTTGCAGCATCAAAAAGAAGACTTAAAAAAGAAGAAACCGTGGAAGATTATTTTAGAGATAAAATTAGATTATTAAATCAAACAAGCCTCAATAATGTCGAGAAGCTAAAAATGTTAACGGATGGATTGCCATTAGATTGGAAAACTTATCTCGTAACAGCCCAGCCTAAAGATCCATCACATTGGATGCAGATTGCCATGGTGATTGAACAAAACAATAATCAAATAAGGCAACAACAGAGAAGTAAAACCAAGGTTTTTAATATAACTACACCTACAGTCTCAAAAAATTGCCCATATTGGTGTCCTATTTGTAAGAAAAAAGGATTGTATTTTAAACATTGGATAAGTGATTGCAAAGATTATGATCCTAATTATAAAGACAAGCTTAAACACCAAGCAACTAATATCACCACAGATGTTAAACAAACCATAGCTGATTCACTTTGCATAGCAAATACCAATTTTCCTTATAGATTTGTTAATGTTGAAGTTTTACTTAATAATATTCCAGTTTCATCTTTTATTGATACCGGGTCAACTATTTCATTAATGAGCTGTTCGCTTTTAAAACAACATAAGTTAAAATTGAATGTAAACGATAGAATCAAAATTAAACAAGTAGATAGTTTTGCATATACTTTAGGATCAGTAGAAGTATTTTTGAAAATCCATTCTAAACTTGTCAGGTGTAAGCTTCATGTAGTGAAAAATTTTAGCTATCCATTGCTTATTGGACTTGATGCAGCAGGAAAAATTGGATTAATAATTGACACAAAAGACAAAGCGGTGTATGTTAAAGGAAATGAATGTTTTTATATATCTCCTGAAACGCATCTTCCATCTGTTCAGCAAAAAAGAGCTTAATCAATTACTTAAAGAAAATCAAGCATTGTTCAGCCAGCATGAAACTGACATCGGAAGGATTGCTGTTCAGCACAAGATCCATACAATTGAACATCCACCCATCAGTTGTAGACCATATAGAAGACCACTTGCCGAATATGATGAAATAAAAAGACAAGTTGAAGAATTGAGTAAAAAGGGACTAATAAGAGGATCTCAGTCACCTTGGGCCTTCCCCGTAGTGTTGGTCTCTAAAAAGGATGGTTCACAAAGGATGTGCATAGATTACCGAAAACTGAATGCAATTACAATTGATGACAAGCAGCCTCTTCCATACATCCAAGATATGTTTGATCGCTTACATAATGCGAAATACTTCACAACACTTGACATAGCATGGGGCTATTGGCATGTTGAAATACATCCAGACTCTGTTGAGAAAACTGCTTTCATTACAAATGACGGGCATTATGAATTTTTGGTTATGCCATTTGGCTTGAAAAATGCTCCAAGTACTTTTCAGCGAATAATTCAGCATATTATTGGAAATCTTCTTTGGAATGGTGTTTGTAATTATCAAGATGATATTCTAATTTACAGAAGTACTTTTAAAGATCATATTGAACTCATGAAGAAAATATTTGACAAGCTTAAAGAAAACAATATCAAACTCAAGTTGAAGAAATGCTCCTTTGCAAAACAAGAAATAAGATATTTAGGTCATATCATAGGACATAACAAGATTAAACCTGACCCTGACAAAACAAAGGCAATAAATGAGTTCCCTCAACCTAAAACAGTGAAGCAAGTAAGGCAGTTTTGGGTTTAGCAGGTTACTACAGGAAATTTATTCCTAAATTTAGTGAAATTGCAGATCCTTTAACAAGCCTCACAAGAAAAAAATAAGTTATTCAAATGGACTACTGAAGTTAACAAATCATTTCAGGAACTAAAGTCTCATTTATCCACAGATCCAGTTCTTTCTACATATGATCCTTCATTACCATGTAAGCTTTATACAGATGCATCTAAACTGGGAATTGGTGCTATTTTAGCTCAAATTGGAAATGATAATCAAGAACATGTAATTTCCTATTATTCAGGGAAACTTCTACCACATCAACAGAACTATTCTGCATTTGAGTTGGAATGCTTTGCTGTAGTTCAATCAGTTGAATACTTTGAAGTTTATCTTGAGAACAATACATTTGAAGTCATTACAGATCATTCGGCTTTGGAATGGCTCTTCAACGTAAAGAAACCAAAGGCAAAATATCTCCGATGGATAATTGAATTATCAACCAAGTCAATGAAAATAGTTCACAGATCAGGATCAAAGCAAACGCATGTTGATGCATTGTCAAGATCACCAGTGTCATTTCATATATCAATCCCCACTCTTCGACTACACCAACAAAAAGCGGATCTCAGTTTTGTAAAGAACTCTCATATTCATCGAGATCTTATTATGGTGAAGCATAATGGAGTTCTAAAAACAGTTGTTCCAGAATCATTCCAAGAAGAAATTCTCAAAGAATACCACGATACTCATTCTCACCCCTCAATTAACAAGACAGTAAGATTGATAACACCATTTTATTGGTGGCCGAATGCTATCAAATGCATCAAAGACTATGTTCGCTCATGTAAAATATGTCAAATAACTAAATGCAGTCATAAACCATTTATTGGAGAATATGTTGCACCAAACTCTGATCTGAAACCACTGGAATTAATATCAATGGATACTATTGTATACTGCAGCAAATGAAACCAAGCACAAATACATTCAAGTAATAATTGACCACCTAACAAGATTTGTTTGGGCTTTCCCTACTGTCACCAACACTTCTCAAGCAGTAATTCAATGTTTGGACAAAATCAACAAAACTGTTCCCCAAATCAAATGTATTTTAACCGACAACGGAAAGAATTTTACATCAAAAGAATTTAACAAGTTTTTGAATGAGCATCAAGTTCAACACACCTATTCGACGCCATATCATCCGCAGAGTAATGGACTGTGTGAAAAGATGAATGACACTATACTCACCAAATTAAGAACAAACCTTCAAGAGAATCCAAGACTAAAATGGTCTTCATTACTTGCCAAAATTGTGAAAGATTATAATAGCACACCCCATGATGTCACTGGGTTTTCTCCAAATTTCCTACTTTTTGGTGATTGTTCAATACCAGAATTTTCTGAATCACCACATTTCACCATAGAAAATGCAAGGAAGAAAGCAATAGAAAATAGCGCAAAGCATAGAGAAAAGTGGAAAGCACGACACGATGCAAAACATCCGCAGTCGTCATTCAAAGTTGGTGATCTGGTCCTTCGTAAAATAGCTAGTAATGATCCAAGTATGGTCAAAACATCTCCAAAGTATGAGAGTCCTTTTCAAATAACAAGAATAATATCTAGTGTTACGTGTGAATTATTGAAAGATGATTCCTCCTTGGTTAAAGTTCATGTGTCACAATTGAAACCATTTATTTTGCGAAAATAAATCCTTCAAGCCGAGGGATATGACACGTTTCTGAATTTTGTAATTAATTTTGTAATTAGTTTTTCATTGATTTTTAATGTGTGATCAATAACTCTTATCATCATTGGAAAAAAAGAATAATTAATAAACAAAAGAACAACAACGTGGTAAATTTGCCTCTTTATTTAAAACAAACAAACAAATTAGATAAAGATTTAAAATAAAACATTTCTTTAAAAGTTAAAGCAAAAATAAAACGTTACAATATGCTACACTGAAGGATGGAATCTTAGAAATGGTTTTCAAGTAAACTATGGACATAAGCTTATAGGACAGTAGAATTACATTCAAATATTTGCTTCGAGCAATGCTCTTCAGCAAACTATAAAGACAAGGCCGTATATATCTTGCCTAACTATATAGTTCTTCATGCCCATATAGCTATATTGCCTAACTGTATTGTTCAACATGCCTTTATAGCTACCTTGCCTAACTGTATTGATGCATATAACTTTTGTCGGAAAACAGTTATGTAAATATGCTGCTCTGTGATAAAAAAAAATTAATTAAATTTATACCTACGTTTAATCAATGTATGTAAATGTATTGTGTGCCAGTATTAATGTGAGCCAGTTTAATGTTGAGTCGTCTTTGGTGTTTGATTGAGCATCAGGTTCCGGTTAGACTGTCATTCAGGAGTGGAAGGAATTCCCGCCATTAGAGAAAGGTTGGCAAAAATAATTTGGGTTCAGAAGAAGTTATCGTTTAGGCGTCTTTCAGATGCAGAAGCCTATGCGAATAAACGCATTGTTCCCCATGCCTGAATAGCTTTTTTGGGTAATTGTATTGTTCTACATGCCGATGAAATTATATTGCCTAACTGTATTACTACACATTCCTATATAGCCAGTTGCTTAATTGCTAAGTTTCCCTTGCCTATATTGCTACAATTCTTATCTAAAATACAATTTCGATTTTTATAAAAGAAACATTCGCGGTTTAATTTCAATTTTCGTTTTACTTATCTAAAATGTTCCTTATGACTATAATGCTACATTGCCTAATTTTTTTTTTCCACATTCTTATAAAGTTAGGTTCTGTAATTGTATTTTTCTACATGCCTATCCTTATATCTATAAAAATGAAATCCAAAATCGATGTTTGTTATCGCGTTGCGCAAAATCTACAGAATCAATCATTATGAAATTTCGCATGTAGGTAGCTAAAGATTTCGTTTAACATATAGGCTATTCAAAAAACTAAAAAGGTTAATGTGCTTTTTAAAAAATATATAAAACCAAAAAGCGTTAGTTCCAGCCTTTTACCGCTTGGGCGCAGCACTGGTCGCGACGATAAATGAATTTGATTGGTTAATAATTAACACGTGGTTTGTTTACACAATGAATGTTAGTTTGTTCACACCATGAATATTTTTAAAAGGTAAGATTATCCAATCGCCGTGAAACCTTTGGAAGTTATATTTACTATACTACTGGGAAGATTTCTGGTTTGAATTCGATTTTAAATAAATATTCTTTGCAATTTTATTTGCAAATTTTCTACTTTCACTCGCAAGCAGCGCCTCTCGCGGTGTCTGGTGAAATTATATTTAAAAATTGGAACAATGCTTAAAATGTGTTAAGATATGAGAGGTCGAATTAAAGAAACCTCCTCTTAACAAGTGATACTTCTACCCAAAGTCTTGATATTGTTTGGACTGCCTCGGGTGATCAAGCAAGAAAAGAAAATAATGAAGACAAAATCAGCGGCTACACCCGTAAAGCTCTTCTGCTCTACTAAAAGAAACTCTTTAGTTAAACAACACGACTAAGTTATATACATTCAAATGGAAATTTACATAATAATTTTATACATTCAATAGAAATCTACATTCCTAGTCATACATTCAAAAAAGATATTTACATACTATATGTTACGACTTTTAACATACCCCCACCTTTCATTTTTTGTAAAACAAGAAAGAAAAAAACCGTTCCACCGTGATGGGGGGATCCTGGTAGGTGGGACACCGTTGCAGGGAGCCCAGGCTCTTAACCAGGAAAACCATCTTATCCTCGGCACACTGCGGCACCCTCTCCATACACACCACCGGAGATTGCCCCATAAGCGTCCAGAGATATATATTTTGACGATGCCTGTCTAAAAATATTGTTCTCCATTTTAGCCTTGGTTCTTTGAATTAATTCCTTCAATCAAAATTTTCCCAAATATCTCATCAATGAATTCAGTACGTATTTTGTAAGCAGAGTTAAATTATCGCATTTCATTATGGGTCCAAAATTAGTTGAGAACCATTCTCGTAAAAAACATTCGGAATTGGACTATCATTCTTTACGAGTCGAGATATCTCAAAATCTCTCAACCTGGCAAATGCAGTTGTTGGTTGGGGTTTCCTAATTCTCTCCCTCAATGTCGTAGTTCAAAACCTTTTGAGAAGTTGGCCGTATCAAGGTATCTCCGGGACTTATATCATTGTGAACCAACCCGACGTTTTGCTCAGCATGACCCACCGAAATACAAATCTGACAAAGAATGCTCATTAATTGTTCTGGCAAAAGTTTTCCATCTTCCAATATTTTCCTTTTTAATCGTTCTAGGAGAAATATAAGACCAATTTTTTCTATGATCAATAGTAGGGTTCCTATATTCAGAAATCTGTTCAATTCTATAAACAGGAGATCCGCCATTATCAGTAACATCCCTAAAAAAAAAAAACATTTTGGCCATGTGCCTTTTCCAACAGGAACTAACTTTCTACCCCAGAAGAGCTAATCAAATCTCATTATGCTTCTGCTCTCAGATTTTGAAAGAATTTCACCAAGTAGCCCTCCATTTGAGATTCTCGACACTGTCATTCAATTTATCTCTCTATCCAGCTTGTCCTGAGCCACCATCTTGCCCTATCTCTCAAAAGAGGCTGTCCAGCTCTGTTACTGAAAGACCGTGTACCATGGCCTCAACATCCAGATCCATTGGTTTCATCCTTGACTTCTTGTTTCGGGAGGAAGTGGCAGAGGCCTTCTTGGAATCAGCGCTGGAAGCATCGAAAACAGGACGAAGAGGCGTCGTCTTACCTCTGTAGACATCTTTGTATTTTCTTCCGGATTTTGAGGTACGGGGCACTTAACTAAAATCGTCACTACAACCATTTCCCTCCCAAAAACCATCAGTTGTCCATTTTTTTCTTTCAAAGAAATCTAAGGTAGTCCCAATCATTTTCCCTGATGGCCATCACCTGGAAATATCTCCTCATGTCGGCCAAAACTCCGAACTTATTTTCCCGAAGTTTTATCCCTATTTCCGGGATTCTTCTCCTCAGTAGATTGGGTCTCCTCCTCAAATACCGTTTTAAGGCGAGTCCGCCGTGTCCTCGACAGGAAGCGTCGCCAAATACTGGCCGTATAGGCGTAGCCCTGGATTCCTTCTTAAACAAAAGGCGATGGGACAAATAGAATCCTTTTACTTCCGTTGAATTTTCATTAACTCCTTCGATGAACCCTTCCTTCAACCAATCCTTTGTATCAATAATTTTTTCTTCCATCATTGAATCAGTACCCTGTTCTGCATCTAGCTTTCCTTCCACCTTTGAATCAGTACCCTGTTCTACATCTAGCTTTTCCTCTGCCACCTTTGAATCAGTACCCTGTTCTACATCTAGCTTTTCTTCCACCTTTGAATCAGTACCCTGTTCTACATCTAGCTTTTCTTCTTCCACCTTTGAATCAGTACCCTGTTCTTCATTTATATTTTTCGCTTCATTTCCATCATGATCTTTTCCCTTGTTGCATTTATCTTCCTTATTCTCTGCATAATCAGATTTATTTATGGTTTTCAAATCTTGGGCTTCTGTTTCCCTATAATTACCCTTTATTTTAGATTCCGTATCTCCAGTTGGTCTTGCTTCCACCAATTTCCTCGACGCTTGAACTTTAGCCTCAGCTTCCTTCACACCTACAAGGCTATCAACTGCAGTTTCAGAATCCTTCACTTCATTGCATTTAACTGCCGCTTCTGAATCCTTTACTCCGCCTTTGAGCTCAGCTTCAGAATCCTTTTTTCCGTCGCCCTTAGGCTGATCTTCAGAATCTTTCATTCCTTCGTCCTTAGGCTTCGCTTCAGAATCCTTTACGCCTTCGCCCTTAGGCTTCGCTTCAGAATCCTTTACTCCTGCGCCCTTAGGCTTCGCTTCAGAATCATTTACTCCGTCGCCCTTAGGCTCATCTTCAGAATCGTTCATTCCTTCGTCCTTAGGCACCGCTTCAGAATCCTTTACGCCTTCGCCCTTAGGCTCTGCTTCCGAATCCCTTATTCTATCGCCTTTGGACTCAGCTTCAGAATCTTCCTTATTCTTTAAATCTGCATCTCTATTTCCACCACCAGTAGAAAGAACATCTTTCCCCTGCTCACGCAAAGCCCTAACTCTTCGCTCCATAATAAATCTCTCCCAGATGTATTTTTCACATTCCTGAAATTCCCTATCGACTTCTTCCTCAGTAGCCTCATCTTTGGCTAATAGGACTGACTGGCATAGCACGTTTAGATTCGCAAGTTCTACATAGAGAACCTCGATCCTATTGAATATTGCATCCACCCTTCTACTATCAATTGAAGGCTCTTTCAGTTCGATATTTAAATCATTAATTAATTTTGTAAAGTTACCTCTCACCGCCCTACGACGTCTCTTGTTCACCTCCTCCATTTCACCTTGTAGATATCCCTTCACCTTGTAGGTAGCCATTCACCTTGTAGGTATCCTTTCACCTTGTAGGTATCCTTTCACCTTGTTGGTAGCCTTTAGCCCTGTCCCCCTAGATTTATCTTAGCTTCCTTGAGTTCTTTAGATTTTCCCTTAACCTCCCAGAATTCTCTAACTTTATCTTGAGCTTCTTCAACTTCTTTTCCCCTTGAGCTTCTTCAACTTCTGTTCCCTTTGAGCTTCTTCAACTTCTGTTATCTGGAGCTTCTTCAACTTCTGTTCCCTTGAGCTTCCTCTGTTCCCTTGAACTTCTTCTGTTCCCTTGAGCTTCTTCAAATTCTGTTCCCTTGAGCTTCCTCTGTTCCCTTGATCTTCTTATGTTCCCTTGAGCTTCTTTAACTTCTGTTCCCTTGAGCTTCCTCTGTTCCCTTGAGCTTCTTCAACTTCTGTTCCCTTTGAGCTTCTTCAACTTCTGTTCCCTTGAGCTTCCTCTGTTCCCTTGAGCTTCTTCTGTTCCCTTGAGCTTCTTCAACTTCTGTTCCCTTTGAGCTTCTTCAACTTCTGTTCCCTTGAGCTTCTTCTGTTCCCTTGAGCTTCTTCAACTTCTGTTCCCTTGAGCTTCCTCTGTTCCCTTGAGCTTCTTCAACTTCTGTTCCCTTGAGCTTCCTCTGTTCCCTTGAGCTTCTTCTGTTCCCTTGAGCTTCTTTAAACTTCTGTTCCCTTTGAGCTTCTTCAACTTCTGTTCCCTTGATCTTCCTCTGTTCCCTTGAGCTTCTTCAACTTCTGTTCCCTTTGAGATTCTTCAACTTCTGTTCCCTTGAGCTTCTTCAACTTCTGTTCCCTTGAGCTTCCTCTGTTCCTTTGAGCTTCTTCAACTTCTGTTCCCTTGAGCTTTCTCTGTTCCCTTAAGCTTCTTCTGTTCCCTTGAGCTTCTTCAACTTCTGTTCCCTTTGAGCTTCTACAACTTCTGTTCACTTTGAGCTTCTTTAACTTTTGTTCCCTTGAGCTTCTTCAACTTCTGTTCCCTTGAGCTTCTTCAACTTCTGTTCCCTTGAGCTTCCTCTGTTCCCTTGAGCTTCTTCTCTCCTCAACTTGACCAGCCCATGCAGCCCACCCGGGGACGCCACTAAATGTTAAGGTATGATAGGTCAAATTAAAGAAACCTCCTGGACTGGCTCGGGTGATCAAGCAAGAAAAGAAAATAATGAAGACAAAACCAGCGGCTACACCCGTAAAGCTCTTCTGCTCTACTAAAAGAAACTCTTTAGTTAAACAACACGACTAAGTTATATACATTCAAAAGGAAATTTACATAATAATTTTATACATTCAATAGAATCTACATTCCTAGTCATACATTCAAAAAATATATTTACATACTATATGTTACGACTTTTAACAAAATGTGTTCCAAGTATGATAAATTTAATTTGAGAATTTAGAAATATAATATTCCAATGACGTAAAAGAAACTTGGCATTTTAATATTAATATATATTTAAAGAAATAATGTAGCGTTTTTGTGTTAAATGTTAAAATGTAATCTATATATATAAAATTTAATGTATGTGTGTGTGTCTGTCTGTCCTTTATGCCTGACCAAACCACTCATTGAAACGCCATGAAACTTTGGGAAGTTATTTAGTATAGTACTGGGAAGGTTTCTAGCAAATAAAATTTTTGAAATAACTTTTCGCTTTAAAATAATCAAGCTAAATATTCTAATTTATCTGTTATAATTCAACAATCTGCTCTAAATATTATCATGATGATACGATGATTTTGTAATGTTGAAAATTAGGAAAGACAAAATTCAGGATGACACGGCAATTTATTTGAGACAAGAATAATGATACAATTCCAAGGCAAGATACTATTCCTTTAACTTCCAATTACCGAGGGAACCAATTAATATCGATTTTATTCAACTTATCGAGTATTTTTCAAGGGACCGGGAAAAATGTTCACTTTATCGAGAGATTCGTTAGACCAACCTTTATTCGGGTAAAACCCGGGCGAAGCCGGGTACGTCCGCTAGTTTTAAAATATGTTTTTACATTTTTAATTTAATTTGCTGTGTTTTACAATAATGAAGATGCAAATTACATTGTTGCTGTTGTTGTTTATTATCGTTTGTTTATATAAAAATTTACATTGTATGCGATGATGATAACAAAAATGAATTTTTATATTAATATTGCCACGTTTTTATTTTTAAAACGCTAATTTTAGTTTAGTAAAACTTTATTTTTAAAGTTTATTATTTTAAAAGTGAAATGTTTGTTAATGAAATAGACATTTTGCCTAAACTCATTTATTGCTGCTTTCTTTTACAAGCCATTTGTTTATGTGTATTTTTACATATCGTTTTTATTGAGTTTTTACTAATTTAGTATGTACATCATTGACTTTTGATGAATAAAAAATTAAAATGAAAATAAACACATGAAAAATTAAAATAACATTTTAAAGGAAATTATGTACAATTGAAAATTGTTTTTGTAACGTCTCATATTCCCCTTCTTGAAGCATTTATTCTCGGGTAATAAATGGTCGAAGTTGAGATATGTGAACGCGTCTTGCTTGCTTTTGGTCTTTCAGAGAGATATCGTAGGTTACATCAGATATCTTTTTTTGAATGACAAATGGTCCTTCATATTTTGGTGATGTCTTGATGAGACGAGGGTCGTTGAAGGCAATTTTTCTTATGACTAAGTCTCCTTCTTTAAAGACATACTTGGGGTGATGGCTATCGTGTTTAATCTTCCACTTACTTCTACTTTGTTCTGTCCGCAGGCTAGCTTTCTTCCTGGCTTCTTCAATTGTAATTGGAGTTTGGTCGGCAAATTCGGGTATATTACCGATTCCATACATTAAGAAAAGCGGTGAAAAACCAGTCACGTCATGTGGTGTGGAATTATAATTTTTGACAACTTGCGGTAACAATGTGCTCCATTTACATCTAGGTTTCTCTAGAACAGCTATTCTCAGTTTTGTCATTATCGTATCATTTAATTTCTCACAAATGCCATTGCACTGAGGATGATAAGGCGAAGTATATGTGTGTTTAATTCCTTGTAAAGAAAGAAATTTGTTGAACTCTTTTGATATAAAATTTTTGCCATTATCTGTTAAGATAGTATTGATCGAATTAACAGATTTGATTATCTTATCAAGACATTGAGTGACAGCTTGAGCAGTGTTTGTTATTGTGGGATATGCCCATAGATAACGAGTTGCGTGATCAACAAAAACTTGAATGAATTTATGCTTTGTGTTAGCTGCTGCTGTTCCCAGTACAATAGTGTCACAACCGATCATTTGTAATGGTTGGATATTTGACGTTGGAGTGATCATTTCTCCTAAAGTTGGTTCATGTCTGACCTTCACTAGTTGACAAGATTTACAAGATCGAACATAATTCTTGATATCAGTTGTTATTCCTTTCCACCAATAACATTGAGTTATAAGTTTGCATGTTTTGGTTATTGATGGGTGACTCAATGAATCGTGATATTCTTCCAATATTTTTTTGGTAAGCGAGTTTGGGACAACTGCTTTAAAAACTCCTTTTTGTTTGATCATTACCACACCGTCGTGAGTGTGGGAATTTTTCAAGAAACTCAAATCTGAATTTTGTTGGTGTTCTTGAAGTTCTTGAGTTGCAATGTTAACAACTGGGAGTCTTGATAGGGCGTCAACATGAGTTTGTTGCTTTCCAGAACGATGAACGATGTTACATGATTTCGAGGATAAACTAAGAATCCATCTAAAATACTTAGGTTTCGGTTTCTTCATGGTGAAAAGCCATTGGAGCGCCGCATGATCAGTGATGATTTCAAATGGTTGGTTTTCTATGTATACATGAAAGTGATCAGTTGCTTGTATCACGGCTAGGCATTCCATCTCATAAGCAGAATAATTCTCTTGGTGTGGTTGCAGTGTTTTGGAGTAATAAGCAATTACATGTTCCTCATTGTCTGGACCAATTTGTGTTAGGATTGCTCCAATTCCATATTTGGAGGCATCTGTATAAACTTTAGAGGGGTAGTCCGGGTTGTAAATAGCAAGGACAGGTTGTGTAGATAGTGCCATTTTAAGTTTAGCGAATGACTCCTCTACTTCCTCATTCCAGATGAAGGGCTGATTCTTCCGAGTGAGTCGAACCAAGGGGAATGAAATTTTAGAAAAGTCCTTCACAAATTTTCTGTAATAATTTGCCAATCCCATGAACTGACGAACTTTCTTTACAGTATCAGGTCTTGGAAAGTCTTGAATAGATTTTACTTTTCCTGGATCAGGTTTTAATTGATTGTGACTGATGATATGTCCGAGATATTTTACTTCAGTTCTTCCAAAAATACATTTCGACAATTTTAAGTTCATGTTGTACTGCCTTAATTTGTCAAAAACTTTACTAAGAAGCTCTATGTGCTCTTGCCATGTTTTCGTGTACACCAATATGTCATCTTGGAAAGAGCAAGTTCCTTTCCATAATAATTCACCTAGAATATGTTGGATTATCCTTTGAAATGTTGAAGCAGCATTTTTTAAACCAAAGGGCATCACTAAAAACTCATAATGACCATCGTTTGTGACGAATGCAGTTTTTTGAATAGATTGCGGGTCCATTTCGATCTGCCAATAACCCCATGCAACATCAAGGGTAGAGAAGAATCTGGATCCGTGCAATCGATCAAACATGTCCTGTATGTGAGGTAGGGGTTGCCTGTCATCCAGCGTGATCTCATTAAGACGTCTGTAATCAATGCACATCCTTTTATTCCATCCTTCTTGGGAACCATAACAACAGGAAATGCCCAAGGAGAATCTGAAGTTCTTATTAACTTGTGTTCGAGAAGTTCTTTAACTTGTTCAGCTATCTCTTCATACTCTTTTAGAGGACGACGATAGGGTCTAAGAGAAATTGGTTGTTCACTTTTCGTGATGATCTTATGTTGTATAGCTACTTTTCCCAAATCAATAGCATGCTGAGAAAATACATTCCTATTGTGTTCAAGTAATTCTTTTAATTCATGTTCTCTTATCTCTTCTAGATGATTTACAAGAATTGGATTTTGTAATCCATCAAATTTGGTGTAAATTGTTTTGTCTCTGACATCTATTAAAAGATTAAAAATAGATGCAACATCTAATCCGATCAAGAGTGGATATTTAAAGTTCTTCATTACATGGAGAGTTACAGGTTTAATTAGTTTATCTATTCTTACCTTGGTCTGAAGGCTTCCACATGTCCTGGTAACACCATCCGCTTGGCTGATGTGAATGTCTGAATTTGGTTGAAGTTGAAGACGGGTTCGCTTGAACAATCGCCAATTGATTATTGATACTGTTGCACCAGTATCCACAAATGCTTGCGCAGGAATTCCATTTACTTCAACACTTATGTTGATAAGCTTGAAAGCTCCTTGTGTAGGGGTATTTGTCAAAGTACTTACATTCAACAATTCCGGGGCTCCGCATACTTGTTTCACTGAAGTGTTTTGATTAGGCCTATCCTTTTTATAATTAGGATCATAATCCTCACAATCTGTGACCCAATGTTTAATTTTTATTCCCTTTTTCGAACATATTGGACACCAGAATGGGCAAACATTTTTTCTATTATCATTATTTTTTGTCGCGAGATGTATTTTGTTTTTAGGCTTAAACTGAATTGAAGCCCTATTTTGTTCAATTGAAGCTGCGATATGGAACCATTTCGTGGTGTCAGTTGGCTGTGCAGCCACAATTAAATCTTTCCAATCATTTGGAAGTCCGTCTGTTAATAAATGTATTTTTTCCTCCTTCGTTAGATGGGTTTGATTTAACAGGCGAATTTTATCTTGAAAATAATTTTCTATTGATTCTTCTCGTTTTAATCTTCGATGTGATGCTGAGACAATTGGATTTGCGTTGTATGAACCAAATCTTTGAATCAACTTTTCCTTTATAACTTCCCATTTTTTTATTGCAGGATTTGAAATAATCTCGTCTGCATACCATTCAAGTGCTGAATCAGTCAAGTAGTACATAAGATTTTTGATTTTTTCATCTTCTTTTAAAGAATTATTTTCAAAATCATATAATTTGATCCATGACTCAGGCCTAATTGCCGACTTCGAGCCGTTGAATTTTTGCAACCGGTTGTTTGGATTTTCCGCCATTTTTTTTTTCCGTATCCTTTTCGACTGCGCCAAATGCCACGTTTTTATTTTTAAAACGCTAATTTTAGTTTAGTAAAACTTTATTTTTAAAGTTTATTATTTTAAAAGTGAAATGTTTGTTAATGAAATAGACATTTTGCCTAAACTCATTTATTGCTGCTTTCTTTTACAAGCCATTTGTTTATGTGTATTTTTACATATCGTTTTTATTGAGTTTTTACTAATTTAGTATGTACATCATTGACTTTTGATGAATAAAAAATTAAAATGAAAATAAACACATGAAAAATTAAAATAACATTTTAAAGGAAATTATGTACAATTGAAAATTGTTTTTGTAACGTCTCAATATACATATTTTCATTGAGAAAAAATAGAAATTATTAATTATAAAATTCACAAAAGTGACAATATCTTATTTAAAATATAATATGGTTTTCAAAAATTTTTTTTGTGTTTCAAAATATATTTAAAGGCATATAACAATATGTAGGAGACATGTAAATTATTCTATGGTATTTCTGTGTTATGTAAATTTTAATTGTTTTAAAAAAAATTCATATTTGTTTGTTGCAAATATGCTAAATTTTTATTGTCTAATTTATATATATATTCCTATTTGATTGAATTATTATTATTGTTATTCTGCCTCTCATACTTTTGGTTGCCTGAACAAAATAGCCATAGCGAGGTGTAGCCATAGTGATTCTAATAAAAGGCTTGATTTTGCAAGAAATTATTTATGTGAGTATTATTGTTTAACCACCACATAAACTGGTGAGCCGGACAAAAGAATCACTACAAATATATATATTTGTATACGTTTATAAATCAATATATAGGTGGATTGGATGTTTTCAAGAATCGTTTTAACAAATGTCCGTTAGGCAAACTATTACTCGGATAAAAACCGGGAGAAGCCGGGTACATTCGCTGAATACTAATAATGCCATTTGTTCAGTTTTGCAGCAATGTGAAAATAATTGTTGGAAACCAATAGCATTCTTTTCGAAGAAGTTAAATAATGCTCAAAAGGTATACAGTACTCATGATAGAGAATTACTTGGAATTTATTTGAGTATTAAAAAAAATAAATATATTTTGGAAGGAAGAGAATTCTATATATTCACTGATCATAAGCCATTAGTGTATGCTTTCAAACAAAATAATGAAAAAGCTTCGCCAAAACAACAAAGACAGCTTCAATATATTTCACAATTTTCCACAGACATCCGGCATATTAGTGGTAAAGAAAACATTGTTGCAGATACGTTGTCTAGAATAGAAGCAGTTACAAGTATTGATTATAATAAAATTGCAGAGGAACAAAATAATAGTGGTGAATTACTTAATCTACGCAAGGAAAATACATCGCTAAAATTTAAACAATATCCTTTACAATCTGGCAAAATGCTTTGGAGTGATGTGTCAACAGAAAATATAAGACCGTTTATTCCCGAAAAATTTCGAATCCAAATCTTTCATCAATTCTACGATCTAAATCATTCGGGTATAAAGGCTACAATTAATCAGCTTAAATCAAAATTTATCTGGAAAGAAATCAGAAAAGACGTTCGGAAATGGTCCCAGGCCTGCATTAATTGTCAAAAAACAAAGGTAACAAGGCACACAAAATCCCAAATTGGTACATTTCGGGAGCCCGACGAAAGATTCAGTGTGATTCATATTGATTTAATTGGGCCACTACCTCCATCAAATGGAAAATATTATTGACTCACTTGCATTGACAGATATACGTCCTGGATGGAAGTGATACCATTGGAGAACATAACATCTTAGACTGTAGCCCTTGCCTTTTATAATAACTGGGTGTCAAGATTCGGAACTCCTTACACTATAGTTTCAGATCAGGGAAGACAATTTACATCTCAAGTATTCAAAGATCTTGCAGCGATATGCGGTATGAAACTGCTACATACTACTCCTTACCATCCCCAAAGTAATGGTAAAATTGAACGTTTTAATCGGACACTTAAAACTGCCATTAAAGCTCATAATTCAGTCAAATGGACCGATTCTTTGCCGACAATACTTCTAGCGTTACGCGCTGCTATTCGAGAGGATACAGGTTTTTCAATTTCACAGATGGTTTATGGAAAAACCATTAAATTACCTGGAGAATTTTTTTTAGAAACCTGTAAGTCGAGTTGATTCCAGTTTATTTATATCGAACCTCATAGAGTATATGCACATGGTTAGACCAATAGCAACGAATCACAATATAACCAAAGATATTTTTATCCATAAAGATTTATTTAAATCTGATCAAGTTTTCTTGAGAATCAATAGAATTAGAAAGCCTTTAGAACCATATTACGAAGTACCTTATCCAGTTCTTGAAAAATCTGATAAATTTTTTACGCTAAGAATAAAGAACAGGGAAGTGAAGATATCGATAGATCGGTTAAAGCCCGCTTACATCTTGGGAACACTAGATCAACCTGCCAGCAGAGAAGATCCCATCGGGCCTTCCAGTAAACCGCAACCTGCTAAGCCTAAGGTGCGGTTCGAAGTGCCAAAGGAGACCCGCAGCGGAAGACGGATAAAACCTCCTTCCAGGTACAATGAGTCTATTGGACATGACTTCCGTCACTGGAAGGGGAGTGATGTAGGGGACATGTAAATTATTCTTTGGTATTTCTGTGTTATGTAAATTTTAATTGTAAAAAAAAAATCATATTTGTTTGTTGCAAATATGCTAAATTTTTATTGTCTAATTTATATATATTCCTATTTGATTGAATTATTATTATTGTTATTCTGCCTCTCATACTTTTGGTTGCCTGAACAAAATAGCCATAGCGAGGTGTAGCCATAGTGATTCTAATAAAAGGCTTGATTTTGCAAGAAATTATTTATGTGAGTGTTATTGTTTAACCACCACATAAACTGGTGAGCCGGACAAAAGAATCACTACAAATATATATATATTTGTATACGTTTATAAATCAATATATAGGTGGATTGGATGTTTTCAAGAATCGTTTTAACAAATGTCCGTTAGGCAAACTATTACTCGGATAAAAACCGGGAGAAGCCGGGTACATTCGCTGAATACAGTTATTTACAAATCTTCGTTTGTGGCAAGATACTATTCCTTCAACTTCCAATTACCGAGTGGACCAATTAATACTGATTTTTTTAAACTTATCGAGTATTTTTTCAAGGGACAGGGAAAAGATTATCGAGAGTATAGACAAGTATAGATTCATTAGGGATTGGATGTTTGCTAGAATCGTTTTAACAAATGTTTGTTAGGCAAACTTTTACTCGAGTAAAAATCTGGCGAAGCCGGGGACATATATATGTAGTATATTTTGACATAAGTAGATCACAGCCTTCTTCTAATATTTATTATAACACCATATCTATATAAAAATATGTATAAACTTGTAATAATAGAAGTGACAAATAAAACAAAGGAACAAAGAGGTAGACCAGACGACAAAGTCCAGACGGAGACAAAGACCAGACGAACAGGTGTTTATGTTAATGAGTTCAATTACCCCGTCAACAGGTGGCCAGACGTGATAAATAACCCAGCGCTTGACAGGAGGCGTGATTACGGGAACCAATCAGAACTCGTCAACATATACCAGAGTCCAGTATATAAGGTCCCCCAAGATGGGACAAAAGTTAGTAGTTGGTTAGTTGACAGTCAGTGAGTTGGTTTTCAGAGCGACGCCGTTATACGGTCGGGTTTCTCACCCCTATCCGCGATGTAGGGCATCCGTGACGCCCGTGGTCCGACTGTCTTCGTCCGTGGTCTACCTCTTCATCTTGGAGTTACCATCTAGACCTGCCTCTGTCTCTTGCTGTCCCAGTGCGGGAATCCCATCACGCACCCACTACCACGACTTCCCAGTACATTCCACATCGGGATTACTACAGAACCTGTTAAAGTCGACAGGATGACTGAGGATAGCAGCATGCAGAGGATGACGGAGGCCGGAGACGAGTACGTCGCGGATGCCCTCACCAACATGCAGACACACTACGAAGACCTAGTAGGCCGCCTAACAGACGCCATTCGGGGACTAGCCGTACCTCGTGCGGAGGAAGCCCTCATCTCCTCTTTCGACGGATCCCACGCAACAAGCAGCCCTCTTCCATACAGCCATCTCCAGAGATCAACTCCAGCCAGCATCAGCCATTTCAAGGTACTTTATACTTTGTTTCCGCCATTTTCCCCATAAATTTTATTCTTATATTTTCACTTTAAGCATTTTAAAATCAATTATAACCTTTTTTATATCATTTTTATTCAATTTTTAAAACTTTCACACTCTCATTTATCACTTTATTTTAATCAAATTATAAATGTTACTTCATCATTTTCAATTTTATTATTAAAAATATTCAATCACGCTTTTTTGTCAATTTACTAATCTTACATGCCTTTCTTAAATTCATCTAAAATGGCATTATCCAAATATGCAACTTTCAATTTCACATAAAAAATCATATTATATTTTAATTACTCGAATCATATTTTCTAAACTTATTTGTGTGTTTTTTTAATACCTTATTTATGGCCATAGTATTAATAATTAAATTTATTACGCTCTTTATTTTACTTGACCTATTACTATTCAAATTGATATTTCTCAATATTTAAAATAAATTCTCAACATTTAAAACTAGTCCTAGATTTGTATTTTTATAAATATCAATTTTAAATCATCTCATCTCAAAATGTGCCTCCCATTTTTCCCACAATTACAAATACAACTATAAATATAATATGCGAAAACTAAATAACATACCAAAAAATTTCCATATCCCATTGCATTTCATTCCTGCCTGTGTTAAATTGTCATTTACGTATTAAATACATTTTTATTTCGCATTTCTACAATGTTCACATCAATTTTAATTCCTCTCGCATAACCCATATCCCATTAACACATTTCGCATGATCATAACACATTTATTTATACACTAGTTAATTAATTAATTCTTTTATAGCCTACCTTTTCCCAATTATTCACACCCACGATTTCAATATTACAGATTAAAGTTTATATCCTTCTAACAGAGGAACCTGCCAGATTAAAACGGATAGGAAAATTATATAAAAATCCTTTTATACCAAATCTTAAATTTATAATGTTATAGGATAGTTTATATTTTTGTCAACCCGTTTAAAAATTAGGTCCCCACCAACTCTAAAAATCGATCCTGTACATGACACCATGTGAGACGCCATCTTGGCCTCCGTAAATAGACAATTAAATCCCCAAAATAGCGTCCATCGCCACGGCAATATTCCAATCTTCATCCCAACGACAAACAAATCAAGGACGCACTGATCTCCCCCTAATTGTTTTTTTCTACTTCGTCTTTTCCCTCCCTACTTCTAAAGGGGTGGAATGACCTTGTTCCATCATTAGCATCCATCATTAGCAGAGATAGTCCTTCCTACTGCAACACTCTTACCTGTCAATCAATCATTCATGCTTCTCTCGTCTCTTGATCATTTTCCATTGGCCTTCTATGCCTTCGTTCTAACCACCCCTTGTCCATCGCAGAGTTCCTGTTTGCCGACTTTTTTTTTATTTACTCCCAGGTCGCCGTCCCAGCATTCTTTATTTCATTATTTTTTCCTCAAACCCGGGTTCAATCAATCAATGGCAGCAATCGAGCCCTGTTTTCACAATCTACCTCCATCCTCTAATCTCTTCAACGGTTCCTGAGACTCCTGCTCGTCAACATTTTTTAATTTTTATTTTTTAATGATTCATTGACCTGGTACACTCTTCCTCCCCATGTTAACTCCACACGGAGAGCTTGGGTAACCAGCGAGTTTTTTTTCTCTAATGCTCGACCCAGGCCATCACAGCACGATGCGCCCACTCATTTTTCGTTTAATTTTATTTCTCATCTGGTCGAGCTCAATCACCGACAGCAGCGCAGCTCTTGAGCCACCATCTCTTTTTAACCTCTCTCAGAAAATATTTCTTTCCCGTATTCTCCCATTACCTACCTCTCCTTCGATCTTCACGCCTTTTGCCCATCTGACCTAATGCTACTTACAGAGCATCTTGAGATTGCTGACCCCTGAAAACAATACCTCGCTTCTAAGCTCGTATTGCAGGGCAGGATTCCTGAGATGTCCTTTGCAGAAACCAATTCAGACCTTCTTCCTTTATTCCTCACTGCGTCACTACCTATCGCAAACCTTGTGCTTAAGTCAAATTTCTTTTATATTTTATTTTACTTTTATTATCTCTACTTCTCCTCCTTCCTGTATTACATCCCTGAAACCATGTTGTAAATACTCAAGGCACCTTAAGTAACAAAAAACTGTAACTAGTATACCAACTTTCCCAAATATTTACTTTCGCTATTGTGTGTGTTTACTTTAAATTTATCCTTCCTATGTACTCCTCTTATATATTTTTTATAGTTTTATAATATTATATCAGTGTGTCACCACTACTCCCCTTTATCTTTATTTTTATTCTAGTAACTAATTTGTGCCCCAAATTATTTCCCATTTAATAGGTTTACTAGCTTTTCTCTCATTAATTTGTAAATAGACTTACAGTTTTACTAGTTTTGTGGTGTTGGACTTTGTTTTTCAACTTACAGATGTAGATAAAACATTTCAATTTAATCGATAATATAATTTTGTTTATTAACCATCAAAATTAATGCCAGCAACTACCAATCAACCCTTTATATATTATTACCTTTAATATTTTTATTTTCTTTTTTTTCATCATGCTTAGACTTAGGATTTTACAACTTCAACTATTTTAGACACCATTTTAAAAAACCTACACCTAACAATATTTATAATATTTCTTTAACAGATAAAACATTTATCATTTTATTTTTCTTTGTAGATTTCAAAATGTTATTTTTGACGCTTCCCTTACAACCTCTAACTCTATCCCATGAACCTTTCCTCCCAACTTTTTACAGCCATCAAGAGATTATTGTTCGTCAACCATTTTCTTTTTTTTTTTGTTAATTAACTATTTAGAAGACCCTTCCTCGCTGTACATTTCCCAACAGTGAGCTCAGGAGACCCAGTTAGTTTTTATTTTTTTTCTCTCTTCGTCCGGCTCAATATTTTTTTTCATTTTTCAACTTTTTCTTTTCACCACACAAGCCGGACACAATCAAAATTGACAACAATAATTCTCTTACACCCACCTCTCCTTTTCCGCATCCTTCAAACCTCCAACCTTCCAAGGGATTCCAGTTCGCCGAACATTTTTGTTTTTTTTCATTGATTAATCCGACTGGAACAATCCTTCCTCACTATACCATTCCCAATAATGAGTTCAGGATATCCAGCGCGATATTTTTATTTTTTTTCTCATCGCCCGACGCATCATATCAATTCATCATTTTTTAAACTTTTCACTTTTTTTTCACAATTCAACCGGGCACAATCATTATTGACAACAGGGATCCCTCTTACCTCTACCTCTCCCCTTTACCTCCATCAATCTTCCCACCTCTTTCCACTGTCTGAGCTAATGATGCAGACGGGATATCTTAGGCCTTCTGTTAATGAAAACAATGCCTCACTTAAACAAGTTCGCATTGCATTGCAGAATGTTTGGGATACTACTTTGCAGAAACATGCTCAGATACCCCCTTTCCCTTTTTCAACCTTAGCGTCACATTATACGTTCAGTCAATAAACTAACTTCATTTTTTTTCTCTCATCTTTAATGCAATAAGATATTATTTTCCTTGTACGATTCATTTTACCATAGTTACCATTTTGTATTATATACCTTCTCTTAATCTTGTATCATTCATTTTGTACGTTTTTATTTTTATAACCTTAAATTTTATTTCATTGATACACCACCATTACAACATCTTTCTCCTTTTAACTTGTAACTTAATAATAATTTTAAATAATTTGTATACAAATTATTTCTTTTATTTTTTATAATAGTTTTGTTAGGTTATCATTCATTACATGTCATTCCCCCAACCAAACCTTCATCACCGGGGACACATTCTGTAGTATATTTTGACATAGGTAGATCACAGCCTTCTTCTAATATTTATTATAACACCATATCTATATAAAAATATGTATCAAACTTGTAATAATAGAAGTGACAAATAAAACAAAGGAACAAAGAGGTAAACCAGACGACAAAGTCCAGACGGAGACAAAGACCAGACGAACAGGTGTTTATGTTAATGAGTTCAATTACCCCGTCAACAGGTGGCCAGACGTGATAAATAACCCAGCGCTTGACAGGTGGCGTGATTACGGGAACCAATCAGAACTCGTCAACATATACCAGAGTCCAGTATATAAGGTCCCCCAAGATGGGACAAAAGTTAGTAGTTGGTTAGTTGACAGTCAGTGAGTTGGTTTTCAGAGCGACGCCGTTATACGGTCGGGTTTCTCACCCCTATCCGCGATGTAGGGCATCCGTGACACCCGTGGTCCGACTGTCTTCGTCCGTGGTCTACCTCTTCCTCTTGGAGTTACCATCTAGACCTGCCTCTGTCTCTTGCTGTCCCAGTGCGGGAATCCCATCACGCACCCACTACCACGACTTCCCAGTACATTCCACATCGGGATTACTACATATATACAGGGTGATCCAAAAGTCCCGCACAACTTTAAAAATTAATAACTCCGCGAATATTTGCGCTAGAGCAATGCGGTAAACACCATTGTGTTCAGAATGCAATGGGATTTTTTATGGCAAATATTGAAAATTTCGAAATTGATTTTAGTTACAATTTCATTCCCTAGATGGCGCTGTACCAGAATCAGAAATTCAGCGGCCAAATTGTTTGATTAATTGAAAAATATAACTGATCGACACGTATTTTTCCTTTTTGTATACCAGGAAAGAATCCTAATAATATCAAATCGTTAATTAATAAAGCACCATTTCGCCAAAAGTTAGAAGAAATGGTTAACGATTTTTAAATACAATCTGAGATATGTAAAATAGGTATATGCAAATTAAAACATGTAGCAAAAAATATTTATATTTTTGATAGAGTTTTGAAAAACATAGCTGAATTCAATACACGATTTTTTGAAATGTTAATATAGTACCAAAAATTATGATGGTACTACTAATAGGATTTCTTGCTATAAGGAATGTGTAATTTCTTGAATAATTGGCGACACTCGACTATTTAACTGGAAATTTGTCATGATCCAACAAATGAAATATAGATGGGAGTGACAAAATACATTTGTCGTACTTTATTCCAAATATCCTATGGGCTTGTCAAATGTTATCATTGTTTATTATACTGTACACGATTTTTAAAATGTATCCCCTCAAAAATAAATATAATTTTTAAATCAACCTTTTGCGTTGAAAAACATGGTAGTAAAATCATTTTGTATTATTTTTTTTGCCCAAAATTTCTAAAGGTGGGGGGTTACAGAGAATATTCCTTATGCTATTTCTTTTAATGAGCGAAAAGCGATAAATTAAACATAAGGGGTAAAATTGTGTGTACAGTGTTATTCGAGAAGTTATGACACTTTGGTCTGCACGACATAATATAAGATGTGGGCAAATGACAAACAAACAAAAATTACTGTTCACAAATAAAAAAGAGACAAGATATGAGGACAGAATTTATTTACCCATAACCCAACACAAAGAGCTGCAAAACATTGGTAGATAATATAATACATGGCAGCTTATATAACACATGAGGTAACTTGTCTCTTGGAGGCCTTGTCTCTTGTATTAGATCACAATCCTTGCTCAATGTGGCGCCCTTCATTCTCAAACACCGCCTGCAGACGATAGATGACAGATTGGACAGCATTAAATAACATATCTGTTGAAATTGATGAAACGTGCCGTCTGATAGAAGCCTTCAACATGGCCAATGTGGTAGGCCGGCATCGATAAACACGCGACTTAATGTACCCCCATAGCCAAAAATCGCAAGGCGTCAAGTCTGGTGATCTTGAAGGCCACTGGTGTATAAAGTGGCGACTTATCACACGATCTTCACCGAACGTATCCTTCAGCAATTGTTTGGCACCGCGGGAGATATGAGGAGGTCCTCCATCTTGCATGAATGTTATTCCGCTCAGTGCTTGTCTGTCCTGCAATATGGGGATAACCTTTTCTCTCAAAAGTTGAACATAACGTTCACCAGTTACAGAAACGGTTTTAAAAGTTCTTCCATTTATTTCTTCAAAGAAAAATGGCCCAATAATAAAAGAAGAAGTGAACCCACACCAAACTGTAACTCTGGGCTGATGAAGTGGCATTTCTGTAAAAATCCTAGGGTTTTCTGTAGCCCAAATGCGGCTGTTTTGAGTGTTGACTTCTCCATTTAGAGAAAAGTGAGCTTCATCTGTCCACAGAACATTCGATAGCCAGTTTTCATCAATATCAATTTGCCGGAAAACCCATGCAGCAAATTCTTGACGCTTCTCAAAATCGCCGACTTTTAGCTCGTGAAATCTTTGAATTTTGTATGGGTATTTTTTAAGAAAAATTCTTAGAGCTCTCCAAACTGTTCCATACGAAATACCCGTTTGTCGAGAAACTTGTCGAGCACTTACTTCTCCATACGTGGATAACGTTTCAATAGCTTCAACACTCTGCGAAACCGTAACAGCCACTGACTTGCGTGTCGATGGTCTTCCACTCCGAGGTTTTGCTTCTAGAGATCCAGTCTTCTCAAAATTTTTTATCATTCTCCTTAGAGAGTAGCAACTCATGGGTCCTTTACCTCTTCGAATACCTTTGAAGTTACGAAACGCTCGTAAAGCTTCAGTGGGAGATTCTGAATTGCAATAATAAAATTTCACCAAGAGTACTTTATCCTGTAGTGACGGCATCCCAGAGTAAAATAAATGATCAGGGATAGTTGAATTTTTCAAATGAATTTGTGGCGACCGCACTTTGCTTCAGCGAACAAAGCTTCAAAACACATACGGGCAGAAAGATGGCGGCCCCACTTTGCCTCGGCAAGCACGTGTTTTAAGAACACTTCACTACGCATGCGCGGCGTCATCCAGAACTTTCTAGCGGCTGGCTTCTTCCGACACACTTGATCTGGCCACACTGCAGCGGTAAACATCTAGGGCTAAAACTCCAACGGCCGTTATTTCAACCGTTGCTTATTTTCTCTTTATAATGTCTTGCTTTAAATAAATTAATTTTAATTATAATTTTATCAGCAGCCTTTCCACAAGCCACACCAACAAATTAAAATAAACATAATCGATATATGGCTTCTGAAGCCAACTGTGCGGACGTGTTTGGCATCGCTTGTCTCGTACCGCGAATGGGATTTAACTCTGCATATCACAATATAGTATTAAAAGTAACTCCTAAAGTTTACCAAATTTTAAGAAAAATGGGTAATGAGATATACACCTATTTTGAGCGATGTTCTACACAAGACAGAATATTTGTAAGACAATGCCAAAAGTGTTTTGAATTTAATCCGTACCACAAAACAAAAGACTGCCAAAACATTAAAATATGTAAAATATGCGGTGTACAGGGTAGCCACAACTGTACTGAAGCGCCAAATTGTCACCATTTCTCTAAGCACCCTAAATTTAAAAACCTTTCTACAAACCATAAATCAAATTCAAGTGAATGCCCGATTTACAAATCACAAATAGACAAAATTATCCAAAGGACACAATATTCACAAATACACGAGGGAAATGATGTAGCAAATACAATTTGAAGCTTAATCTTAAATAGATTAATATCCTATATGGTTGAAAATGTGAGATGTATTCAACAAAATGTAAGAAAAAGTTTTACTGCGATAAGTAAACTACAGGCCAACACTAGAGATGACCCACCTGACAAGGACGAGTGGGTAACACCCTCATTTCCAGACAGTCATGAACCGGGATCGAATCCCGCGTTAACATTTTGTTTGATATATGAATATCCTTCACCTGACATTCTTTTGATTCAAGAACCATATGTTTTACATGAAAATGTTATTTATGATATGGACTCTCAAATTATATGTTCGAATAAAACTGGGGAAAAATATACGGCAACTATAATTTTAAATAAAAATATAAAGTTCAGCAAAGAGGAAAAATTCACAAATTCTTTTTGTACAACAATATCTATTTCTACAGTTAAAGCAAAATTAATTATTTCTAATTTCTACATTCATCCGAATACATTTAACCCTGTTCATCAAACATTCATTAGAGATCTGCTCAAAACGTATATAAATCAACCTGTAATCCTTTGCGGTGATTTTAATTCAAGACATACTATATGGTTTGTTATAAACTCTATAATGGATATAGATTACAACCTATTATAGACGAATGTAACCTCTTTATACATAACCTGAAAAAACACCCACCTGCCGCGGAGAGTAAGTATAATTGATCTCACAATCTCGAATAAACACTTAGTTGAGAGTTCTTGCAGGAGCACGATGTCGGCCTGTGTCGAATTTGCCAAATTTGCAATTTCAAGAATGACAGTTGGTGATTTTTTAGCGTTCACCTGCAGGACACGCAATGGCCTAGACATTGTTTCTTGTTCGGGCTATTCTCTCTTTTACAAAGGGACAGGTAGATAATGTGGCAAAGTGGTTGTGGGAGATCCAGATTTTTTTTCTGCAGCGGCAGCAGCGGCTTTGGCTTGGCTCGACCGAGCATCGGATGCCCTCATGCTCTGCAGAGCCGCAGCGATAGCAGATTGGATGGGCAGCTGGACAGGCAGAAGCGCGGTGGCCGAAGCCACAGCAACGGAAGCATTGCTTTAAAGTATGACTGCGCTCATACCTGTGCACTAGACCCGCCACAGGAATACGTCCATGTTGACCGAGGATTTCGGCGACTTGGTTGTCCACTTCGATGAACACTGTACTAGTGCTGTGTGCCGCATTATTCGATCGATGGACTACCCTGATTTCACGCTTTTCCAGGAGTGACTGCACGGAGTGGTTGGAGCGGAAGCTCTCGCATATCTCATCGTCCCGCACCTCCCCGTCCACTCTGAAGAGGCAGTATCTTGGTAGGATAACCGGGCACTCGGGGCAGCTTAGGCCCGTTGGCAGGGAGGTCAGCCCAGTGGCCAGCTACTTTGCCATTTGGGTTGTTTTGGGGTGAAAAACCACCTCGCCGCTGGTGTTGATGGACGCCACCACGTGTTTTGATGACGCTAGGGAAAGATGAATCTTTTGAATTTCCCTCAAAAATTCCCTTGGGTTGCTTTGGGGTTAGCCGACCTGACGACGACATGCGATTCGAAGGAAGGAGCCAGATTCACAAATGTGGATTTCGCTTTGGCTTTCGGAGGTGCAGGCTTTACCGGCTTGTCTTTCTCTGCCACTACCGAGGCGAAAGAGGTGGAGGGAATCGGGACGTTGGCTGTGGGATTGGGTCTTCCTAGACTGGCTCCCTTGAAGGCGTCCTTAAGAAGAAGTTCTGCCTCTTGGACGAGAGTCAGTATCAGTCCTTTGGTGGCCATCTGTATTTTTTCGGGGGAGTCCAGGCTGGTGTCGGCAATGATCGCTTCGAAGGTTTGGCACTCAAAGTTGAACAAGTTCGCCGTGCTGTTGAATTTAAATTAGTGATGGGAAGACGGGAGGAGGTCTTCGTCCTCAGAACGCGGCCGCTTGTTGGCCTGCTGACTTCCTCCACCACCGCCATCATACTGGTTCAGCTCCATAAATAAAAACTATCAAAAAGCAAATCTACTCCAAAGAGAGTAAAAAAAAAAAGGCAGACCAGACAAAGAACATTATTCCGTTAACGAGATGAGGTGTGTATGGTTATTGGTTCGGCCAACAACAAATATCCAATTTATATACACATATATTTTTACATAATGAGGTTTTGAAAAATGCAAATAATCTTCATCTATTTACATGCACAACAATTTATTTTACCATCACTACAGCATAAATCACTCTTGGTGAAATTTTTTTATTGCAATTCAGATTCTGCAACTGAAGCTTTACAAGCGTTTCGTACCTTTAAAGGTATTCGAAGCGGTAAAGGACCCATGAGTTGCTACTCTCTAAGGCGAATGATAAAAACTTTGGAGAAGACTGGATCTCTGGAAGCAAAATCTCGGAGTGGAAGACCATCGACATGCAAGTCAGGGGTTGCTACGGTTTCGCAGAATGTTGAAGCTATTGAAACGTTATCCACGTATGGAGAAGTAAGTGCTCGACAAACGGGGATTTGGTATGGAAAAGTTTGGAGAGCACTAAGAATTTGTCTTAAAAAATACCCGTAAAAAAATTCAAAGACTTCACGAGCTAAAAGTCGGCGATTTTGAGAAGCGTCAAGAATTCGCTTCATGGGTTTTCCGGCAAATTGATATTGATGAAAACTGGCTGTTGAATGTTCTGTGGACAGATAAAGCTCAATTTTCTCTGAACGGAGAAGTTAACACTCAAAACAGCCGCATTTGGGCAACAGAAAACCCTAGGATTTTTACAAAATGCCACTTCATCAGCGCAGAGTTATAGTTTGGTGTGGGTTCACTTCTTCTTTTATTATTGGGCCATTTTTCTTTGAAGAAATAAATGGAAGAACATTTAAAACCGCTTCTGTAACTGGTGAACGTTATGTTCAACTTTTAAGAGAAAAGATTATCCCCATATTGCAGGACAGACAAGCACTGAGCGAAATAACATTCATGCAAGATGGAGAACCTCCTCATATCTCCCGCGGTGCCAAACAATTGCTGAAGGATACGTTCTGTGAAGATCGTGTGATAAGTCGCCACTTTATACACCAGTGGCCTTCAAGATCACCAGACTTGACGCCTTGCGATTTTTGGATATGGGGGTACATTAAGTCGCGTGTTTATCGATGCCGGCCTACCACATTGGCCATGTTGAAGGCTTCTATCAGAAGGCACGTTTCATCAATTTCATCAGATATTTTATTTAATGCTGTCCATTCTGTCATCTATCGTCTGCAGGCGGTGTTTGAGAATGAAGGGCGCCACATTGAGCAAGGATTGTGATCTAATACAAGAGACAAGGCCTCCAAGAGACAAGTTACCTCATGTGTTATATAAGCTGCCATGTATTATATTATCTACCAATGTTTTGCAGCTCTTTGTGTTGGGTTATGGGTAAATAAATTCTGTCCTCATATCTTGTCTCTTTTTTATTTGTGAACAGTAATTTTTGTTTGTTTGTCATTTGCCCACATCTTATATTATGTCGTGCAGACCAAAGTGTCATAACTTCTCGAATAACACTGTACACACAATTTTACCCCTTATGTTTAATTTATCGCTTTTCGCTCATTAAAAGAAATAGCATAAGGAATATTCTCTGTAACCCCCCACCTTTAGAAATTTTGGGCAAAAAAAATAATACAAAATGATTTTACTACCATGTTTTTCAACGCAAAAGGTTGATTTAAAAATTATATTTATTTTTGAGGGGATACATTTTTAAAAATCGTGTACAGTATAATAAACAATGATAACATTTGACAAGCCCATAGGATATTTGGAATAAAGTACGACAAATGTATTTTGTCACTTCCATCTATATTTCATTTGTTGGATCATGACAAATTTCCAGTTAAATAGTCGAGTGTCGCCAATTATTCAAGAAATTACACATTCCTTATAGCAAGAAATCTTATTAGTAGTACCATCATAATTTTTGGTACTATATTAACATTTCAAAAAATCGTGTATTGAATTCAGCTATGTTTTTCAAACATTCAATATATTTGACAAAACTCTATCAAAAATATAAATATTTTTTTGCTACATGTTTTAATTTGCATATACCTATTTTACATATCTCAGATTGTATTTAAAAATCGTTAACCATTTCTTCTAACTTTTGGCGAAATGGTGCTTTATTAATTAACGATTTGATATTATTAGGATTCTTTCCTGGTATACAAAAAGGAAAAATACGTGTCGATCAGTTATATTTTTCAATTAATCAAACAATTTGGCCGCTGAATTTCTGATTCTGGTACAGCGCCATCTAGGGAATGAAATTGTAACTAAAATCAATTTCGAAATTTTCAATATTTGCCATAAAAAATCCCATTGCATTCTGAACACAATGGTGTTTACCGCATTGCTCTAGCGCAAATATTCGCGGAGTTATTAATTTTTAAAGTTGTGCGGGACTTTTGGATCACCCTGTATATTGTGACGAAGAAATATTTTATTATTCAATTTAATATTATTCAATGAATATATTCAACAGATTATAAAAATATATATTACTCTTTATTTGTGAAATCATCTTTAAAATATTTCTTTGCTTGCTTGCTTAAGATTCCCTAGCTGTAGATAGTTTTAGGCTGGCTTGTTAATAATTGTCGACTCGTCGCTGGGACGTCATCAATAAATACTTTTACATATAAGGATATTTCAAGGCTTGATTTCTACGTTACAACTGGTGGAGAGACTGGACCGATACCCATTCAGAAATAAAAGAAAAATTGATTCTGTTGAACCAGAAGAAACTTCTATGAATGTAAAGAAGGAAGGTACTCAGGTAAGCAACTACGTTGTTCAACATCTGCCAAGGAACCCTTTCATTTTCTCCGGGGAGGATGGTGGAGATCTCCAAAAATGGTTAAAAGGGTATGCACGTGTGGCAAGGTACAACCATTGGGACGAAACCATTTGTCTTACTAAAGTTTATTTTTATCTGTCTGGAACTGCTCTCAAATGGTTTGAGAACAACGAAGAAAGCATACAGACTTGGAAGGAATTCACATCTCAATTAGAGAATGTGTTCGGAAAAAAAGAAAATTCAAAATTGCAAGCGGAGAAGAAACTTAAAACACGGGCACAATTAAAAGGTGAAAGTACCGAATGTTACATCCAGGATCTCCTGTGCTTGTGCAAAGAGGTTGATCCTCAAATGAGTGAGGAAGATAAAATCTCCCACCTCATGAAGGGGATAGCTGAGGAGCTTTATCAAACACTCCTACCGAGGGATGTACAGAGCACCGAGCAATTCATTACAGAATGTCGCCGTGTCGAAGCACTCCGTTGTAGGCGAGTTACCCCAACCAGGTACGAGCGCCTACCAAATGTAGCCTCTCTTTGTGACCAGGATGACGGAGAAGATCTGTCATCTATGATTAGGCAAATTGTTCGTGAGGAGGTACAGCAGGCATTAGGCTCTCCTCGGGAGGAACCAAAAAATGCTACAATAGAAGAAATTGTAAAGGAGGAGATTGGAAGAACCCTGGCGCCAATCTCAAAGTCTAGGAGAAGTCCCCCTCATAAGGAAAGACCCCGACAGTTTTTAAATACTAGATATGAGGCCGAAACGATAAGACCGCACCCTGAACCTCGATACTCAAAACAAGGAGGAAGACGCGACACCAATGATTGGCGTACAACTGAGGGAAGGCCAATCTGTTTCTACTGCGGACGCCCAGGTCACGTCGTCCGCTATTGCCGTGACAGGAAGAGACACAATGAGGAAAGGAGAAATGACTATTTCCAAAGAAAGCAAGACGCAATGGTATCCTACAACTCTCGAGCTGAATCTCAGGACCCCAATGACGAATCATCGAGGGAAACCTTCACTCGCTACCGAAGCCCTACTTCATATCGCGGTCCAAACAGACAACATTTCTCACCTGCTAGAAGATCTAGCTGGACGCCCCGCCATTAAAACTAGATGATAGACCACATTGGAGGTGAGGCCGCAAAGTTATAAAATCCCTCCTTGCCGACCACAGTAGAAATTAGAAAAAGCTACCTTGACGTAAACATAGACCTACCAAGTCCTCATGAAGAAGATATCTCAACTGAAAGAAGACATCCACCGCAGTCACCCGAAAATATCCCTGGCCATAATACTAGTTCTTAAGACTGACGACGTAAGTCTCCTGCTGAGCATCGGGTCGATGCTCTCTATAGGAGGAGGCTATGTGACGAAGAAATATTTTATTATTTAATTTAATATTATTCAATGAATATATTCAACAGATTATAAAAATATATATTACTCTTTATTTGTGAAATCATCTTTAAAATATTTCTTTGCTTGCTTGCTTAAGATTCCCTAGCTGTAGATAGTTTTAGGCTGGCTTGTTAATAATTGTCGACTCGTCGCTGGGACGTCATCAATAAATACTTTTACATATAAGGATATTTCAAGGCTTGATTTCTACGTTACAATATATATAAAATAAAAGGATTTAAAAGCGCGAATGTTCCTTTTATACATAAAACGAACTTCTACTGTCCTTACTGCGATGAAAAAATATATTGGGAGGGCTTGGCTCATCAGTGGTGAACCCTCCCAGCGGTTTCGCCAATTTAATCCACCAGACCGCTTCTCAGAGCTCTAATATTGTATTGGATCAATCTGCTTTTATATGCTACACTGAAGGATGGAATCTTAGAAATGGTTTTCAAGTAAACTATGGACATAAGCTTATAGGACAGTAGAATTATATTCAAATATTTGCTTCGAGTAATGCTCTTCAGCAAACTATAAAGACAAGGTCATTAGGAATAAATTAACACAAAGCAATAACGCGCCATCTATACATATAAAATAAAAGGATTTAAAAGCGCGAATGTTTCTTTTTTACATAAAACGAACTTCTACTGTCCATACTGCGATGAAAAAATATATTGGGAGGGCTTGGCTCATCAGTGGTGAACCCTTCTCAGAGCGGTCTGATGGATTAAATTGGCGAAACCGCTGGGAGGGTTCACCACTGATGAGCCAAGCCCTCCCAATATATTTTTTCATCGCAGTAAGGACAGTAGAAGTTCGTTTTATGTATAAAAGAAACATTCGCGCTTTTAAATCCTTTTATTTTATATGTATAGATGGCGCGTTATTGCTTTGTGTTAACATATATATATGTTTGTCGGCTATGCCTGCCCTCAATATGTAACTAATCTCGCTGAAATTTGAACAGGGAGAGAGTTAAATCTGGAAGAGTTTTTTTCTGTCTCACTATAAGCAAGAAAAATTATAATTAACCAAGTACTGAGCAACAATATTTTTTTTAGTTAGAAATAATAATGAAAATATTGCCATATCATGCTTGATTGACATAAACAAAATTATTTAGGGGAATATTCACCAAAGCATTCCACAGGCGGAGCCAGATAATAATTTTTAGTAGGCAGGAACAAAAACTACCAGCAAAAAATTCACTCGAGCAGAAAACACACGAAGCCAGTTCATCTCTATATATAAAATATCATTTCTCGGCCTTTTGGCTAAGATAATGTAGGATATCTCTGGATATTTTTATTTATATATATATATATTTTTTTTAATCTTTCAATACAGAAAGTGGTTATGTTTGTTCGAAAAATATATATTATATCTTTCCCTCCTTTCCTTATCCTCTCCTTTATATATATAAAAATGAAATCCAAAATCAATGTTTTTTATCGCGTTGCGCAAAATCTACATAATCAATCATTAAGAAATTCGCATTTAGGTAGCTGAAGATTTCGTTCAACATGTAGGCTATTCAAAAAACTAAAAAAGTTAATGTGCTTTTTTTCAAACTGGTCGCGACGATAAATGAATTTGATTGGTTAATAATTTTACACGTAGTTTTTTTACACGATGAATGATAGTTTGTTTACACGATGAATGTTTTTAAAAGGTAAGATTATCCAATCGCCGTGATAATTTTGGAAGTTATATTTATTATACTACTGGGAAGGTTTCTGGTTTGAATTTTATTTGAAAATTTTCTACTTTCATTCGCAAGCAGAGCCTCTCGCGGTTTCTGGTGAAATTACATTTATAAATTGTAAAAATGCTAAAATGTGTTCCAAGTATAATAAATTTAATTAGAAATATAGTTATATAATATTCCAAAGACGTTGTAAAAAAACTTGGCATTTCAATATTAATATATATTTTTTAAAAATATTGTAACGTTTTTGGGTTGAATGTTAAAATGTTGTAATGTTAAAAAATATTTTTACGTTGTTAATTTAATTTTTTGTTTTATTATAATGAAGATGCAAATTTAATTGTTGTTGTTTTTTATAGTTTGTTTATATAAAAAAAAGTTACATTGCATGTGATGATGATAACAAAAATGAATTTTTAAATTAATATACACAATTCATTGAGAAAAAAAAAATTATAAAATCCACAAACGTCACAATATTTATTTAAAATTAATAAATGTTTTGAAAAAAAATTATGCTTCAAAAATATATTCAAACGCATATAACAATATTTATATACGTTTATAAATCTATATCTAGGTGGATTGGATGTTTTCTAGAATCTTTTTAACAAATGTTCGTTAGGCAAGATTTTACTCGGGTAAAAACCGGGCGAAGCCGGGTACATTCGCTGAATACAGTTATTTACAAATGTTCGTTTGTGCCATGATACTATTCCTTCAACTTAAAATTACCGAGTGGACAATTAATATTTATTTTATTCAACTTATCGAGTATTTTTCAAAGGACTTGGAAAAAATTTCAAATCATCGAGAGTATAGACAAGTGTAGATTCAGTATTGGGATTGGATGTTTGCTAGAATCGTTTTAACATATGTTCGCTAGGCAAACTTTTACTAGGATAAAACCGGGCGAAGCCGGGAATATATATATGTGTGTTTGTCGGCTATGCACGCCCTCAATACGTAACTAATCTCGCTGAAATTTGAACAGGACAGAGAGTTATATCTGGAAGAGTTTTTTGTCGCGCTTTAACCAAGAAAAATTATAATTAACCAGGTACTGAGCAACAATATTTTTTTAGTCAGAAATTATTATGACAATATTGCTGTATCATGCTTTATTGACATAAACAAAATTCTTTAGGGGAATATTCACTAAATCAGACCACGGGCGAAGCCAGCTAATAATTTTCAGTAGGAAGGAACAAAATTCTACCAGCGAAAGATTCACTCGAGCAGAAGACACACGAAGCCAGGTCATCTCTATATATACACTGGTGTCCAAATAATAAGAAACTTTTGTTTTTTAATAATATGTTTTAAAATATACAACGCTAAAAGTTAAAAAGTAATATAATTAGGTATTTTAAGTCGTAGAATTTATTTATCGCAACCATTCGATTCGGTAAAATTGAAAATATGCAAATTTTTGCTTGTCTTTATAAGTGTGCTATTTGGCGTGTCGTTTACCCCATCTAAGAATTGTCCAATTATAATTTTATTTAATCCTTAGTTAATTATGAATTTACGAAAAATATCAGCAGATGATTTAAAATGGAGAGCTGTTGGAAGAATGGAGGCAGGGCAATCACAAGTTGAAGTAGCAAAATGGCAAAATGTGAATAAATCTGTGGTCAGCAAAATATGGAAACGGTTCATTGAGACAGGAACCATCAAAAGAAAAAAGGTTCTGGTAGAAAAAGAAAAACAGCTACCTCTGAAGACCGTTATCTGGTCGTAACTGCAAAGCGCCATAGGGAGATGACAGCTATTCAACTCTCTAATGAACTCTCAAGTGCTACTGGAACGAGAATTTCAAGACAAACTGTTTACCGAAGGCTTCACGAAGGTGCTCTTTATGCAAGACGACCAATGGTCTGTATCGTTTTAACCTCTGCTCACAGGAGAGCCCGCTTGAATTGGTGCTTGGAACATCACGCCTGGACTTCATGATCAGTGGGCCAATGTTCTCTTCAGTGACAAGTCAAGATTTAGTTTAAACACAGATTCTCGCCGAGTTTTCATCTGGAGGAAGCCTGGAACCCGCTATCATCCCGGTAACATCAGGGAAATAGACAGTTTTAGATATGGCAGTCTCTTAGTCTGGGCTGGCATCAGTTCTAGCAGACGCACACCCCTCCACATTTTTTCTGGGGGCACTTTAACTGCCCAAAGGTACAGGGACGAGATCCTTGAGCCCTATCTAAGACCTTATAGAGATCAAATTGGTCACAATTTAATTTTTATGGACGATAATGCTCGTCCGCATAGGGCTAGGCTAGTCAATGAATATCTCCAGAGTGAGAATATTCGAAGGATGGATTGGCAAGCCAGATCTCCGGACCTGAATTCAATAGAGCATGTGTGGGATGCTCTAGGGAGGCGTATTGGAGCTCGTCACCCCTCTCCCAGAACCCTCGTTGAGCTGAGAACGCCTCTATTGGAGGAGTGGGGTTTACTATCCTTGGACCTCCTCCAAAGCCTGGTAAACAGTATGAGGGCTCGCTGTGAGACCTTGATAGCTGTTAGAGGTGATTATTCTCCCTATTGATATCTTATTTCTTTAAGATCTGGAACCTTAGCTTTGGGTATGTTGGTAATAATTTGCATATTTCATAATATCAAATATATATATTTTTATTTTCATATAGCTAGTCAAATTCTCCATAGTTTAAACTATTTGTATACTAAATTTTATATTTGTTAATAAATTAGCTTTTGAGAAATTTCAATATTGGTTAAGTTTCTTATTTTTTGGACACCAGTGTAAAATATCGTTTCTCGGCCTTTTGGCTAAGATCGTGTAGTTTATCTCTAGATATTTTTATTTACATATATATATTTTTTAAATCTATTCAGTAGAGAGAGTGAATATGTTTGCTCGAAAAATATATTTTATATATTATAAAAATATATAATGTAACGAATATTATTATCATTATTATCACAATATTCTGTGTGTTCCGGGATATTATTATGAATAATATTCGTTAACCAACCTCCCCTCGGATAAAACCCGGGCGAAGCCGGGTACACATCCGCTAGTATAGCTATATTGCCCAACTATTGTTTTAAATTTCCATATGAATATTTTTTCTAGCCGCTTTGTTTACCATGCCTATATAGCTATATTGCCTAACCATATTGTTTCTATGCCTATATAACTAAATTGCCTAACTACATTGTCCTCCACCTCCATGGCGTATAGCTACAAGCCTAATTGTATTGTTTCTCATGCAATAAAAGCTACATTGCCTGACTGTTCCCCATGACTATATAGCTACATTGCCTAATTTTATTTTTCCCTTTGCCTATATAGCTACATTGTCAATTGTATTTTCTCATAAGCTTATAAAGTTACATTGCCTAGTTGTATTGTTCCTCATTTTTCTTTATAGCTTAATTGTCTAATTCTATTATTCTCTATTTCTATATAGATACATTGCAAAACTGTATTGTTCTCCATGCCTATATAATTAATTATCTAACTAAGGTGTTTCCAATGCCTATATATCTATGTTACCTAACTCTTAATTTCTCCCATGCGGATATAGCGTCATTGCCTGTTTTAATGCTCATTGCCTGAATGTATTTTTCTCCATACCTCTATAACTATTTTGCCGAAGTGAATTGTTATCTATGCCTATACATCTAGATAGCCAAACTTCATTGGCCCCCATGTCAGAATGGCGGCATTGTCTCACTTTATAGTTCCACATGCTTCTATAGATACATTGCCTGATTATTGTTCTCCATGCTTATTAAGCTACATCGCCCAACTTTATTGTTTCCCATGACTTTTAAGCAACATTGCATAACATTATTATTCCCCATGTTTATATTGAGAGACAAATAAATAATTTTAAAACTTTATTAATTATGCAATCACACATACGATGGAAATACACAAAATAATATAACTCTGTATTTATGAAACCTTTATGTGTTTTATAGCTTTATTATCAAACCAGCCGAATGATCCAGGCAACGCCCTGGGTTTTCCCGAAGAGCCCGCAGAGACATTAGAGTAGAGATACTGGCTTAAAAAAAGTGCAATGGGTATAATCCTTTTTTAGAAGCAGCATTTCAAGTATGACGGTGTATAAAAATACTTTGTCAAGTTTATACATAAAGGCAGATCTTATATATTTTTGTGCGCACACGTGAAAAAGCTACATAGAGCTGTCCATGCGCTAACACAGGCTCCTGTATCAAGAAACCCACTCAAGCAAAGGTTTGGCCTTAACCCATTTTATAGAAATAGCTAAACCCAACCTTAGTGGACACTGATGCCTCTTCAGAATGAAGGGAAGGTTGGTATATGAAGGAGCTGAAGACATTTTTGACACCAATACAGTGTGTCCAACTTTGGTCCCTGTTAGTATTTGTGTTACAAGGACATGAGAGCACATTTGATTGTTGTTTAAATATAACTTTACAGCTAAAAAGGTATTACAGAGGCGATCAGGAACCGATGAAAATGTTAAAAGATTATGTATAGAGACAGGAAAAATAAGTAAATAAAAATCAAAATAATTGAAAATAAATAGTTTATTCTCTCTCTCTCTCGCAAACAAATAATATGGAAAAAAATCGTTTCAGGTGAGAAACTCTATGCACTGTAAAAAAGTTTAAATAAATATATTCGAATAAAAAAAAGATAATATAAATCAGATAGTTAGTTGAAATGGAAGGTTGGTATATGAGGGAGCCGAATATATTTTTGGCACCAATACAGTATGTACAACTTTGGTGTCTGTCAGTATTTGTGTTTCAAAGACATGATAGCGCTTGCGCTGGCTCACCATACATGTGTCATTGCAAATACCCTACTAAGGATTCAAATTTTTCGGAAGAATAGCAGTGGCACCAACCTGAAGGTTAACCGGTATGGAGGCATTCCTCTGCGAGTAAGGCTTTTGAGAAATTCAGTAGGGTAGTTATTTTACTCCTCCACATTCTATTCAGTTCAAGCACTTGTTAAGCAATTTCATGAGAGAAACTATAGGCATTGGGTAAAAGTGAATATAAATATATTTAAAGTGAGGGAAAAAAAGAAAAGAATCGACAAATCATAAAATAAATTTGAAAAGAACACAACTATATTTCAGATAAGATGGCATATAAGAGGAATGAATTTATTTTAAAAATCTCATTGAAAATTACATTTATAATTTTATATATACAGTGGTGGTGGTGTCTTGTCCTCATGAAATGGGGGGGGGGGGGGTGACATTGCCCCGTTAGTCAGCCACATTTCAGAGTTTCCTATAGGCCTTTACGGTTACCATAGCGGCTCCGGGCTCACGAAGTCCCCACCATAGTTCTCCCTACAGGGCAGTCCCTCACTTGTGCTGCTTTTCCCGCCCGCCACGTAGAGGAGGATTTGGACTTCTGGGCAGGATATATTCAGTATAACCTCGTTAATTCGACACACGATAATTCGACCATGTTTTGATGTCTCGACCTAAGGCCTATCATATAACAAACTGCAACTCGACAATATCGATAAGATTCGATTCTTTCGATAATTTGACAATTTTAAAACTCAAATTTAGACATTTGATAGTTGTTTAAATACAACTTTACCGCTAAAAAGTAATTACAGAGGTGATCGGTGGCCGATGAAAATGTTAAAATTTTATGTATAGAGTAGTAGTAAAAAAAAAATAATAAAAATTAAATATAATAAAAATATCTGGTTCAAATCACATTAATAGGTACCGCTCAGCAGTGTTGGGCAAATATTAATTAAAATGATTTATTAAAGATGAACAATTGATTAATTGTTAATTGTAATTTTCACAATTAACAATTAATCAATTGTTTTACAATTAACAATTAATTAATTGTTAATTGTATTTATACATTGTTAATTGCACTTTTCTAATTAACAATTAATTAATTGTTAATTGCACTTTTCAAATTAACAATTAATTAATTGTTTAGAGAAATTTAATTAATCTAACAAATAAAAAAATTACTGGTGCATAATAAACTGGTATATAATATACTGTACAGGCCTGCGTGTGGGACGTGGACGCAGGTACAATATAACTATTGAACTATTTAAATACACATGTTAGCAACAAATAAAAGACTGATGCAAATGATCATCAATAACTTTAATTAAGCATTATTAGATAGACAATGATAATTTATAATTTCTTGTAATAATTTAAATTACATTTCAGTACCACTCTCTTCTCGAACATGCTGTCCGACAATTTGTGACTCTTTGGCAGATTTGTCATTGTCGCAAAAGAAAAAAAGGCGTTCAACTGCAGCTGACGATGGTAAAGGTGTGTTGTATTTAATAAAAACATTTTTTATCTCAGGATATCTATTGAGTAGTTGCAAATCTTGGCTTTCCTCTGCAAAAAAATGCAGCATCAAAAGTTCTGCTTTATTCATTGGTGCATCGGAGGAGCATCCGTTTTTTTTCTGAGATTGAACTATCGGAGTCAGAGTCAAAATTGAAAAAAAGGTTTTCTTTGGTACTTTTTGTTGTTGCCACTGTTGCTACTATATTTCCACTAATTTTCTCGGAAATGCAGGTCTTGAAAACTTTTAGAATCTTGGTACGAACCGCGGGCTCAAAACAAGTCAATCATTTATTTTTGAATCTTGGGTAGGATAATGCCGCAATAGCCGCTATTTCAGCTTCAGGAGTGGTGACGTCAAGCATTTTTTCAAATCTCTTCTCTACACTCTCTCTGTATGCCTTGACCAACGTATTGCAAAAGGAAAAGTTGTTTTTCTTTTCAATTTTCAGCAATTTTTTTCTCAGCGCAAGAAGGCACGGCAGAACTATCCCATAATATGCGTTAGTCTCACTGCATTATGTCGAGGGCTTCTGCCACTGGCGAAGTGCACGTCAAATACTCTTGTATGTATTCGAATTCGTTGTCTTTGATAGCATTTTTTATGTTTAATAATCTATGTAAGAGTAAGCTTTTTTCTTTAATATCGAAAATTTGCTGGAGGGCATCAAACAAGCTATTCCATCTGGTCTCACCAGGTCGACTTAACGTGTGTCCTAACACATTCTGCATTATTTCAGCACTCTTTGGTCGTCCTGTAGCCTTCCACAAAGCATTACATTTCTTCATGATTGCAGCATGCATTTGCGACAGAGGGGTGTCTTGCTCGCTTAAAAGTTTGTTCGCGTCCGTAGTTGCGCAAAGGCTTAACGTATGCGCACAGCATCGTAAATGGGCAGGAAGTAAATGCTCAGGATCTTCTAAATTTGATGATTCGTCGTCTTCAACATCTGATTCAGAAAAGGCTTCTGTTGGCTGTGAGTCTGGCATAACTTCATTAACAATATTTATATTGGTCAATTTGACACCGAACATTTTGAAAGCTTTTACGAAATTGCTGCCATTATCCGTCACCGATGCAACAATTTTATTCGTATTGAGGTCGAAATGATCGTTAATTTCTTGAATTATATCGGATAGTCGATTGTAGCTGTGGACGCCTTTGAATCGTTGACAAGCTAACGCCACTGAAACTCTGCGTAGATCATTTGTGATCCATTGCGCTGTAACTCCTATAAAACTTCTCTTTTAATGGACCAAATATCTATTTCTGTGCACACATAGGAAGCTTCTTTTAGTTTCGACTTTATCTTAGCTACTTGCGTTTCATAGTGGTTTTCTATACGACGTCCTAGTGAACGTCGACTCATTAGAGTTAGCCCCATTTCAGTAATTTCCAAGTCCGTGAATATTTTTGAAAAATATGGATCTTCCACTGCACGTAATGGGATCATGGAATGTATAAAATATTTCAGAATATTTTCATCGAATTGTTCTTGTGTAATTTTATTCTCATTTGACTTCTCAGTTTTTACCTCGGATTTCTTTTTTTTTACATATCTTTTGTACTCTTCAATGCATTCTTGCCCGTGTTTTCGCTTCAGGTGACTCAAAAAGTTTGACGTACAATTATGATATCCTTTAATTTTAGTTAATACATCTCTTGGACATTTCATACAAAGCTCTGTGATTTTATTACCAGTGGACTCTTCAAGCAAGGATTTGAAATATGTTCCATCTAGCAAGTAAAGCCACGCTTGCGAAGACGAACACTCGGCGGTGTCAGTTGGTGGCACAGGCGAAGATGTTTCTAATGACTCATTAATGTCCGAAACCGAAAAAGTCACTGGAATGTTACTGTCTTCGTCCATTTCGTTTTTCGACGCCATTTTATTTTACTAGTCTAGAACAATGTATTCTTAACCAAAACAAACATTCACGTATGTAAAAGGCTTAACGTGACAAGAATAGTTCATCAATGAGAAGGATTGATTTTTTTATGCAGTGTAATTTTTTAAATCTTTCATTGAATCTGTTATTTTTATTTATTCTGTATTAATACATATTTAATTGTTAGTTTTAATTGTTTCATAAAACAATTTTAAAAATTAATTGCAATTAATTTAATTGCAATTGATTTAATCGCAATTGATTTAATTGAAAAAATAATTGCATTTGATTTAATTGCGATTAATTTAATTTCAATTAATTTAATTGCAAATTGCAATTTAAATATTAATTGCAATTGATTTAATTGCAATTAATTTATTAGCAATTAATTTCTTAGTCAATTAACAATTTAATTGAAAAAATATTTTTTTAATGCCCAACACTGCCGCTCAGCAAGAGCAACCTAGTTCATGATAATTGAAACAGTGAATAATATGTGAAGTTTATTCATATATTAAACAAATTTTAACGTGGGATCCAATCCCGGTTCATGACTGTCGGGAATCGAGCGTGTTACCCTCTCATCCACCGACTTATATCGGAAATCGAGCGTGTTAACCTCCCATATACCGATATTCAAATAAAAATAATTGAATAAATAGTCCATTCGCAAATAAATAATATAAAAAATCGTTTCAGGTGAGAAACTCTAATTATTGTTGAAAAGTTTGAATAAATATATTCAAAATGGAAAAAAAAAAAGATAAAATAAATCAGATAGTTGAAATGGAAGGTTGGTATATGAAGGAGCCGAAGATATTTTTGGCACCAATACAGTATGTACAACTTTGGTGTCTGTCATTATTTGTGTTTCAAAGACATGAGAGCACTTGCGCTGGGTCACCATACGTGTGTCATTGCAAAGACCCTGCTTAGGATTCGAATTTCTCAGAAGCATAGCAGTGGCACCATCCTTAAGGTTTAACCGGTATGGAGGCATTCCACTGGGAGTGAGGCTATTGAGAAATTCAGCAGGGTAGTTATTTTTTTGCCCCACATTTTCACACTCCACATTGTCAACACTGAGAAAACACTGACTCATGTTTGGTAAGGAATTTCAGGGGAGGAACTATAGGCGCATTGGTGAAAATTCCAAAATATGGAGAAAATATAACAGAAAATAAAATTGCAATTCTAGTTATATATATAACTAGAATATATATGTTAAATTAAAATATTTTATTTCGAAATGTTATATTAAGATATTATTTAAAACGTTATATTAAAATATTTTATTTAAAAAAAATTATAATTTCATAGATATAAATACTCTGTATAAATCGACCGCCAGAGGTCACGCTTTCTCTATAAAATCTCATTGTTGTTCTTCCCCGTTGGTCGACCCAAAACATTTGTACATTATGTAAATACGCTTTTCATTTTTTTTTATTCTTACGCCTTAATCCAGGCGGTACTTACCCAAATTATGTTTTGTATATATTCCTCAGCTCAATAAAGAAATCTCTAATCAAGACATTATATTTTTCAAGATTATTGTTCGGCCTACACTGCACAAACTCAACTCAGTACAATTTTCTTTTAGAATACCAATTAATTTATTGAAATATAATATTAGTCGACAGGATATCTGAAACTTGTGTGAACAATATCCAAAAAGCAAAATGTTTCAAACTCAGGTATGCAAATATTCCAATCATAAATAGCTTTCTCAATCAAAAATAGCTTTCCCAATCAAAAATATTTCATTTCAATCAAAAATAGTTCATTGCAATCAAAAATAGCTCATTTCAACCAAAAATAACCTACTTTAAAAAGACATAGCCCAATTCAAACAAACATAACCTACCCCAATCAAAAATAGCCTTCTCCAACGAAATATAGTCACCTAGAAACAACCATCTCTCTCTCTATAGCTTCACATTTATATTTAAAATTCCCTAACTTTTGATATGTTATTTTCTAATTTAATCTGATTTCACAATGTTTTTATTTTTAAAATTTGTATTTTTACCCACTTTACTTATTTCATATGTAATTATATCTAAAAGCGCACCTAACTATGTAAATTTATCACTACCAACTATATACTAGCGGGTGTACCCGCTCCGCCCGGGTTTTGCTCGAGGGATTGTTTGTAGTCAGTATGTTGATATAATAAATCTATCTGAATATTAGGAAAGGTCAGGTAATTTTTTTGTAGGGTGATGCTCTGAAAAAGAACGCTATACCACTTTATCACTAAACAAATTGGCGAGTCAAAAATAAGCAACCTAAACAATCCATTAGCTTTGCAAGATAAGAAAAGAAATAGAGAAATGCATGAAAAATTCTCAACACAAATCAAAATCTTTAATCCTCAGAAGTAATGTATATTAGGTAGGATGAGGTTTATTTTGTTTCTATTACATTACATGGAATAGATTTTTTTTTCTAATAAAATTTACTGACCTCTTTGTTCACTGAAACCTAAACAATGTGTATGTTAGACCACTCTTTGTTCAACCTTACACATTGTTTAGGTCTCTTATTAGGTGCAAGATGTATACTTATGCTAAAATGGTAATTTGGGTAAACATAGGTAAATTCATGTTGGGCCAGTATTGTTCAGCAAGCCAACACAGATATAACATTACGGTATGAAGCAAATTGTGCTAAAACTAATATTTCCAATCAAATTATCAAAAAAATAACACATACTATGTAATATAAACACATGTATGTAAAATAAACACAATAATAACCAATAATTAAAAACCATAAATTTTTCTAACACAGTATACTTCTTAAGTAAGAATACCTTACCATGAAGGTTTAAAACCCTACACATTGAAACATGTGAAAAATGTAACATGTGTGTATGATGGGTTTGAAGAGAAAATATTTAAAAAATATATTTATTGAAACTTTTGTAATACCACACCAAATATGCATATTTACAGTTACAACAGTTACAGATCTTATTAGCGCTTCAAAAGGGACAACCATATATGAGCAAAGCATCTATGTACATTAGAGGACATTAGAAACATAGAGGATGTTGGCCAGAGAGCAAAGAGAAAATAGGTTCTAGAGGGGACTCAATAGCAGGTAGAGAAACTCTACCTTGTTTACAACAGAGGCCAAAGGGTTCATCTTTAAATCTCAAAGCAGATCAAAACTGGCATACCCGAGACATTTGGCCTATATCGACAGATGAATCAGCTTTATAATCAATATGGGCATTATACTGCAAACCTGAAAACGGCTTATGAGTCCAAAGCTGAATACGCTGAACAGGAACTTGCATAGTTTGTGTAGCTGCGACGCGGGCTTCAGAATACCTAAGACGGCGAAGCGCACGACGCGTCTCACTTTGAAGTGGCGTCTCAATAGCTCTAGCATTCCTATATCTCCTGGAAGCAGCCGTATTCCTACCAAGTAAACGTCGGCTATGGCGAGGCATATTCTGAAAAAAAAATTAGATTGAGATTAATAACAAAAGCTTCAAAACCAGCAATTTCTAAACAAAGCATAAAAATTTCCTGTCTTTTTGAGGTAAAAATCAAAATTTTTAATTTTTTTATTCAAAATAACCTTCAGATATGTTAAAAAGATTTAAAAAAACTAAAATCATAATATTATATATTACCAAAAAATTAATGTAAAAAACCAGTTATCATTAAAAAGCTTCAAAAATAGACCAACCGCTGGATACGGCAATGAAAAAGCATGCTTTTTTGAGGTAAAAAATAGAAATAATTTTCTAAAATATAAAATACAACCCCTATATGTTAAAAAAAAACTATAAATAATCTAAATATAAAATATTTAATCAAATAAATCAAAATATCTTTAAAAAAATTTTGAAAAAGGACTTCAAAAGGACAAATAAATGAATCTGTAAAAGAAATCCCTTGCTTATTAAAAAATATAAATAACCTTTTTTTAGATACAACTCATATATGTAGAAAATATAATAAATAAACTGTATTTAAAAGATCAAAGCAATAATTACAAAATTCCATAAGAAAATTTAAAAAAGGACCTCAAAATGACCCATAATTGAACACAATGAAATTGCTTGCTCTTTTTTGCGATTAATAATAAAAAACCCAAATATTTTAAAAAACACAACACCTATATGTTATAAATACCACAAATAATTTGTATTTGAAAGATCTAAATAATTAAATAAAAATTTCTTAAGAAATATTTGAGAAGGGCCTCATAATGACAATCACATAAACATATCAATAAAATATCTTGCATCTTAGTGAAAAAAAATAGAAATAACCCAAAATTTGTTTACAAAACAAACCATATATGTAGAAAACACCATAAATAATCTACTTTTAAAATATCTAAGCAATTAATTAAAATTTTGTTAAGGTCCTCAAAAAAGACAAAATTGAGCACATTAATGAAATTTCAAGCTTTTTAGTGAAAAAAAAAAGAAATAACCCAATTTTTTTTTACAAAACAACCCATATAGGTGGAAAAGACCATAAATAATCTGTTATTAAAATATCTAAACAATTAATTAAAAATTTTGTTAAGGTCCTCAAAAAAGACAAAATTGAGCACATTAATGAAATTTCTAGCTTTTCAGTGAGAAAAAAAAATAGAAATAACCCTAATTATTTTTACAAAACAACCCATATATGGAAAACACCATAAATAATCTGTTTTTAAAATATCAAAGCAATTAATTAAAATTTGTTAATGTCCTCAAAAAGGTATAAAATTGGGCACAATAATGAAATTTCAATCTTTTTTGTAAAAAATAATATAAATAACCTTAGTCTTATAAAAATACCAACCACGTAAGTTAGAAATAGCATATATAATCTGTATATAAAATAAAAATAAATAAATTAAAATTAGCCTAAAAATTTATCCAAAATATAAAATTGATCTCATCAAGTAAGGCTTCAATTTTTGTTGGTATAAAATATGAAAACTATAAAATAAAAGTATCTTACCATGTATAAAAGTTATTAAAATATATATAAAAAAGATTAAAACTAATTTTCCAAGAAGCGCAAAAGTGTAAACACTTTTAAAAGCCTAAAAATTTATCTAAAAAATAAAATTGATCTCATCAAGTAAGGCTTCGACTTTTTTTGGTATGAAATATGAAAACTATAAAATAAAAGTATCTTACCATGTATAAAAGTTATTAAAATATATATAAAAAAGTTTAAAACTAATTTTCCAAGAAGCGCAAAAGTGTAAACACTTTTGAAAGTGTAAACACTTTAACTCTGTTGAATTTTTTATGTATTTTATCGATAACAGCAAAGTTATGTATGTTAAAGTTAGGAAAAATATTTTGATGTTAAGCAAAACCTGCTCCATCTCGTTTTACATAAATGTTGAAAATTTGGTCGAAATTGATGCATTGTAACGAAAGTTTTTAGTGATGCCCACTTATGAAATTTGCATTTTATTAATATAGATATAAATTCGTACTTGGTAAAAAAAAACACAAAGAGCTGTCCATTCGTAAACACAGGCTCTTGTACCTGGAGACTCATTCTAGCAAAGGTTTGGCCTTGAGCCTTATTTATAGTCATAGCAAAAGCCAACCTCAGTGGAAACCTACGTCTCTTCAGAATGAACGGATGGTTGGTTTGGCTAAAATATCTTTGGCACCAACACATTGTTTTCAACTTTGGTCACTTTCAGTATTTGTTGAAGAAATTCAGTACTTTTTAATTAATCTCTAATGCGATACCAGTAGTTTCTCCTGGGAAATGCAGGGCTGAGCAGTTAAAGCAGAATATATACAGGCTCCCAAGGAAGAGGAAAAAGCGTTTGCCAAAGATGAGCGTAGGGGAAAATTAGTATAATACATAAAAACGGAGTTAAAAACATATCAAATGCAACAACTATAGCTGTGAAAAAAAAAAAAAAACTAACAAAGTTATACTTACAATTATAATAAAATACTGAAATATATACGACACTCAACCACTATAGCTGTTATCTAAAAAAAAAAATAGAAATGAAAAATTGTATCAAAATTATGTGAAATTAATTAACAATTGATTAAGAAATACGAAATATTTATTATTGTTATATTCTTATACATTTTTATTTTTATTAAATTAAAGAAAATAAGAAGCAAAATATAAATAAACTTTATTATTCGACGAACAAAAGGTAACAACCGCCGTTCGATGTGCGCGCCGGCCGTTGGCTGCAAGCGCGTCTCGTGACGTCACTCAAGCGCGAAGGGCGCGCGCGGCGGGCAAACAATTTATAGCTTTCTCTTTTTTCCTTTAATCTCTTATATTACAAAGTATATTACATCTCCCCCAAAATCAAGGAATCTCCTCACTCCTGGGATGGCTATTCACATAAGGTTGGACGTTGGAGATATGAGCCAATTTTAAACTCCCATCATCACTTTTGTATTTTACATATTTAGGGTGACCATCCATCTGGGTCACCTCCAGCACTCGACGAGGACCAGTCTGTTTCCATTCTTTACCAACTATTTGATGTTAGACTAAGATATCTTCGCCAATTTTCAGTTGGGGAGGCATCCTTTTGAGACGACTATTAAAATATAACTTATTTCGCTGTCGGTAGCGGTTCTGAGCTGCTTTGTCCTTTTCGGTTTCCTGTAACTGGCATTGTAGATTTAGTTCTTCGTCCGCAGGTGGAACTGGAGACATTTTCGTGTGTTTAAACAAGGGGAAGCATCCCAGGTACGAATTTTATTATCTATTGTGGTAACGTACGGCTGCTTCTAGACAACTCTTCCATCCACCCTTAAATTCGTATTAACAAGAGAGGTAAGTTTTAATCTCTCGCATAGTTTTTTCTGCCAAACCATTTTCTGATGGGTGATAGGGTGAAGTGGTCAGCAGTCGGATGCCTTTGGATAATGCCCACCTGGGAAATTCCCCGTACAAAAATGTTTTCACTTGGTTTGAAACGATAGTCCGTACATTTTTCAAATCATGGTGTCCTTCAAAATATTTCGCTAAGGCATATCCATGCTGTTTAATCGCTTTAGCCTGCACCAATGGGGTCGCTTCATCAATAACAATCAAAAAGGTGGAGTTATTAGTTTTAATAACGGAGGGAACCTCGGCAAAATCAATGCGTACTGTGTAGAAGGGTATTTGTGACTAGGGAGGGAGACTCATCTTAGAAGACCGGCAATTATATTTAAATTTCTCCTTCTGGCATCCCACATTGCAAGATCTAACGTACTGCCTTTAACTCATTCTTCATACTGTTGCATCAGGCTCTGGTTTGGCAGATCCATCAATCTTGATCCTCTCCTCAGACGCGTCTTACATCTTTCCAGAACGTGTCTCAACCATCCTACAAGGTTATACCAGTCAATAATAAGACAACTATATTTTTCGGTAGCACCTAGAATATCTCTTTATTTGTCACATCAAAGTTTAAAGCAGGTGGTGTATTCAGTATATCAAAATACAAATGTTTTATAGTACATAATAGTTTATAGTAATAATCTGTTTTATAAAAATAAATAAATATATAATTTCAAATTTTAAATATATTAAAAATAATATTACAAATAATTTTGAAAATGCGCGCATTAATCATGATGCAACACTTCCCCCTCTCCAGAGGTCGTCACGTCCTCGTGAGTGATCTAATCAATTCTTTCAAAATAACGTTTGAGTCTCGAGACATGGACAATCAACGGGTCTTGGTCAGGATTATCTTTCGGTTCAATTAAGTAATTTAGTTATTAAAATAAAGAAAAAAGCTTCCAGGGAAAATTCAAGGGATTCAAGGGATTATTTGATAGAATTAAGTAATTTAGGTTGGACACACACACACACACAGCTTCTTTAATATTCGATATGAGCCAAAATATTTTCTCAATAGTTTTTCACATTTTACGATTTTCCCGACTGGTGTCCAAATTGCCACTTAAATGTCCTAGTTCATAGATTCTTTCATTGTGTTTTTTTGTCATAGTTTATTTTCATTTTTTCCTGAGTCTTCTCTGTGTTGTTAATGACTACCTGTCTCATTCTTGCTATTTTATCTAAGTAATTTTCTATAAATTCGTCGTAATAGTTCATGTTACTGTCAATTGGGATATTGTTGTCGTTAAGAGGGTCATGGGTTCCCTCCCAAACAACAGGAAAAATGGAGAGTAGCCTGTGGATTCTTGAATTGTGGTATTGTAGGCGTGAGTAATAAAAGGGAGCATTCGGAGTATAGAGGTAGATTTCGTCCCAGTTCTTCTGGTCCGTATTTAAATACATGCTGATCATATTGATTAAAGTTCTATTCAGCTATTCCGTCAGTCCGTTAGTCTGGGGTGGTAGCTCGTTGTGAAGCAATGTTTAATTTTGCACATTTCCATACCCTTCATCAAATTGCTAGTGAATCTTGGGGCCCCGATCAATAAATCTTGGGGCCCCGTGACATAAAATAATATGTTCGATTAAAAATGTAGAGACCTCTTTCACTGTCGCTTCTGGTACTGCCTTTGTTTCAGCATACTTGGTATAATAACCCGTTAACACAATTATCCATTTCTTTCTTCTTTTCGTTGATAGCAAGGGGCCAACAAAGCCAATTCCGATTCTTTTAAAAGGATAGTTAGCGGGGGGAATAGTTTGTGAAAGTCCAGATGGCAACTGATTTGAACCTTTCCGACTTTAACGTATTTACAAATTCGGAAACATCTTTCAGCATGGAAGGCCAATAGTATTTATTACTCAATCGGTATGGGGTTCTGGACATGCCCATATGGCCATTCAGCATATGGTTGTGGTATTCATTCATTGTGGGATTCTCGCCTGAACCCTCAACAATTAATATGCTAAATTTTCCTTGATCACACCTAGATCAGCATTAGTTCTACTTAATTCGGAATCCAAAACATTTACTGCCTTAGTAAATCGCGTTCTGGTTACTGAGCGCAACTTCTTTTCACGTTGCATCCTGGCAGGCTCGCCACCTTGGTTAATTGATAACAAAAATAACAAATAGAAAATATTGAAGGCCTTTCTTTATTGCTTTTCTAAAAAAAAAAATAACACAAATTATCCAGAACTGCAAATAAGTTTTTTTTATATATATACAAATATCGCTTACAAATCTTATAGTTTTTTCTTAAACTATAAACAAATTTATTCTTCACAATGCAATTGAATTCAAAATATATGATAGAGAATGTTAATTATTTACATATATAAACCAATGACAAAGAACAAAAGAAAAATAGTGAAAAAAAAAACGTAGACATTGGCAGCCATCATTTTCTTTTTTCCGTAAGCCACAGTTATAGTCTCGATCCCGCGCAGGCGCACACCACGCCAGCCACCTCCACGTGTTGCTCGATGGGATCGTCCTCCTGAGCTTTTTGCTTTCTCTAATGAGCATTTAACACTTACAGCCAATACCGGTGGCCAGAGCCGCCTTGAAAAGATTCGAATGGAGCTCTTAGGCAGATTTCCAACATCGACACGTGGAAACTGCTGGATCTGCACGGATTACCAGATAAAGTATGCAATCACTAATGCGCTACAAACTAGTAAATCAAAGGAATTTTCAAATTCTTAGTCGAGGATGTAATTCTGAAACACGGTGCTCCGAAGGAACTAATTACTGACAGAAAAAGGAATTTCACATCATTGATTCGTAATCCGAACAATCTCTATAGAATAATTCATAGGACGACGACCGTCTATCAACCTCAGACGAATGGACTCACGGAGAGGTTGAACAAGATCATAGAAATATGCTGTCCATATATGTTGACGTCAATAGAAAGGCTGGAATAAGATCCTTCCATTTTGACATTCTCATACAATACAGAAAGGCAAGAGTCCATGGATTCACTCCATTCTTACTTGCGCATACGCATGAAGCAGAAACGCTATTAGAACTGTTATTTCTCAAGTTTGTCCCAGAAGATGACGACTTCATCCAAACACTAGGGTAGAGAGCGGAAGAAGCAGGACAACTGGCACGTCTCCACTCTATGAGGTCTCAGGAAAGTAACAAACTCCGTTATGATGCTCACTACATAAAACAATGTATCAGCCTGGTGTCTTAGTCTGGATCTTTATTCTTGTGCGCAAAGTGGTATATTCCAAAAATTAATGCGAAGTTACTTCGGTTCAAATAAAGTCATCCGAATAATCTCCAAAATTATTTACGAGGTGGAGACATTTGGAAACCAGCAAAGTCGACGGAAAACTACGGAAATGTCCATGTTTGTAGGATGAAACTTTATATGGACCAAGGAGAACAGGAGGACCAAATAGAAAAAGACACATAAGAGGATTCCCTAGAAGAAAACCTTACAGTTTAAAGAAGACAACCACCCCTTACCCAGTAGGAGCTGCCCAGATCAAGATACGTAGATCTTCCTGGACCTATCACTCAGTCTCGAGCCTTAAGACTGAGGACGTAAGGCTTTTGCTGAAAAACGAGTCGATCCTCTTTTTAGGAGGAGGCTAGGTGGCAAAACATGATTTTATATTTTTATTATGTATTTATTAAAAATAGACAGCATAATATAACTCTGTATTTATAAAATCTTCAAATATGTTTTATATCTTTGTTATTGAATATTCTCTAGTTATAAAAAAATTGTTAGTTTTAATTATAGTTGCCAAGTCGTGTGCTGACGCCATAGATAAAATATCTTCTGTTTATTCATTGTGATCTGCTAAGTTATCCATTACAAAATTTCTATATAAATACATTGCCTTAATAATTTTTTCTCTTCCTATATAGCTACATTACTTAACTGTTAAAGTCCCCATTCCTAACTTAGCTACATTGCATACCGTATTGTTCCCCATGCCTATATAACTATATTGATAGCTGTATTGTTTTCCTGGTTATAAAGCTATATTGTCTAACTATAATGTTTTCTATTGCTTCTATATAGGTACATTATAATCACCAAGTCTCAAAGTATAAGTGTCTTCTTTTGCGATTCATTTCAAATTATAAATTAAAACTTATATTAGATTAAATCGCCAGAATCCTTTGATTACAATCAGAATCACAAGTCAACAAGGATAATTGGAAAATTGTTGTTGACTCTGATTGTGATCAAAGGATTCTAACCATTTGATATAGTTAAATTGTCTAACCGTTTTGTTACCCATGCCTATATAGCTACATTTTCTATCTGTTCTGTTTATCATATCTATATAGTTACATTGCCTAATTATATTGTTCCCCATGCCAATATATTGACTAACAGTATTAATCGTCATTCCTATATAGATACTATGCCTAACTGTATTGTTCCCCATGCCTATATACGAGGGCCATCCAATAAATAAGTTTCCCTATTTTTAACAAATAAACAACATTATTTACAATTATGCAGTTATTTAATTTTAATTATATAACTCGTAGACTACTTCTCTACATAATCACCATTTCTGTCCAAACATTTTTGGTACCGTTGTAGCAATATTTTGATACCACTGTTGTACCAAGCCCTGTCCTTTCTTCATAGCCAGTGGTTCGTCTCCGCCTGCACTTCTTATTATTCGCAAAGTGCTTGCCTTCAAGGTGCAACTTGAGTGCTGGAAAAAAATGGAAGTCGTAACGGGCCAGCCGCTTCGCTCGTCATCATGCACGTTTTGTCGTCCTTCCAAGAACCATGAACGCCTTCGGCGAACCTTTTGGATGCTCACCATACACTGACACTAAATTGCGATAAATATTGACCGCAGTTTCATTTTTCGCCGTGGATATAAAAACGAATTACAGAACGGAGTTCGCAAGTGGACACGTTCACCAGTGGTAGCTCCATGGAAACTGAAGCGCTACGGACTTGCGCGTACGAGTAGAGTGATTTTGAAGGTAACGCGCTTCCAATACATCCTAGTGACCATTTATTACACTACTAACTAATATTTAAAACGTTTCCTTCGCGGAAAAAAAATAGGGAAACATATTTATTGGATGGCCCTCTTAGTTAATATACCTAAATGTATTTTGTTCCCCATGCCTATATAGCTACATTTCCTAACTTCATTGTTCTCCATGCCTAAATTGATACATTGCCTGACCATATTATTCCCAATGCCTATATAATTATATTGTCTAACTGTATTGTTCTCTAATTAATTAAAAAGGCATATATTGGATCGAAAAATCATTTATTTTTACCAATATTTCAGTTGGCTGAACGCCAACCTTTATCAAGGTGTTATAACATTTTAAAGTGTGTCAACAACAAACTCAGCGCCACATAACGTCAACAGCATTAGGTTTTTGAAAATATTTTGTTATATTCAATGGGGAGAAAAATTTTGATATATGTGATAAGGTCCTGTCGACTTATCTGTGATGAGGGATCCGTCGACTCTCGCTATAGGCTGTGGTAACCGAGGGTCAAACCTGTAGTAACCGAGAGGGAGAGTCAGGGCGTCGAGAGTTTTCCAGTACCTCTCTGCACTTTGGAAGACCTTTAACAGTTTTCACAGAGTACAGGCAGTCGTGGTCGAGGCAGAGTGGAAAGTTTGGGAATGTCCACACACAAAAAAACGAAAAGACTCAGTTGTAGTAGGAATGTTCCGTGAACAGATAGGAGTCGAGCTAAGAGCAAGATGGAGAAAGAAGGTTTCTTACTGTTTTACATGGTCGATGAGGTGGACCTGGCTGCAACCAACAACGGCTCACGCCGACGGTTTAGTGACTGACTATGTTGGGCTAAAACCGAGATTTTTATATACCATTCCCGAGGAAGGGGGGGGGGGGAGAATTTGGGCTTTGCAGTCTGCGGCATTCTGCACCCTTTGACCTTGATGGCAACGACTCGCTGAATTCCTCTTTAGGGGTTCTATCTCGACTTCTTTCTTAGACGTTTTTGAACTTCTCAATCTTGCTTTAACTCAGCTCTTATTATATTACACAGTTTTATTTATTCATCCTCAGTTTGTACAAAGTACATTACATATGGTGATACAATGACACATGTCAATCATGCGTATAATTATTTATAGATGTGTTTCTATATACAACATGACAATCTTGTTATAAGTATTATACAATATAGGGTTGTTGGTTTAAATCACCATAGATGAGCCTCGGGAATGAATTTGTTTATCCGGGTTTAAAAGGGTAAAGCCTCTCTAACACAGGTAAGTAATTAAAATTTATTTTAATTAATTTAAACTGTGAGGGTTAAAAAGTGCTATAACAAGATGTTTTGTTTGGATATATCTGAAAATTATAAAAAATACAACTTATGTTTAATTTAAAAGTTATGATATTCATTTAAAAGAGAAATTTAGATAAAACCTTTCTTTGATAAAAAAAAATAATGACGATAAAAATAAAATGATGTTCTAAGAGATTGTTGTCGGGCGTTGGAAAGGGTTAGGGGTTAAAGAATAAGCAATTGTTAGTATTACACATGCAATCAAATACTTGGTTCCAGGTGCAAATCGAGGATATAGACTTGATCGTCTTCCTAGGCAATGTTTCACCTGTGATCGTGTATAAGGTTACAATGCTTTGTTACAATAGTAGGGTTATTGTGTTGAAAAGTTGTTGGAGAAAAGGTTGTTCATTAATATGATTGAAAGTGGTGAAATGGAGAACCATGCTATAAGTATAATTGTTGCCTCGACAGTAGGTGATCTGACTTGACTTAAAATCAAAGGTTGATTGTGGTCCGCTAGAGCTAAAAAAAATGAGTTGTGAGAGTTGTGAACGCTTTGTGCATTGCGCTGGTGATTGTGTTCTGTGGATGATTGAAGTAAACTTTTGAAGCGTGTTCAAGCCAGAAGTTGGGATTTTTAAATCTGGGGAACTATGTTCAATGAGTTTGTTGAAATTACGAAATCGAAAAAAAAATGTCAAGCAATACTATCGTTTTTCTACGTTGATGTGAAGCAATTACTGAGAAGATAGTAGTGTAAAGTACACTGAAGTGGTTAGAGAAATAGATTGTTGTATGCCCGAAAGTTAATGATTACATAGTCATTTTATATAAAGGTATAAAAACAAATATAAAATGAATAAAAATATAGCAATAACATTGTGGTTGAATAAAGTTTAAGTGAACAAAATCAAACATGTATTATATAAAATTAATAATAAGGAAAATTAAAGTTATTTTTGAAAACAAATAAGTTTTGTAATACTTTAATAATATCATGAAAAATAAAAGTAATATTGATTTTTTTAAATAATATTGGATTAGAAACTTGTGATTATATAATTGAAAGGTAAAAAATAAAAAAATAACGTATATTTTATACAAAAACAGAATATAATTAAATATTATTACAATGAGTAGATGAAGGTTTAGTATTTCTTCTAAAAGAAGTTACAAATGTGGTGTGTAACTTTTATAAATCGAAAATTGAGAAGCGCAATTTATTGCTTGGATTGGTTACTAAAATGTAGTGTATTGTGATCTCAATTTAACATGTAAAATGTTTGATATGTAGAAAAAAAATAGAGATTTACACAGGATTAAAATATCAAAATGTTCAATTTAAGGTAGGTCTTGTTCAAATTCAAATATCTAAATGTTTAAAAAGTTAGGTTAAGATATCGACGGCTAATGTGTGGGAAAAAAGGAATGTAGGACTCAGCCTTCATTTACTGGAGGACGAGATAGGGGGAGAGTGGTGGTGGATTTATTGACGCGGGATGGTGTCTCAAGATATTTAGTCAATCGTCACTGGGGCCAACTAGCGGAATTTTTTTTTTATTTTACGACCGGGGTGCGATGTGTATTGTTTTTGAAGGGGGAGATATGGGGTTGTCTACAGCGCACGAGCGTTAAATTATTTCTCCTCTAGTTTGGATCTGTTGGGTACAAAGATTATATTGTGTGAAAGAGAGTAAGTAAGTAATTCAGATCCAAATGGGTTGTTTTAGTGTATGTAGATAGAATAGGTTTTTGAATTTAACGGGAAATATTCTGGTCGCTACTTGAGGTTTGTATTAAAACGATCGATGTTAAATAAATCTGGATTTAAATGTAAGAATGGCTGGGAAGTTTGAGGAGGAATTATGCGAGTTGCATCAGCATTGAATATGTCTGGCTGCATATGGTTATACGGGGTATGGGTTAAGATGAGTTCTTAGATCTGGGGTATAACATTGAACATTTAGTAGGTGGGTGGAAAACTTGTGACAGAATGGGGTGCGTTATTAAACGTTTGAGGAAGCTTTTGGATTTTCTAGATAAGCTAGTTTGAGCTTGCCTGTAATGGTGGCATTTAAGCGTTCTATTAAACCGTTTGCTTGTGAGTTATTGCTTATAGTGAGCAGGGGTTTTATACCATGTATTATTATAAATTTGCGGAATTTTTCTGAGGTAAACGCGGGCGCTCTGTCAGATAACAGACATTTTGGAAATCCTTGCTGTAGTACAGTTTTGAGGATTTGAATGTACGTTAGGGTACTGGTTTACTGGTTAAACTCTCTTTGAGAGTGGTGAAAGTTTGTTGACAGTTTTATGGTCTAATTGAAAGATGTAGTTTTCTCGGTGTTCGTAAGTGTTGTGTTTCGACGTTGTTGCGGACTTAGTAAAAATATTATTCATTGATGTCAGGTTTAGATGTGAGTAAAAGTGCGACTTTTTCGACGTGGACACGCTTTGGGGTGGGACGTGTCACAGGCATGAAGGCGTCTTTGTGGCCTGTTAAGTGAGAAAAATTGTTGTGATGCGCTGTGTGACACTAGTGAGTGAATTGAATGGAAAGGTGTCACGTGAAGTCTTTGTTTTTGGTACAGCAGATAACTTGTTTCACCACGAATAACAAATTTACTAGTCATGGGTGGTGGTTGTACACAACACATCGAGATATTTTGGCTGTTAGTGGATGTGGCACGTTTAGTGGCGACGATATGGAGCTTGTGTGGCTCGAGATTGATTTGTTGCTAAGTCGCGCGCTCAAAGCTAGTGGCCAATTGGAGAAAATGATGAGGAGTGTGTTGTAGTTTGTTGAGAGAGATGTGTGGATGATTAATAATTATGCATGTAAAAAGAAAGGACGAGGGAGTGAAACTGTGTTGGATTTTTAACTTGTTTTGGGAAGGAAAGTTACTTCTCTAGTTGTGATTTTAAAGATATTGTATCTTCCGAATTTTGAAATTAAAAAAAAAAAAATGTGTTCCACCTATGTTTATTAAAATTTGAATATATTTTTTAAATCGTTGATTATGGTAGTGCGAAAATTATACTTGTAAAAGGGGCAATGGCGTGATAGTGACTTATAAATTGAATGGGGCGTTTACATAAAATAGTGAACATAACAATGATTTTTGCAAAGTTTGGAGTATTTGATTAAAAAAATGGTGTTTGGTATAAAAATAAGATATTAAGAAAACACACAAATAAGTTTAGAATTATGAATCGAGTAAATAAAAAAAAAATGATTTTTTTCTGTAAAATTGAAAGTAATGAATTAAAATTTATAAGTTGCTTAAAATAAAGTAAAAATTTATTTAAATTGATAAAAAAAATTAAAATTTGGATTGAAATGATATAAAAATGGTAAAAATTGATTTTAAATGATTACAGTGAAAATAAACATTAAATTTATGGAGAATCAAGTTGTGAGCATGAGGAGAAAGTTTGTAGGTTTTTAAAACTTACAGTTTTAAGGATTGTTCAGTCAGGAGACTTGGTCTTTAGGTGTCGTCCTGATGACGCGGAAGACGCTCCAAGTAGAGCTTGTAGAAGCTTGTAACTTCTGTTTGGTGACGGCGGCATGTTGCCTGGAAGATGGTTGCGTTGCATGGTCGAAGGTGGGAAACTTCTCACCTGCTTATTTTGCGAGATCTTCTGGAGTGTCGTTGAGGTGTTGACAGCTTTCTCCTGAAATATATGATTTTGTTGGGGAGAGAGGGCTTGGTCGTTTCGTTGGACTGGCGGGCTTGTTCCTCCATCTTTGCTCTTCCTCGCTTCTATCTGGACAGACTTTCTACCTTCTTCGTTGTGGTCTTACTTCGTTGTGGTCATCCTGTCGACTAAATTGTGATTAGGTCCTGTCGACTTATCTGTGATGAGGGATCCTGCGACTCTCGCTATAGGCTGGGTAACCGAGGGTCAAACCTGTAGTAACCAAGAGGGACAGTCAGGGCGTGGAGAGTTTTCCAGTAACTCTCTGCACTTTGGAAGACCTTTAACAGTTTTCACAGAGTACAGGCAGTCGTGGTCGAAGAGTGGAAAGTTTGAGAATGCACACACACAAAAAACGAAGAGACACAGTTGTAGTAGGAAAGTTCCGTGAACAGATAGGAGTCGAGCTAAGAGCAAGATGGAGAAAGAAGGTTTCTTACTGTTTTACATAGTCGATGAGGTGGACCTGGCTGCAATCAACAACGGTTCATGCCGACGGTGAAGTGACTGACTGTGTTGGGCTAAAACCGAGGTTTTTATATACCATTCCCGAGGAGGGGGGGGGGAGAATTTGGACTTTGCACGTCTGCGGCATTCTGTACCCTTTGACCTTGATGGCAACGACTCGCTGAATTCCTCTTTAGGGTTTCTATCTCGACCTCTTTCTTGGACGTTTTTGAACTTCTCAATCTTGCTTTAACTCAGCTCTTAACCTATTACATAGTTTTTTTTTATTCATCCTCAGTTTGTAAAAAGTACATTAAGTACATTACATATGGTGATGCAATGACACATGTCACCCGGGTTTTACCCGAGTAAAGGTTTGTCTAACGAACATTTGTTAAAACAATTCTCTATAAACTTATAAAAAAATATATATATTTTGATAATTTGAAACTTGTAAATTTGAATCTCTCGATAAAGTGATCATTTTTTCCCGGTTCCTGTGTGCCGTGTCATCCTGAATTTTGTTTTTCCTAATTTTCTACATTACAAAAGCATCGTTTTATCTAGTGAACATTTTTTCCCGGTCCCTTGAAAAATACTCGATAAGTTGAATAAAATCATGGTCGTTTATGGAAGATGGACGAAGTTCCCGGAGATCATCTTGGGCAAGCCCCCGCGAGGCTTTTTTCTTGTCTACTTGGCACAGCTGTGTCACCAACTCTGCCCCCGCGCGCCAGGACATCTTGACCCCTCTGATTGGTCGGTGGGTACTTGGACTGTCCATCCGGCCGGCGGCCGGACGATTACATTCTCTCGACAGAGGGTGGGGCAGACCTAAGCCTATCTCCGTCGCAAGGTGGCGCTGCTTGCGAGTTAAAGCTACAAATCTGCAAATAACTCTAAGGATATTCAAGATATTCAAGAAATTATTTTTCGAAAACCTTTCCGGGGATATACCTAATAATATCCCAAAATTTCACGGCGATTGGATGTATGGTTTTTGAATCTATAGAGTACACACACACAGACATTCATTTATACATATATATATACTAGCGGACGTACCCGGCTTCGCCCGAGGTTTTACCCGAGTAAAGGTTTGTCTAACGAACATTTGCCCGTGTTTTACCCGAGTAAAGGTTTGTCTAACGAATCTCTCGATAAAGTGAACATTTTTTTCCCGGTCCCTTGAAAAATACTCGATAAGTTGAATAAATTCAATATTAATCGGTACCCGAGTAAAGGTCTGTCTAACGAACATTTGTTAAAACAATTCTCTATAGACTTATAAAAAGAAATAGATATATTTTGATAATTTGAAACTGATAAAGTGATCATTTTTTCCCGGTCCCTGTGTGCCGTGTCATTCTGAATTTTGTCTTTCCTAATTTTCTACATTACAAAATCATCGTTTTATCTAGTGAACATTTTTTCCCGGTCCCTTGAAAAATACTCGATAAGGTTGAATAAATTCATGGTCGTTTATGGAAGATGGACGAAGTTCCCGGAGGTCATCTTGGGCAAGCTCCCGCGAGGCTTTTTTTCTTGTCTACTTGGCATAGCTGTATCACCAACTCTGCCCTGATTGGTCGGTGGGTACTTTGACTGTCGGCCGGCGGCCGGGCGAATCCATTCTCGCACGGGGTCTGCCCCACTCCAAACTTTTGGCAAAGCACTTTCTAATTAAAGATTATTGTCTTAAATAATCTTTAAGAACAAAAAAGTATAATAATTGAACGATAGGAAATTATAGTAAATAATTATACTAAACTAAATGATGTAAAAATAATTATACATGAAATTTGAAATAAGTTTTAGAAAAGTAATCGTTAAGTCCACGGGAAAAGATGTAGCCAAAACAAATAGGTTTTTAACAGTGACACGTGAGCACCCGCCTCGAGACGCGCTCCTCTCTCCTAACATTACTCCCCCTCTTGAAAAAGCCTATCTCCGTCTCAATGGTGGCGCTGCTTGCGAGTTAAAGCTACAAATCTGCAAATAACTCTAAGGATATTCAAGATATTAAAGAAATTATTTTTCGTAAACCTTTCCGGGGATATACCTAATAATATCCCAAAATTTCACGGCGATTGGATGTATGGTTTTTGAATCCATAGAGGACACACACACAGACAGACAGACAGACACACAGACATTCATTTTTATATATATATAGATACACCTAATAATATCCCAAAATTTCACGGCGATTGGATATATGGTTTTTGAATCTATAGAGTAAACACACACACAGACATTCATTAATATATATATATATATATTATGGACAATAAAAATTTTGTAAAATTTCGGTGTGAATATTTTGAAAATTAACAATAACGCCTATTTTATATTTTAAAATTATTTGTACTATGTTTAAAAAAAAATGTAAAAAAATAAATAGAAATAACAAAATATATATAAAAGAAAGGTTAAACTAAAATTTTTACTGAAAACACAAAACGTAAAAAATGTTTGAAAAGTTGGTTAAAATAAAATATTGAAAAAAATTAAATGTAAAATTGTGAAATTCGAAATAAAATATAAGTGAAAATGAGAAAATATTGAAAAAAATAATAATATCCCGCAAATAAAATTGAAGACATTGAACTATCAATATATATAATAATACATATATATAAAATAAGCGTGTGATTGTATTTGAAATAAAACTTAAACGATGTTACATAAATTTAAAGAAAGATATATAAAAGAAAAAAATGCGTTTTGAGCATTAAAATATTTTTACGTGATTCTAAATATGTACCTCTCCCTATAAAATTAATTAAAACATAGACCTAAGATTTCGGGATTTTGAAGTGAAAAAGAATGAAAAATAAAACTGTAAATATTTTATTACGATCTAAATTGCGAATTTATCTCTGGTAGTTCAATTTTCCTATTAATACTATATTTGTCTTCTGCGGAGGTCCAACTTTCCAAAAATAATCGGCAATGTTTTTCATTTATGTTCTGGTATAAAATATCTGTTTTATCAAAGTTTTATACCAGAACATAAATGAAAAACATTGCCGATTATTTTTGGAAAGTTGGACCTCTGCAGAAGACAAAGATAGTATTAATAGGAAAATTGAACTATCAGAGATATATTCGTAATTTAGATCGGGATAAAATATTTAGTTTAATTTTAATTTTTTTTTTACTTCAAATTCCCGATATCTTAGGTCTATATTTTAATTATTTTTATAGGGAGAGGTACACATTTAGAAGCACGTAAAAATGTTTTAATGCTCAAAACGCATTTTTTCTTTTATATATCTTTCTTTAAATTTATGTAACATCGTTTAAGTTTTATTTCAAATACAATCACACGCTTATTTTATATATATGTATTATTATATATATTGATAGTTCAATGTCTTCAATTTTATTTGTGGGATATTATTATTTTTTCAATATTTTCTCATTTTCACTTATATTTTATTTCGAATTTCACAATTTTACATTTAATTTTTTTTTAATATTTCATTTTAACCAACTTTTCAAACACTTTTTAAGTTTTGTGTTTTCAGTAAAATTTTAGTTTAACATTTCTTTTATATGTATTTTGTTATTTTTATTTATTTTTTTACGATTTTTTTTAAAAACATAGCACAAATAATTTTAAAATATAAAATAGGTTATATTGTTAATTTTCAAAATATTCACACCTATATTTTACAAAAATTATTTTGTCCATAATATAAATATATATTTAAAATAAAGAAGGCATCTCCAGACCACAAGCACATGTGCTTTTTAGATGGCAGAGCGCCATATAGTGGAGTAAAAATATATATATTTTTCCATTGAATATAACAAATTATTTAAAAAAACTTGATGCTGTTGACGTTATGTGACGCTGAGTTTGTTGTTGGCACACTTTAAAATGTTATAACCCCTTGATAAAGGTTGGCGTTCAGCCAACTGAAATATTGGTAAAATAAATGATTTTTTGATACAATATATGCCTTTTTAATTATGGATTGCTCTATTTTCAAAACGTATTGTTCTCTATGAATCTATAGTTATATTGCCCAACTGTAAGTCCCCATACCTATAGAGCTACATTGCCTAAATACATTGTTCCCATTTATATATTGATACATTGACTAACTGCATTGTTTCCAATCCCCCTATATATACATTTCCTAAATGTATTGTTCTCCATGCCTATATAGCAACATTGCTTAACTGTTAACTCCCCATGCCTGTATAGATCCATTGCCTAACTGTAATGTTCCCTATGCCTATACATTATCTAACTGTATTGTTTCTCATTCCCATATAGCCATATTGCTCAAGTGTTATTTTCCATGCGTACACTAACTGTATGTTTCCCAAACCTATATAGATACACTGCCTGACTGTTTTGTTACTCATGCCTATATCAAAATTCGAAACTATTTTAAAGGAGTAATATTCTTTTTGAAATTAAACAATATCTACTGCCCTTACTGCAATGGAAAAATTAATGGGAGGGCCTGGCTCATCAGTGGTGAACTCTCCCAGCGGTTTAGCCAGTTTAATCTACCATACCGCCGTTATATTGCATTTTTGGAACTTCCTTTTATAGTGATACTGTAACCAGACTCTTGGAATGGGTATTTTAGAAGAACTATGGACATAAGCTTTGAGGACAGTAGAATTACATACAATTATAAATATATGGTGCAGTTACAGTTAGGTAATGTATATGCATAGGGAACAATACAGTTAGACAATGTACCTATATAGTCATGGAAAACAAAATAGTTAGGCAATGTAGCTATATAGGCATGGGGAAAAAACAGTAAGGCAATGGAGCTATACAGGCATGGGAAATTAACAGTTAAGCAATGTTGCTATATAGGCATGGAGAACAATACATTTAGGAAATGTATATATAGGGATTGGAAACAATGCAGTTAGTCAATATATCAATATATATCATGCCTATATGGTTACATTGTCAAACTGTATTTTTCTCCATGCCAATATAGCTACATCGCCTAACTGTATTGTTCCCCTTGCCTATATAGCTATTTTGCCTATATATCCTTCTAAAAATGAATGCTAAAATTTTGTTTCAAAATAATCAGGTTTTTAATATAGGAACAAATTGGGGAAAATTATTTGACTTTTCTATCTAATATAACTATCTCAATGATTTTTAGTGTGTATTGAGAGTTTTAAGAATACTTTCTTCCTCGTTCTTTTTTTACATGATTATATGTCGTTCTCTTTATGGGATTTTTCAATTATTTCATACACCTATCCATATATTCAGTTTTCTCTTATGTACAAAATCAATATAAATATAAATAAATTATTTTATAACATATAAACTGTTTTTTGAAGGTTTACAATTATATGAATAAGATTTTAAATAAATATTGTGTGCGGCGTGCACAGTTACCGATTAATTTTAACTTTATGTACACTTAAATGTATACACATGTGGTGATCAGTTTGAACTTTTCATTAGCAAGGTTCCAGAACCTTGTACCTATTAGCGAGTTAGGGCATGTTGATAAATGGGTTCCAAAGAACCAAAAAAAAAAGTGATCAGAGCTCGATTCGAATCCGGGTAGTGGTTGTCTAAAATCAGTCTCATTCATCCATCGATTTTAACAGAAGATGAATATCTTACCTTGAGGCATGGCAGCCATAGTACTCATACTTCTAAATTAGACTGGCCTCTCACGGCGGGATTGTAGAATTTTACAATTCCATTAAATCGTGTTAATAATTCACCTATATAACTTGAGAAGTTCGCCAAAATATTTTATACTTTCAGCACTCATTCGAAAGAAAGTAAGTTATTAATAATTACTCTCTCGCTCCTTTTACATAGATTGCTCTCCGCTTTTAAACATTAAACTTAGGAGTAACTTTCTAAACAACTTTGTATAAGAAAGTTGTGAAAAATTAATTTATAATAATTGCAGATGTGATAAATGATTAAAGTAGACCCTCTTATTAAAAATAGATTAATAAAATTGAAATTGAAAAATGTCAAAACTTTATGACTCTTAATCTGTTTTTATCTCAAACTTTTGAAAGAAATACTAATTTGAAGATTTAAAATTTGATTACACAATGGGGTATTTCAATTCCAAAATAAATAATTATCATATTTATTTCTTCCACATATTTTATACTTTTTAAATAGATAATTACAGAGGAATGAACAAAAACAGACATTTAAAATTGACAAACTTTGAATATTTTAAAAAGGATTTCGAAACTCTTGAAAAGTGCTTGAAATTTAGAAATATTATAATATTGTGTAAAGAAAATGTATATAGATAGAGAATTCTTCCTGATTTGAAATTAGACGAAAAACATGGTGAAGGAAGACGAGTTTCTTTTATTGATGCATAGGTGCAAGCTTTCGGGTAAAAACCCTTCAACAGGCGAACAATGAAGCGCGACTTATAAGTACTATATATATATTAAAAATAAAAAAGGCATCTCCTGACCACGAGCACATGTGCTTTTTAGATGGCAGAGCGCAATCTAGTGGAGCAAAAATAAACTAAACGTTTATATTAGCTTGCTCCGTGATATTTGGCCAACCCAATTTCTTGATTTATCAAGAAAAGCCATCCACGAACGCGTTTCGCGCTGTTGGCGCTCGTCAGCGTGGAGAAGGCTATAACCACTGCGACCAAAAAAATATTTTTTGGTCCTAATGGCTTCCCGAAAAATCAAGAAATGGGTATTTAAGGCCATATTTGCGTAAAGACGCTTATATATATTATATATATATATATATATATATATATAAAAGAAAGTTTTAAAACTATTTATATATGTTAATATTAACGGAAGACCGATTTTGAGTAAAGTAAATTTTATATCTGCAGTCTGAAACCACGAGACGGCGCGTGATTAGGGATATTTAAATAAACTTGTGGGAGGATTATTCTTAAAGGGAATCAAAACAATTTACCTTTCTGGAGAATTTATTCTATTTTATAACCTTCGAAAATTTAGCTGCTTCTGTACTCTCGAGAACCATGTCCAGAATCGACAGATTGACTTTTCAAAGATTTGACAGGAAATAGCTTCGAATTTACTATTTTATATATCGGAACTAATATTGATGCATCTTTAAACGGGAGAGGTGACCTGTTAGGAAATTAAATATATTATGTTTTGGAACTAATATACACTGCGTGACATTGAAAATGGAACACCAAGAAATAGTGGCCAGAAAGTGATGAAACTCGGCAGACAGAGAGAGACAGGGACGAACAATAAGTGATCTTTATTTCAAAATGATAGTCATAATACAGAGCGAGAACGGCGTCGGCTTAGTAGCAAGTAGGACCACCGCGGACGGCGATGCACGCAGCAACACGTCTAGGTAGAGAGTCAATCAGAGTACGGATGGCGTCCTGAGGGATGGCTCTCCATTCCCTCTCAACCATTTGCCACAGTTCGTCTTCTGAACGCGGCTGTGGCAAGGCATGCAAACGGCGTCCAATGATGTCCCAGACGTGCTCGATTGGTGAGAGAGATCAGGAGAGTACGGTGGCCAGGGAAGCATCTGTACATCTTGCAGAGCTTGTTGGCTAATGCGAGCAGTGTGCGGTCGGGCGTTATCCTGCTGATAAAGGGCATTGGGTACCCCCCTGAAGGTAGGGGAGTGTCACCGGTCGCAGCACATCATCAACGTATCGTTGGGCCGTCATAGTGCCCTGAATACGAAGTAAAGGTGACCTGGAATCATACGCGATTGCGCCCCAAACCATGATTCCACGTTGTTGCACGGTGGGGCGTTCCACAATTGCTGCCGGATTGGATCTTTCTCCACGTCGACGCCACACGCGTACACGGCGACTATCACTGGACAAGCAGAAACGCGACTCATCTGAGAACACGACCCTGTGCCATTCCGTCATCCACGTCGATCTAGCCCGGCACCATTCCAAACGTTGGCGCCTATTCGGTGGGGTCAATGGCAGTCTTCTTAGCGGACGGCATGAGTGCAAGCCATTAGCAACCAATCGACCGGAAATGGTTCTGGTCGAGATGGAATGATCTAGGGTGTCTTGCACATGTTGCAGGATGGCGGTACAAGTGGCTTGTGGGGCCGCCACTGCTTGTCAAAGGATACGCCGATCCACACGTTCTGACGTCAATCTGGTTGCACCGACATTCCTATAAATTGCCACATTTCCTTGTTCCAACCATCTTTTCCACAGTCGGTGCACCGTGGACGCACCAAGTGTGTATCAGCTGCGATTTGACGTATGGACCAACCTGCCCTTTTCAGTCCGATCACCATGCCCTTTGTAAAAGCGTCTGTCTGCTTGAACTGTCTCCGTTTACGATGACCTGGCATTCTCTGTTATTACACGTGTCTTTTGACACAAGAAAAAAAATTCTACAATGATTTTCCTTGAAGAAAAAACGACACGAATACTGTTCTTTCTGCAAGTTCCTTCCCTTATATCTTACTCCATGTACGCACGAGAGCTGCGCATTTTACATCATTTGCATAACTCGGTTAGGCGCGTCAACCCTGAAATTTGCTTAATTTTCTGGCCACTATTTCTTGGTGTTCCATTTTCAATGTCACGCAGTGTATATACATTCCATGAACCTTTTAAATATAAAATCATGAATATTTTTTATACATTTAGAGTTTATAAGGGTATATTCAGTAAGGGTATATATAAGGTTTATACAGGTAGATCTGTGGCCATCAGGATGACTGAACATTCCCGTAATATTTCCAGACAAGATACCAAATCCCTAATTTATCAACATATGCAGAGCACAGGCCACACTTTCAACATCAAAAACCCCACCATACATTACATGCACATACATATCTTACCACAAAGCAATAACGCGCCTTCTATACATATAAAATAAAAGGATTTTGAAGCGCGAATGTTTCTTTTATACATAAAACGAACTTCTACTGTCCTTACTGCGATGAAAAATATATTGGGAGGGCTTGGCTCATCAGTGGTGAACCCTCCCAGCGGTTTCGCCAATTTAATACACCAGACCGCTTCTCGGAGCTCTAAATCTGTTTTGGATCATTCTGCTTTTATATGCTACACTGAAGGATGGAATCTTAGAAATGGTTTTCAAGTAAACTATGGACATAAGCTTATAGGACAGTAGAATTACATTCAAATATTTGCTTCGATCAATGCTCTTCAGCAAACTATAAAGACAAGACCATTTGGAATAGATTAATCCATTCCAAATGGTCTTGTCTTTATTGTTTGCTGAAGAGCATTGCTCGAAGCAAATATTTGAATGTAATTCTACTGTCCTATAAGCTTATGTCCATAGTTTACTTGAAAACCATTTCTCAGATTCCATCCTTCAGTGTAGCATATAAAAGCAGAATGATCCAATACAGAATTAGAGCTCCGAGAAGCGGTCTGGTGTATTAAATTGGCGAAACCGCTGGGAGGGTTCACCACTGATGAGCCAAGCCCTCCCAATATATTTTTCATCGCAGTAGGGACAGTAGAAGTTCGTTTTATGTATAAAAGAAACATTCGCGCTTTTAAATCCTTTTATTTTATATATATACATATCTTACACCAAAGACTTATTCTAGAATTCATAGTATCCCACAAACTGAACAGCATCAACAGAAAAATAGATCTCCCAGAAGCTTATCATCCACTCCTGTCTTTTATTTAAACCTCCCACATGTTTATTTAAATAGCCCTAATCACGCCCCGTCTCGTGGTTTCAGACTGAAGATTTAATATTTACTTTACTCAAAATCGGTCTTCCGTTAATATTAACATAAATAAATAGTTTAAAAACTTTCTTTATATATATACCATTTGTACCATAGTACTTATAAGTCGCGCTTCATCGTTCGCCTGTTGAAGGGTTTTTACCCGAAAGCTTGCACCTATGCATCAATAAAAGAAACTCGACTTCCTTCACCATGTTTTTCGTCTAAAGAAAATGTATGCTTAATCTTAAAGAGAATCAAAACAATTTACCTTTCTGGATAATTTATTCTATTTTATAACCTCCGAAAATTTAGCTGCTTCTGTACTCTCGAGAACCGAATCGACAGATTGACTTTTCAAAGATTTGACAGGAAATAGCTTCGAATTTCCTATTTTATATATCGGAATTAATATTGATGCATCTTTAAACGGGAGAGGTGCCCTGTTAGGAAATTAAATATATTATTTTTGGAACTAATATATATACATTCCATGAACCTTTTAAATATAAAATCATGAATATTTTTTATACATTTAAAGTTTATAAGATGTATTGTACGCACATTATGTATCTTCATACGTTTAAGTCAGATTGTATGAAGTTTTTTTTACATGTTCAAGACACCATGTGTATATAGTGTATATAACGCGCCACCGATATTCATTAAAAATACAACCATTAAGCACAAATGTTTCTTTTACAAATAAACAAACTATAAAACCAACTTTCTACAGTCCATACTGCGATGCAAAATAGTGGGAGGGCTTGAATCATCAATGGTGAACCTCCTAGCGGTTATGCCAATAGAAAAATCCACAAGACCGCTCTTTAGAACTCTAATCTTCTATTGAACAATTATATTGATATATGAGACAATGAAAGGATTTTTTAAATTTTACTTATTGTATTTTAGAAAGCTATTAACATATATTAACTTAATATTAAGACCCTATGTATAGGATGTTGATATACTAATACATTTTATGTGTTAGACATTCAACACGTGTCCAAGAGTTATTGTAAGACGTTTAAATGCATGTTTAAGACATATTATAATACTTTAAATATATGGATGGAAATTTTGCGAGAATGAAATATTATTCTTAAAAAAAAATAGAAAGGTTACTGCCTCTTTCACGCGTCTAAATAGTCGTAAATACTCTGCGCCTTCTTCTCAGAACAATAACAAAGCAATAACACCAGTTTTACAAATTCGAACGCCAATCTTGATTTCATAGTTTCGAGTTTTGACCATCAGTCAAGGAAGGGCCTTAAATGATGAGATCTATAAAGAACTCGTGGAATCTATAATTTTTCCCAAATAGTTGTCGTGCTTTGTTTTTAAACTGAGTTTCTTTTTTTTTACTCCAGAGACCTCCAAAATATGAAATACAGTAATTTACATTTTTCTGACGGAAGAAGTAGCCTTTCCTTTTGTGAACATTTTGAAGCAATGTTTTAGACATATTGTATGACGTTGAACTCATGCTCCAGTCATACACTACTTATCTATTCATGTTCTAAGGTGTATTTCATGACTTTAATAAATGTTTAGGACGCTTACTAATATATATCTATGTTTAATGTGTATATATTAACCATTTAAAAATTTCTTTAAGACTTAAATTACGTATCTATAATATTATTTTTTTCGCGATCGAACGTTGTGGCCCACTGTACGTATTACATCCCAAACACGATGCGACGCTAGCCATCTCTGTCTTGAACTCGGTGTACCATCTCGGCGACCGTTAAACAAGTGAGTTCCTTTAATTTGTCTACGAAGCGTGTGGGCGGGCGTCCAGATTTGCGTCGACCAGACATCTTTCCGGTCAGTATGGTGTACTCCATCTCCCTGCGTCGCGCGATGTAACCGAAGAATCTCAAACATTTCCATTGTATACGTCTCATAAGTCGGTCATATTCCGAAATCGATAGTTGTAATAGTATCGATGTCTTCGTCCTACACTCTGCCCAAGGTATACGAAGCATTCTTCGCCAACAATACATTTCGAACGCATCGATTTTATTCTCTGACGATGATGTAATTGTCGATGACTCTGAAGCATAAGTGGCCACTGAGAAAACTAGTGCCCAGACTAGTCTCTCCTTGTTTCTCGTCATGATATTGTGGTGTTTCCACAGTTTATTTTTAGTTTTCTCATTGCGCTTTTCCCATCGCGATCCTTCTCGGGACCTCTCTCCCAGATCTTCCCTTATTAGTTATTAGGACACCGAGGTAGGGGGCCTAGTCCACCACCCTAATATCCCATGATATGGCTGAGTTGTCTTTTAATGTATGTGCTATATTCGTATACATCATCAAGGGCTGGAATTTGCCTCGATTTAGCTCCAATGCCTTTTCCCCTGAAATCATTTCAATTCTGAGGAACAGGTTTGCCATGTCCTGTTCACTTCTTGCAAGCAGGACAGTATCGTCCGCGTTTCGAAGATATGAGACTAGTCTGCCCCCAATCAACATTCCTTTTCCGTAACCTTCCGTTGCCCTTCTGATTATCCCTTCTCCATATATAATGAAGTTGAAGAAAGTATGCAGCCCTGTCTTGTCCCTCTCCCACCCTTACGTAAGAGGAGTTTTTAACATATAAGTTCCGAATGAGTACTAAAAGATGTACTGGTGTGCTCATCTCCCGTAGGATGCACCACAGATGATCCCATGAGACCATGTCAAATGCCTTTTTGTAGTCTAACAGACATAAGTAGGTGGGGATGCAGTATTCGATTATTTTTGATTATTTGCCGAATGTTTAAAATCTTACCTCGAATTCCTTTTTCAGGCATGAAACCAGTTTGTAATTGAGATATCTGAGAGCGTATATATTATTTAAGTATTTCGTGAATTATATGAAGAACTTAACTGACATGTGAAATCAGCGCAACGGTTCAATAGATCGAGCAGACGTTCTTATCACATTTTTTATTAATTGGTAGGTAGAGTGACGAGGTCAAGTCCTCAGGCCAGATGCCCGTTGACCATATTGTATTTCAGAACTGCCTGTACACCTTGAGGGCGCTCCCGCCTCCCTGCGTCAATCATCTCAACCACCAGGCTATCTATTTCCTGGTAATTTATGCTGATTTATTATTTTTATAGCCATCTCAACTTCTTCAGTGAGAACATCCGGCTCCAATTGTGTTGGTATTTACATTTATTCATTCAAGTCTGTTCCCTTCATGATATTTCTGCATTAGGATTTCCATCTGCTAGTCACCTCGTCGTCAACGTCTTTCCCTCCTCATCCTTTACAGTAAACAATTTCATTTTGAAGGTGTTTGTTATCTGTTTGATTTCAGAATTACATCTCAAGCGGGCGAAGGCTTTCCACCTGCTTCTCGATGTCTCCGCATATGTTGTTGAGATAAGCAGTTTTATCTTATCTAAGTTTCTTCTGTATAACTTTACTTAGCTCTCGATATCTTCTGGATTTACTCTCCTTTGCAGAAGACCCCAATTACGCCCGTTCTTCTATCAAATTCCACGTTTACATCGAGATCCACTCCTTCCTCTTTCGTTCGCTTCGTCTGCCTCTTGCCTTCTCCGCCTCATTCAATGCCCCCAAGAGGCCGCTCCAGATCTCCTCAGATGTCGACGTTCCAGAAATTCGTCGGAGGTCCTCCGTGTTGTCTGAGGCATGTCTTCTAAAAAGAGAATCGTTTCCCATATGCAATATACTAGAAGTGCGCATCTACACGTATTTAAAGATATTTGAAATTATATGTAAATGTTGACTGAACCACATTTAAACATTTATCATTATACTTCTCTACTTTATTCAGAAGGGATATTAATTAAGTGCCGTCTTCACCAGCGTGTGATTGAAACAAGAATCCATAAACCAATTAACAAAATTAATAACAAAGGGTTTAATCGAGACATATCAGATGACCAGGGAGAGCAGGGAGCGGGAGAGGAAGGAAGACACGCGAGAGGATCCCGAGGTCTGGCTGCCACAGCTGCCCAGTCTGGTGGCCGTCTCCTCGCCGGAGCTGACAAACTGGATCCTGTCCTCGAGGCCGGTAGTGACGGGGCCCACGCTAGCGAGGTACTCGAATATGATGTCCAGGTCGAAAACATCTGCACAGCCTCTAATATGAACGCAGCAAAACCTTACGACTCAATTGATGAGCGCTCACATTTAAATATTTAAAAAAAGGACAAATTAAAATAACGCAATGTGGCACCACGTAGTTTCTGTAAGATAGTGCTTTGCAGCATTTACTTATGTTTAAGATTTATGAAAGTCTATTTGCAGTCTAAATAGACTTAACCTCGTAATTAAGTTATATTTTTCTTTCTTTGTGTGTTCATATATATTATTCGTCTCACGCTTTTATACCCCCCACTCCTCCCTGAGCATCCGCTTTGGTGAAATATGAGAGCGCTGAACTTTCCGACCACCCGAACATCCTTTAATGAAAGTCAAATACAGGCAGAGACCAGAGGTAAATAGTATTTTAAGAGGTTAATCATAGAAGTTTTGTTGTTGGTGATGTCCATTAAGTCGACTTTTGGTGAAAATATGGACTAATATTCTCCAGTTTTATCATCTGGTGACTATCACTCACATCTCATCTAGTGACCTTCAGGTAGCTTCCTTGATCAATTTCATCCAGCTCATTGAAGGTCTTACTCTCTTACTCTAAACCATTTGTTCTCATTATGCGTCCGAAATAGTTTATTCTTCACTTTCATATTTGGGATTCTAAATTTCTATCAGGATTAATTCAATTTAAGATTGTGATATCCGGATTTGCCGCCAGGAGGCCAAATTGGATGGACGCACGGTCGCCTCGCTCTGCAGCTGAGTATCAATTTTTGTTTTTAATTCTAATTTGATAACTTTTTCCTGTCTTATTTTTCTTACCGTAAGCACCAATTTATATTAAGTATAAATATATAAGTATAAAATTAAGTATAAAAGTATATAAATTCCCGTTAAGTTTTACATTTTTCTTGAGATTTTTAGTTTTTTGCCTTCTGCTGAGTTACTCTAGTTCTTGTACGGAGAAAGAGGAAATTTATCTTTTATCTCTCGAAAGAAAAGAGTGTAGAAAGGGAAAAAAATGAATATAGGCCTAATATATACATGTATCTTATTTTTATGCATCACTCATCATGTAAATGAGCGCGTTGGCTGGGTTATGCAAATTGATTTTATCGGTGAAAATGATGTAAATTGCGAAAGGCTGACTGCTTTAGATAAAGTGAAAAAAATTGGGCTCTCTATACGTTTTCGTTATAGCAAATCAAATTCGAGAATTATAATACTAGCATTGTTATTGATCTCGGGTATCGAGAGTAACCCTGGCCCTAAAGTTACCAGACAAACAACTCTAGAAACGCCTATGGAGAAAGACCTAAAAGAACTGATTGCGGCACTTTCTTCTAAAATGGATGATTGGGGCTCAAAACTCGAATCTAGGCTATCTGGGATTGAACTAGGGATGCAGAAATTTGACACCCGCGTACAGCAGCTTGAATCCTCTTTGGAATTAACTGCGAACGCCGTTGTAGTGAATGCCAAAAAGATTAGAGAACTTGAGAGTCGAGTTAGTTTTATGGAGATGAAAAATAGAGAGAATAACTTGATTTTTTACGGTATGGAGGGTAATGGAAGTGAAAATCCTGATGAATCCCGAGCCAAAATAAAAGGTCTGATGAAGGACAAGTTGCAGATCTCGGATGAGATCGTTATTTCCAGGTGCAGGAGGTTATCCAAAAAGGATAAAGCCCCAATGCTGGTAGAGGTTCCAGAATACAGCGAAAGAATAAAGATATTTAAAAATTCATTTAAATTAAGGGATTTGAAGATATTTGTAAGCAAGGACTACTCTCCCAGTACCAGAGAACAACGCCGACTGTTGATTCCTAAATGGAAAGAATTCTTAAACAAAGGAATCACGGCTAAACTTAGGGATGATAAACTGATTGTCAATGGAACAGTTTATCGGGTTCTCAATGGTAAAATCACCACCAAGGAGGGTGCGGAGTTATAGCAACTGGATGAAAATACAAACAAAAGAGAATTGGTAATATCAAACCCAAAGGTTACGAAAAATATATCGGATAGAAACACAGCTAAAATTAGATATCCACATACGAAAAATTGTGAATCGGCAAAAAAAGACAAACAAGTAACCCTGGCCAAACATATAGATACTAAAATAAAAATTTTACAATGGAATATGAATGGTTTTATTAGAATAACTTCAATATTTCCACTCGTTGAATACCTAAAAAAATACGAACTTTTTGCACTAAGTGAAACATGGATTATGAATGATCTCGAATTATTAACAGATGAATACCACATAATTCAAAGCCCAGCAATGAAAACAGAACTAAAGGGAAGGGGCTCGGGGGGAATTCTGATTGGAATAAAAAAAAAACTTTCAACATACGGTTAGAAAAATCGAAAAAAACCCTTATTGGATATCTGTTTTGACGCACAAATTTCTTGGCAAAACCACCGAGAGTATTTGTTTGCTGTTTGTATATTTACCGCCAAATGCATTACAAGAACAAAATCTAACAAACTTACTTAGGCATATTGAATATCACATGAATGAAGGTAACGAAGTGCTAATAGCCGGTGATATCAATATAAGAATAGGCAATGCTGGAGGCTTCCATAACCCACTGAAACTAAATTCATCCCTTAACAAATATAGAAAATCTAAAGACCCAATATCTTCGAAACTATCTGACAAACTAATTTCCTTCACAGAATCAAATTCTATAACAATAGCAAATGGCAGAACTAAAGGGGATACGAACGGCTCATTCACTTTTATTTCAGAAAGAGGTTCATCGGTTTTGGATTATTTTATGTACACACACGGTTTAACACAGATCATATCGGATATGTGGATCGAAGAACTATCATATTCAGACCACTTACCAACTGTTTTACAAATTAATACTGGGTATGAAGCTATTAAATCCTTGTATAACAATGAAATACTGACACGAAAATTCATTTGGACGAAAGAAAATGTGGAGATGCTAAAACATAACTTAAGTGATATAGAAGATGGAAATGAAACCGATATTAACACAAAAACAGTAAATTTTACTAAACATATCTACACGGCAATGGAATCGGCAAATATAATTAAATTCGCAAAACGACGACATCAACTTTCAGAACCTTGGTATGACAAAGATTGTTACATTATGAAAAAAACGACCAAAGTAAGTTTACAAAGATGTAGGAACTCAAATAACACACACGACCGCCAAAAATATATTGAAGCTAGGAGGGAATATCTTAAGCTCCTGCAAAGAAAAAGAGATGAATTTAATAAGGACAAGAATGAAATGATAAAAAACGCCAAAGATCCCAAATCCTTCTGGAATGCCATTGCAGCCTTTAGAAAAAAAAACAATAATACAAGGAGAGATTGATATAAAAGAATGGTTTTTATTTTATAAAAATTTACTGAACAAAGAAAATAATGAAGCTACTTTTACGTTAAACCAGATGATTAGTTGGAAAGATCCAGATTTAGACGCGGAAATAACCCTTGAAGAGATTTATGATGTAGTAAAAAAACTAGCGAATGGCAAAGCAGTGGGACTCGATGGTATACCAAATGAGTTGCTAAAGAATTTACCGACACCGACTTTAACTAAATTGAAAAACCTATTCAACAAAATAATGTCCACAGAAAAATACCCGCAACTCTGGACGAACTCAATAGTACACCCCATATATAAAAGCGGTGATAAGAACAACCCGACAAATTATAGAGGGATTGCCCTCTGCAGTAATATATCTAAATTATTCACTACAATACTAAGAAACAGATTAAACAACTGGATAGAAAAAAAAGAGATTATTTTAGAAAATCAAGCAGGTTTCCGTAAGAACAAATCATGCACTGACCACATACTACTACTGAATTCACTCATCCAATTATCTTTGAGAAGAAAACGAGACAAGCTATATGTCTTCTTCGTCGATTTGACTAAAGCTTTCGACACAGTACCACATGATTTACTTTGGCAAAAATTGCATAAAATGGGCATTAGCAATAAATTTGTAATGCTGATTAAAAACTTTTACCAAGAAGCTAAGATTACTATCCGATGGAAAGGGCAATATTCAAGTAATGTGAAAATTAATTCTGGAGTGTTGCAAGGGAGAATCACTTTCCCCACTTTTATTTATATTATATATGGCCGACCTAATAGAACTTTATAATAACTCAGCACTTACAGGATTTCATCTCCCTGATTTTTGCGTTTTACACCTACTTATGTATGCGGATGACATAGCCATAATTGGAGAATCTAAAATTAACCTACAAACTAAAATCAATTTACTAAAGTCTTATCTGGACAATAACAAATTAGTTTTAAATGAAAATAAGTCCAAGGTGATGGTATTTAGAAATGGAGGAAGACCGGCAAGACACGAAAACTGGTACTGGGGGGACATCCCACTGACTGTTGCGTCCAATATTATGTATTTGGGATTTCCATTCACTACCACTAATAATAGCAAAAAGGTAGCCCTCTTTTATAAATCCAAAGCAAATACGGCAATAAATGCAACTATTAGACTGATAAAAAGGGAAAAAATTAATTCATTAAAAGTTGCACTGAATTTATTTGACTCAGTTATTAAATCAATACTACTCTATGCGGCCCCTGTAGGGCTTGGGACAATACCGATATTATAGACCAAATACAGAATACGTTTATCAAAAACTTTCTGAATCTGCCAAGATATATACCGGGGTATATTGTAAGGTTGGAAACAGGCAGATTATCTCTGACTTTTACAACGATCAAACTAATTATGAAATATTTCATTAGATTACAGGAAATGGAAGAAAATAGACTACCTAAGCTATGCTGGAATAAATTGAAGGAAATTTCCTTAATGACAAAAAAAACCTATAGGATTCTGTAAAAATATCATGGATATCATCAATCATTGTGGACTCACACGGCTAAACCTTAGGTTAAATTATGATGACATACAGATCGAACTACCGAATATACTAAAAATAAAAATTGACCAGCTATTGCAGCAAGATCTGGCAAAATTATCTCTTACGAAAACATACTCAAACTATAGGTTACTTTATGATTCATTCATTCCAGAACATTATTTTTCATGCAATCTGTCCTCAGCTTTAGTGAGTTTTATTGCACAGATCAGGATAATATCAACATTGATCAAAGAAAATCATATCTACGTAATTAAGAAATAAGATTTGTACTGTAAGTTATGCGGAGGTCAGATAACCGATGAGATTACCATTTTACTGCCGAGTGCGGAGATCTGGAAGGTGAGAGAAAAAAGATCCTGAAAAGTCTTCCTAGACCACATTTGAACTCATTAAAGACAATTAAAACTGTTTCAGATAAGAAAGGTTGGGCAATAGAACTGTTCAACTACCAAAAATCGGTTGTAAATAAAATTGCACTCGTGGAAGAGAGAAGAACAGGGGCACAATAGAAATATTTGCCATACTTTAATTGTAAATACTCCATCTCTCCTTTTTCTCTTGTGTTGAATATTGTCAGTAATTCAAAGGCGAATCTGTACAGGGCAAGATGCCCTAATAAAGCTGTTTTGTTGTTGTTGTTGTTGATTGTGATATCCGTATTTTTATCCATGTCCACTGCGCGCATTCTGAGTAGCTTTCTTCGTGTCAGAATTTCAAAACCTACAATTATTTCTCTTTATTATTTTCTGAGAAAATATATCACTTCCCTGAGTGACTAAAAGAAATACCAATGCCTCTACAAATATCTTCTATTTCTTGAGGGAAATAATTTTATATTTCATAATCTTATCGAATTTACTCATTGCGTTCCTGCCTAGTACTATTTTATTGTTTACTTCCTCTAGGCCACCTCACATCTTATCAATCCTGGATCCTTAGTGTATGAAGTGAAAAACTATATGATTTTTTTTCCTTATGAATTTCGTAGCTATTTGTATTATTGGTGGTTATAATTAATCTTGCTGTGAGAGAAATATTAAAATTTTAAATCAAAAATTTAATTTCAATGACTTTCTAAAAATCTGTTTCAGGTGTCCCTTGTTTTTTTGCTATTAGTGTAATGTCATCGGCGCAGCGAAGATGTTAATTTAGTGTTCTCCATTGTCAACACCGATTTATATTTAATCTGAATCAGTCAATCTCGTGATATGTTCAGTGTAGTGGTAGGAGAGATAATGTGATAGAATACAGCCTTGCCTTATCCCTTTTTGTTGTGAGCCAATCAGCATTCCCATATTCAGTCTTTACTGTGGCTTCCTGTTCTGTATATTTTTTAATCAGCACAATTAGATGTTCTGGCACTCCCATACGTCTCAATTTTGTCCATAGTTTAGAGAAATTTAAACAATCAAGGCTTTCGTCAATTGAATATAAAAATGTATATTTATCTTTGTTTCTTTATTCCTACCATCTTAGGTTTTCTATTTTATCTCTTGGTTCTTCACCTCTTCTGAAAACTGCTTTCTCTTGTGGTAATTTTCTATTTAAATGATGTTTGATACTTTTAGGTATTATCTTTAAAAGTATTTTACTTGTGTGTGGGATAAGCGCAATAGTTCAGTAGTTGCTGCAGATCTCTGAGAGAGAGAGAGAATTTACTTTTTTAATTCTTTTTTATTATTATCAGCCCCAGTACAAGTGGTACAGGCCATGGTGGTCGGGTAAAAGTTGGCTACTGGTTTTACTGTAAGTGCACCGCATGTCTACACATGTAAAAATCAGTTCGACTTTTCACTTTCAAATGTGCTAGAGCCCATTTTTTTTACTTGCATTCGCTTGTGGGGCTGAACTTTTGAAAGAATCGGGGGCCATTGGAACTCTTTTTTTTTTTTTTTTTTTTTTTCATTAGTAAAAAAGTTTTCAATGCGGGATTCGATCCCGGGTCTTAGCGGTCGAAAACCAACGGTTTAGACCACCCTTCCACCGACTCCCTATTTTTTCATTTTTTGAAAATACTTTATTGAATTTTTACATTTAGTATATTTTGACATAGTCCTGTGAGGATATCTGTTATAATCCATAATTCTGATTTCAATATCATCACGCATATATTTATATTAATTTTTCCGACGACAATGTCTGTGACGCGCAATTCGCGCGTAATGCGTCAGCACCGTCGTCTGTAGTAATACAAGCTGAAAGATGTGCCAAGAATGTGTACCTATTATATTTGTTCCTTCGCCGGACAAGGTGCATATAAAACAGCCACCGCCTAGAAAAAATTCTACCGACGTTGAGACTACCACGGGGTCCGACACCTCCAAAAGGTTTAAGAAATTCACACCCCTGTGCGGGGTCGGCACGAAGAGGTCCAGGTCTGGAGGGTTTGGAAAGAGAGAGCTTCTAGAGCAAAATAATGGGAAACCAAAAGAAAAAAAGGGACTTTCCCGACCACCTATGGCGTTTAACAGGGACGAATGCGTGCTGGGAGACCACGATATGGACAGCGTGATCCAAGTGAGCGAATCCACTGTAAAGATCGGTGATCTACATCCCTGTCATAGAAGGAAGCGGAGAAAAAAACAATATAAAAGATCACAACCCTTTGGAAATGTACATTGCGGCTACAGAGTTTCACAAGGAGAAATCAAAATATCAGATGAAAGCATTGAGGCAGTGAAATATGGCCGCCATCGTGTGGAGAACCACCGCCCTGTGCTAGACAGCGAGACAAATCAAAGGCGTCGGCACTGATTGAGTGTGGAAAGGAAGCCCGAGTTGGAATGTGGTTCTGCAAATCCAGCCGCTACGATTCCGGTAGGCTGACGAACCTCAGGTGTCCAGAGACCAGAGACTTCATGGAGATCAAAGGTACGCCTATCAGCGCCGCTGGTGAAATCAGTCCTATTCGGGACGAAAAGGATTAAGAAGGGGCAGTGAAACGGTGCAGCAAAGAAGATGAAGAGAAGATGTGGACAAAGCCTGTAAAGAAGGTATGCAGGAGCCCCCCCCCCCCTCCACAAGGAAGTGTTGATTGACATATTCCAGAGGAGGGGGGGGGGGGAAGAGAGTAGTCCTGCGGGTGCCGTCGTGAAAGAAGGAGCCGAGAGAGCGGTCAGCCTGAAGGGGATTTTTGCGCCGAAAGGACATCGCAGTCTAGGGAAGAAGTTAGTCGGGTGACACCTAGATTTGCGGCAAGTAGAAGACGGTGCCGAGTTATCCCCGGGGCGTGTGGATGATCCTGCAAGGCGGTGCCAGGAGAGACTGACATCGGAGCGACATGCAAGGCGGTGTAGTCCAAGCTGCACGTGTACGAGTATAGTGGGGAGCGGAACGCTTCACAAGAGTGGCATCCACGGCGCCAAGGAGTCTTCTGACGAAGAGACTGAAGATAAGTCCCACTGATTTTTCTCCTTCTGTTTAGAGCCATAATAAAGGGCTGACTTTAGCTGCATCCCTTCAAACTCACGTGTATATCTTTGTGGCATCCTGAGTAGACAAAGTACAAGAATAGCGTTTGGGTACGACGTAACAATATGTAGATGTGCATATTAGAATATTTGATGAGATTTCGTATATATTTTAACTTCCGATTCTAAGTTTTGTAAATTAATGATTATAAAGAAAGGCTCTTATTTAAATTCACTGAAAATGAAAAATATATATTTTTTATATTCTGTCATTGAGCAATTAGATGTAAATGAGTGAAAATAAAAGCGGCGCGGGGCACGATCATCATGAAATTCTAGCCTAATGTGATTTAATTGCAGCACATAAATTAGAGATTTTTCATAAGTGTTTACTAAATTTTTATCTCTTCTCTAAATTTGATCGATCCCCGCCGCTTTTTTTTCTCTCTCATAAACATATAATTCTTCAATGGCAGAAGATAATATTTTATTTTTTTTCCTTCTTAGTGCATTTAAATAAAAGCTTATTTTAAAAGTGTATTTTTTATTTATATATTTTTAGTTTCTTTTATTTTTTTTTCATAAAGTTTATTTCCGTCCTATTATGAGATTTTAATAAAAAAAAAAGAGAGGTTATTCTTTATTTATATTATAAAATACACGGAAATATATTAGCTAATAACAACTGAAAAAAATAAGACTTCTTTAGCACACATTATAACGTAAAAAAAAGTACACTGTTTAAAGACTTATAAAGGTTATGAGGTCTGAGCAGTCAACTTACTAGTGAGCAAGGTGTTACTCGCTCGCTGGCTGATGATGCTGAATCCATCACCGCCCTTGATGAGGAAGGAGGGTACAGCGATGTTGTAGGTCTGGGAGTCGTTCAGTGGCAGGTACTTGGGCACTCGGCAGCGGGCGCAGCGCATCTCGACTGACACGACGCGATGACCAGGTGGAAGGCTTATGTCGAAGGTGATGCGGGCGCCCGCCACCTGCAGGAAGGCTCCGGGCATGTCGTCTCCTGAGACGTCGTAGTGGCGTACGGCGTGCTCTAACACCGCCCGCACGTCTTTCCCGTACAGTTCCACGATGTCGATGGTGTTGCTGAATGGTGCGACGGCCATCACGTCCTCCCGGGTGATGTTGCCTGGAAACACCATCAAGTTGTCACGTTGATGTATCACTACACTGGGCCACGGAGGTAATATCGATATGAGAACTAAGTTACCTTGATTGAGTTTCTCATCGATGGAAGCGCGGATGCCTCCGGAGTTCCAGAAGGCCGTAGCGACCAGCGACCAGTGCCCGGGCGGGCGAGGTTGCCGCAAGAAGTGGTGGATGCAGGCGTCCGTTAGCAAGTTGCCCATATTGCATTCCCGCGCTCGGCAAATCTGCCGGTCCCCACGCAGCAGTACGCGGCTGTGGCCCACCGTCTCTCCGCCCTTCCTCTCCACCTCTTCAGTGAAGGGGGCCAAGGTCTCCAGGATGTTCGGGTCTATCACCCCCACACAACGTTACCCCAACTACCTAGCCTAACATCGCTTCTCAATAATCTATAGGCGCGTGAGTCCCCCTGGTGGTGGATGTGGGGGAATGGACATGAAGGTTAGCCGCCATATATGAAAATGTTTGCTTGCATAGGTTCGACGAAGAAGCAATCGTGGGCAACGGCGATAATATTAGCAGGGTATGATAGAACAATTCGTGACAACATTGACCCTAGAATTCCGCATCAACCTAAAAGCAATACTATGACAAGGCCGTTGGCCACCTAAAGCCAAAAATTAGAATAGGTGGAGCTCTTTAATCAGAACTGAGTTATTCTAGAAGAAAATTCATATCGCATCAAAGGCAGATGGGATTCTTTTTTTTTTTTTGCTTATCCCTAGTACACGTGGTACAGGCCATGATAATCATGGTGGGTAGTTAGCGACTGCTTTTACTGTAAGTGCACCACATGTCTACACATGTGAAAAGCAGTTCGACTTTGCACTTACTAATGCCAGAGCCCCGTTTGGTTACTTGCACTCGCTGGTGGGGTTGGACTTTTGCAAGAATCGGGGGCCATTGGAGCATTTTTTTTCTTTAAACAGAAAAAAGTGTCCAATGCGGGTTCGAACCCGGGTCCTAGTGGTCGAAAACCAAACGGTTTAACCAGCCTTCCACCGACCCCCAGATGGGATTCTAATATATTTGATCCGTAACAGAGATAAAACTTCGAACACACATAAGATTAATATTGGTTTGAGTGTAAAATGTTCTAAGTAATTTGATGTTAATTCGGCTTATTTTAGTGTGAAATGACACTTCATGATGGCTATCTTCTGTATCGAAGATGGCACTATATGAGGATATATAAATATAATTATATGAGAAAACAATAGAAAAAAATAATAAAAAGGTCAGGTGTTAATATTAAAAATAATGAAAGCATATCCTGACCAAAAGCACATGTGCTTTTTAAATGGCAGAGTGCCATCTAGTGAAGCAAAAATAAACTAAACGTTTATTTAACTTGCTCCGTGATATTTGGCCAACCCAATTTTTGGTCAGGGTATGCTTTCACTATTTTTAAAATTAACATCTAACCTTTTTGTATTTTTCTATTGTTTTCTCATGTGTTAAGCGTATTTACGCAAGTTTGGCCTTGAATACCCATTTCTTGGTTTTTCAAAAAGCCTCTGAGACCAAATGGTCTCAGTGGTACAGCCTGCTCTACGCTGACGAGCGCCAACAGCGCGAAACGCGTTCTAAGAGGGCTTTTCTTGATTTATCAAGAAATTGGGTCGCCAAATATCACGGAGCAAGTTAAATAAACGTTTGGTTTATTTTTGCTCCACTAGATAGGCGCTCTGCCATCTAAGGATCATATGTGTTTTTGGTCAGGATATGCCTTAATTTTTTTAAATATATATATATACTAGCCGAATGACCCGGGCAACGCCCGGGTTTTACCCGATTAAATGTTTTTATTTAAATACTATTCGTTACAATTATAAATTGGCGGCGTGGATGTCACTCTTGTGAAAGGTCCCGCTCCAAACTTTGTGTCTGAGAAGCGATATTTTTATAGAAAGATGATCTGGCTTTTGTTTTCTGCTCGAATGAATGTTTTTCTGTTAGAAATTTGTTCCTGCGTACAAAATAATGAGCTGGTTTCACCCGTGGTCTCTGTTTTTTGGAATTTTTCCCGATATTCAAAAATGATACAGCAATATCGTCATCATCATTTTCTGACAAAAATATATATAGTTTTAATAATTGATTTATATATTTTTTAAAATAGCCTATCGACTTCCCCGTATTTTTTTACCCATGTATGGAAATTTTGGTTTGAATTAGTGAACTACTGCGAATTTGTATACCGGACATACAAACCAACAAACAAACAAACAAACATTCAAACATTCATTTATATATATATAAGATATAAATGAGTTTTAAAAATTGTTAAAAAAAAAATGCATCGGCCGGGAATCGAACCCTGGCCGCCCGCGTGGCAGGCGAGCATTCTACCACTGAACCACCGATGCTTTAAAAAAATGGCCATATTTAGGTATTCATTCCATTCCGGATTAGCCGCGTAAAAAAAAGTTCTTCAAATGAAAAAAAGAAATAGCCAAAAATACTAATCAAAATGCAGCCGAAAATTTTCCTCAGGTTTATAAAAAGCGACATGCAAAATTTGGTACCAATTGGTTCAGTAGTTTTTGAGTTTATCGCGAAACAGACAGACAGAAATTGACTTTTATATATATAGAGATATATATATTGTTACATCATGATTAATGGCGTATTTCTCATATTATTTTTAATATATTTGAAATTTAAATTATATATTTATTTATTTTTATATAAAATATTCTATGATATTTATTTAAAACACAGATTATTTAGATTGTCATCATTTGTATTTAGGTACACGTGTGACTTCACTGCTCTCTTTGATGTGAGAAAATAAATGGAGGATTCTGGTGGCTACTTAAAGAAGACTTATCTCGTTATTCCCTTTTATAAATTTGTAGGATGGTTGAAACACGCTCTGGTAAGATGCAAGACCCAGCACAGGAGAGAATCCAGGCTGAAGAGTCTGCCAAGCCGCAACCTGGTGCAACAATTGGTAGAGATGCTAGTTCCGACCCAGTTGTCCTGAATCCCAACATCGACATCCCCAAGCCCATGGATTGAATCTCTTGAAGAAATTGGCTTCTTGTACCATTGGGCAGACTACATTATCTCTCGTTATGCCGCCATGAACATGACGGGAAGCGCTAAAACCTGGTTGAATTTACACAAAGCTAGTTTCACGAGCTGGGAAAATATTAAAATCCGCCTCATTCAGGATTTTTCTTTGGACGCGAATAAAGAAGAACTTAGAATGAAGCTCAACAGAATGCAACACTGGAATGAACCAGCAATCAGGTTCGCGGAAGACATTCTAGTGTTGTGCAACAAGGTTGACCCCGCAATGGAAGAAGAAACAAAAATTGAACATGTTATTGGAGGACTGAAAAAAAGAGTACTCATTCGCGCTCTACCTGAACCCTCCTAAAACGACCGATGACCTTCTTGTCGTGTGCAAGAAAATGGATTCTTTTGAAAAGAAGTTTCGGGAACGTGTGGAGAAATCCAGAAACCTATATAACGGTCCACGCTATTCTAGACCCCAACAACAATCGAGGTACGTGCCGCCGACTGCCGCACGAAACTACCAGACCACTTCCAGGCCCCAAGCCCCTGTTTCCAATAATTACAAGAACGACTCCCCTCCTACCCCCAGACAGTATCGAAACAACTTTCCCCAGCCCTCTACCACTAGACGTCCTTATAATCCTAACTTTGTGCCGAAACCAAACCTTCAGAGAAACACTTACAATAAAAGCCAAGAAGTGAGCAAAAATAGGACGGAAGATGGAAGACCAATCTGTTTTAAATGTAATAAGCCAGGGCACGTAGCCCGTTATTGTAGGGTCAAGTTTATAAGAATCCTAGAAGAGGATCCAGCAGATACCCAAGAGAAGAACGAAGAAAAATGCCAAATGAATGAAATATCAGAGAAATCAGGACCTCGGCTTTATGCTGATGTATGTCATAGCACACAGACAAATATTCCTACCCGGAATAGATATTCCGTGTTGGAAGATTTAAACTAAGCGTCGCGCCTGAATCTGTCAATCAAAGCAAGTCGACCATAAACGGAATCAAGAAGTTGGACCCTAAATACAAATTAAAAATTAATGTGGACAAGATAGGGACTTTTGAAGCTTTGGTTGATACAGGTGCTGACCTCTCAGTGGTCGACCTCAGAACGGCCCTCGATACAGGCCATGGTATAAGTAAACTCGCAAAAATTTGTGCAGGACCCGATGGAAAAAAAAATTGGACATGGTAGGAAGTATATTTTTAAATATAAAAATTGATGACGAAACATTATCACACAACTTTATGATATTGAAAACGCATTTACGGACATTAATTCTTGGGAGAGATTTCCTTAAGAAAATGAACGCAAAAATAGATTGTAAGCAAGAAACTATAAAATATGATTTGACGAATAATCATGACGAAATCAATTTTGAAATGTTGAAAATAAAGAGCGCCAAGGATTCCATTGTACCGGAATGTTCCATGAAATTGATCAAGGCATTGGTAGAAACAGAGGATGGAGAATATATTATCGAGGAGAGCAGCAAAATGTTTCAAACAAATGGACTTCGTCTAGCAAGAAGCTTGATCAATGTTATAAATAGGGAAACACACATCTGGATAACTAATCCGTATCCTCGACCGTTAAAAATAATGAAAAACCAAACATTGGCTTTTGGAAGTAGTCCAGCGAAAATAAATGTGAGTCGAGAAAGAGAGGTAGAAAAGAACGAAGAACCTAGTTTCCAAATAAACGAAAATCTTTCACCAAAGGAACAGAAGGAGTTAAAACAAGTTTTAGAAAGGTATGGAGATCTTTTTTCATCGAGATTAGGGAGAACCAATTTGGCAAAACATCGGATAGACACAGAAGACGCGAAGCCAATTAAACACAAGCCTTACCGGGTAAGTGCTAAAGAACGAGATATTATAAAAGAGCAAATTGACGAGATGCTTACAGAAGGCATAATTAGGCCATCTTCTAGCCCCTGGTCTTTTCCAGTAATATTGGTCAAGAAGCGAGATGGTAAATACAGATTTTGTGTGGACTACAGAAAACTGAATAATGTGACAGTAAAAGATGTCTATCCGATCCCTAGAATAGACTAAGTTATGGATACTCTCCAAGGATCTACACACTTCTCAGCAATAGACCTCAGATCTGGATATTGGCAAGTTGAAGTCGAAGAAAGAGACAAAGAGAAAACAGCTTTCACTACAGCGCATGGATTATATGAATTCAACGTGATGCCTTTTGGACTTTGTAACGCGCCTGCTACCTTTAAGAGAAAAATGGAGAATATGCTTGGAAATCTGAGATGGCAAATTTGTTTGTGTTATCTGGATAATGTTATCATATATAGCCCGGATTTTCCAACGCACCTCAAAAGACTTGAAGCTGTTTTTAGATGTTTTCGCGAATCTAATTTAAGGTTAAACGACAAAAATGCCGATTTGCTTTTGAAGAATTGGAGATTCTCGGCTATATAACGAGCAAACATGGTATAAAACCCTCGGAACATAACATCAAAGCTGTCAGAAATTTTCCTCAGCCCAAAAAGGTCAAAGAAGTACAATCCTTTTTGGGAATGTGTTCATATTATAGAAAATTTATCAAAGACTTTTCAAAAATTGCTGACCCTTTGACCAACCTTATAAAAAAAAGTGTATCATTTACCTGGACAGAAAGACAAGAGGAAGCGTTTCAAACCCTAAAAACAGCACTATTAAGTCCACCAATTTTAGGTCACTTCAATCCAAATGCACCTACTTATGTTCATACTGATGCGTCCAACATCGGCATAGGTGCAACACTTGTCCAAGACATCGGTGGTGAAGAGAAGGTGATCTCATATTTGAGTCGTACCCTAAGTAAAGCGGAGCAAAATTATTCAACCACTGAAAAAGAATGTCTGGCCGTTGTCTGGTCAATGTCAAAATTACGACCCTACCTTTATGGAAGACACTTTAAAATAGTAACAGACCATCACGCCTTATGCTGGCTCAAAAACTTGAAGGATCCAACAGGTCGATTGGCAAGATGGGCATTGAAAATTCAAGAATATGACTTCGATATAATACATAAATCGGGAAAGAAGCATCTGGACGCCAATGGCTTATCTAGGGGGCCCTTACCAGAAACTGATTGGGATGAGGATTTTGAAAGGCTATTTTTAAATCAAATAACAGACGAAGAGGATAAATTTATCGAAAGTGTTAAGAAAAACCTTAATGGAAGCAGGCGATCAATTGCGCAAAACTTTAAAGAAGAAGATGGATGCCTCTTTAAGAAAAACCCGAACCCTGAAGGCAGGGCGTGGTTGCTTGTGGTTCCAGAGAATAAAAAGAGAGAAATTATGAAAGAATATCACAATCATATGTCGAATGGCCATCTGGGCGTCGCCAGAACCATGTACCGAATAAAGAGTAAATACTTTTGGCCATCCATGCTAAAGGATGTCTCAGAATTCGTTAAGACGTGTCACCTTTGCCAAAGTAGGAAAGGCTCAAACCAATTACCTTCTGGACTACTACAGCCCATCCCCCCAGCCAACTTTCTTTTCGAAAGAATTGGAGTTGACTTTGTTGGTCCACTACCATCTACGAAAAAAAGGAAAAAATGGATAATCGTGCTGACGGACTACTACACTAGATATGCAGAAACAAGAGCAGTCTCGGAAGCAACAGTGAAAGAAGTTTCTTAATTTCTAGTAGAGGATATTTTTCTTCGGCACGGAGCCCCACAATATCTTATTAGTGACAGAGGCTCTCAATTTACCAGTAATTTAATGAAAGAGGTGATGAAAACGTGCAAGATTAAACATTGCTTCACAACGAGCTATCATCCCCAGACTAATGGATTGACAGAGCGGTTGAATAGAACATTGATCAATATGCTCAGTATGTATGTGAACACTGATCAGAAAAATTGGGACGAAATACTCCCATTCATCACTCACGCTTACAATACTACAATTCAGGAAACCACAGGATATTCTCCCTTTTTCCTGATGTTTGGAAGAGAACCCACGTCTCTTTTGGACGACAGGAATATCTCGGTGGACATTGACAAAGATGATTATGACGAATACATAAAACATCACTTAGACAAAATAAACAGAACAAGAAAATTAGTTATTAACAACACAATAAAGACTCAAGAAAGAATGAAAAAGAACTATGACAAGAAACACATGGAAAGAAGCTACGAACCAGGAGAATTAGTAGCAGTTTGGACACCAATTAGGAAAATAGGAAAGTGTGAGAAACTACTGAGAAAATATTTTGGCCCATATAGAATATTAAAGAAGCTGTCTAACGTAAATTACTTAATTGAGCCAAAAGATAATCCTGGCCAAGACCCATTGATTGTCCATGTCTCAAGACTCAAACCCTATTTTGAGAGAATTGATGAGGTAACTCACGAGGACGTGACGACCTCTGGAGAGGGGGAAGTGTTACATCATGATTAATGGCGTATTTCTTATATTATTTTTAATATATTTGAAATTTAAATTATATATTTATTTATTTTTATATAAAATATTCTATGATATTTATTTAAAACACAGATTATTTAGATTGTCATCATTTGTATTTAGGTACACGTGTGACTTCACTGCTCTCTTTGATGTGATAAAATAAATGGAGGATTCTGGTGGCTACTTAAAGAAGACTTATCTCGTTATTCCCTTTTATAAATTTGTAGGATGGTTGAAACACGCTCTGGTAAGATGCAAGACCCAGCACAGGAGAGAATCCAGGCTGAAGAGTCTGCCAAGCCGCAACCTGGTGCAACAATATATATCTCTTCTAATATTTATAAAAGTCAATGTCTATTGTCTGTTTCGCGATAAACTCAAAAACTACTGAACCAATTGGTACCAAATTTTTCATGCCGCTTTTTATAAACCTGAAAAAAATTTTCGGCTACATTTTTATTAGTATTTTTGGCAAATCATTTTTTCATTTGAAGAACTTTTTTACGCGGAGTAAAAACGAGGCGAAGTAACAACACCGAATAAATTAAGAGACCAATGAGCGTCAAGTTGCTTGCGTACTTTGTTGAAATAATTTTTATACGAGTGTTACGGGTTTTTTTTTTCACAAAAGTATTGGGTTTTGAGAAAGAAATGTATATTACTAAATTACGGTAAGTGCACAGAATGCAATTTAAAAAAAAATTACAGAATTAGCGTTACTGTATGTAAATATTGGCTTTCGTATTTTTTATTAATTTTTGTTCTGGCTGTTTGAAGTTTATATGTTAATTTTGTAATTATTCTCATTTTTTAATTCATAGAATCATTTTTCTGGCATCATTTTTTTATCATCATCAGCTTTGATATTGTTTTTTTTTCTTAGTAAGTTATCAAATCATTTTTCAATTGTAGTTTTTTTCTTTGTTTTGTTCCTTTTTAAGCAATAAAATATATAGGTGTAAGGTGTAATATTCAATTCAAGCATATGGAACCAACATCGATTTATTTTTAAAACAAAGCAAAATCATAAACCTATACAACTTTCACTTTTTCTTACATTGTGTAACATAAAAAGACTATTATGTTTATTGACTTTTGACCATGATTATTAATGTTGCATTATATAAGAATATAGTGTAGAACAAGCGCAGCCATGCTTGTAGTAAATAAAATATATTACAATTAAAGGGTGGTAATTAATTAATTAAATATAATTACTAAATAAAATATAAATAATATAACACCACAACGGCTACGTAACACATTGGTCCCTCGATCAGGATAGAAGCCTGATAAGGTAAGTCAACCTAATATATACAGAAACAGAAATAAGAAGACTCAAAAGACTAGGTCTTAATTTAGAAAAGTTGGAAAAGAAAATGGAAAACAACGTAGCCGATTGTTTTGAACTCGATGCAATATTAAAAAAGATAGAGAAGATTAAACAACATTTGGAACAAGCTTAAGAATATTTTATGAGGATAAAAGATAGAGACGAACATTTATTAAAAATAGAGGAAGTAACCGATATATATTGTAAACTAGAGGTGAAAATTCTTCGGTTTACTCAACATTTTCACAATGATGCAAATTTTCCTCTAAGTAACAATGCAGTTAATAAGAATTATGCTAATTTGCCTAAAATACAGGGTCTTCCAAAAGTCTTTCACAATTTTAAAAATTAATAACTCCGCGAATATTTGTGCTAGAGCAATACGGTAAACATTGTGTTCAGGATGCAATAGGAATTTTTATGTCAAATAGTGAAACATTCGAAATTGATTTTATTTACAATTTTATTCGCTAGATGGCGCTCTACCAGAATCAGAGATTAAGCGGCTAAATTGTTTGATAAATTGAAAAATATAAATGATCAACACGTATTTTTTTTTTTAATACCAGAAAAGAAACCCAATAATATCAAATTATAAATTAATAAAACACCATTTCGCCAAAAGTAGAATAATTGAATGACAATTTTTAAATGCAATCCGAAATATGTAAAATAGGTAAATGCAAATTAAAACATGTAGCAAAAAATATATATATTTTAGATGCGGTTTTATGAAATAGTTTGAATGTTTGGAAAATACTGCTGAAATTAATACACGATTTTTTGAAATGTTAATATGGTACCAATAATTATGATTACACTACTAATAGGATTTCCTGCTATAAAAAATATATAGTTTCTTGACAAATTGGCGACATTGACTATTCAACTGGAAATTTGTCATGATTCAACAAATGAAATAAAGAGGGGGGTGACAAAATTTATTTGTCCTACTTTGTTCCAAATATCCTATGGGCTTGTCAAATGTTATCATTGTTTATTATACTGCACAAAAATTTTAAAATGTGTCCCCTCAAATAAAACTCATTTTAAGTCGACCTGTTGCGCTGAATAACTTTAGTAAAATCATTTAGTATTATTTTTTGCGCATATTTTCTAAAGTTAGGGGTGTACAGATAATAAATAGTCTTTATGCTATTTGTTCTAATGAGCGAAAAACGATAAACTAAACATAAGGGGTAAAATTGTGTATACCAGTGTTATTCGAGAAGTTATAACACTTTGGTCTGCACGACATAATATAAAATGTGAGCAAATGACAAACAAAAAAATTACTGTTCACAAAAAAAAAAGAGTCAAGATGTGAGGACAGCATTTATTATCACCATAAACCAACACAAAGAGCTGTAAAATATTGATAGATAATATAATACATGGCAGCTTATATAACACATGAGCTAAATACCTTTTCTCTTGCATTAGGATACAATCCTTGCTAAATTTACGCCCTTCATTCTCAAACATCACCTGCAGACGATAGATGATAGATTGGACAGCATTGAATAACATATCTGTTGAAATTGATGAAACGCGTGCCGTCTGATAGAAGCCTTCAACATGGCCAATGTTGTAGGCCGGCATCGATAAAACACGCGACTTAATGTACCCGACTAGCCAAAATTCGCAAGGGGTCAAGTCTGATTATCTTGGAAGACACTGGTGTATAAAGTGGCGACTTATCACACGATCTTCACCGTATCCTTCAGCAATTGTTTGGCACCGTAGAAGATATGAGGAGGTCCTCCATCTTTCATAATTGTTATTCCGCTTAGTGCTTGTCTTCCCTGCAATATGAGAATAACCTTTTCTCTCAAAAGTTGTACATAACGTTCACCAGTTACCGAAATGGCTTTAAAAGTTATTCCATTGATTTCTTCAAAGAAAAATTTCCCTATAATAAAAGAAGTGAAACCAGACCAAACTGAAACTCTGGGCAGATGAAGTTCTGTAAAATTCTTAGGGTTTCCTGTTTCCCAAATGCGGCTGTTTTGAATGTTAACTTCTTCGTTTAGAGAAAAGTGAGCTTCATCTGTCCACAGAACATTCGGACACCAGTTTTCATCAATTTTGATTTTCTAGAAAACTCATGAAGGGAATTCTTGACGCTTCTCAAAATCACCGACTTTTAGCTCATGAAATCTTTGAATTTTGTACCGGTAATTTTTTAAGGAAAAATCTTAGTGCTTTTCAAACTATTCCATACGAAATCCTCTTTGTCGAGAAACTTATCGAGCACTTACTTCTCCATACGTGAATTACATTTCAATGTCTTCAACATTCTGCGAAACCGTAACAGCCACTGACTTGTATATCGATGGTCTTCCACTCCGAGGATTTGCATCCAGAGATCCAGTCTTCTCAAAATTTTCTATCATTCGCCTTAGAGAGTAACAACTCACCGCTTTACCGCTTCAAAGACCTTTAAAGGCACAAAACGCTCGTAAAGCTCCAGTGACAGATTCTGAATTACAATTTAAAAAATTCACCAAGAGTGCTTTATCCTGTAGTGACGGCATTCCAGAGTAAAATAAATTACCAGAGATGGATACATATTTTTTAAATGAATTGAAATAATTATAATCGATACTGAAAGAGAGTCAAAATAAAAAATTAGAAATTTATATTCTTCGTAATTTAAATCGCTGAGAGATTTCCAGCAAACCGTATCTAAAATATCATTTTTTTTTTTTGCTACGTGTTTTAATTTGCATTTACCTATTTTACATATCTCAGAATTAATTTAAAAATCGTTATCCAATTTTATACTTTTAGCAAAATCGTGTTTTATTAATTTATCATTTGATAATATTAGGGTTCTTTCCTGGTATTCAAAAAGGAAAAATACATGTCAATCAGTTATATTTTTTTAATTTATCAAACAATAGGCCGCTTAATTTCTGATTCTGGTTGAGCGCCATCTAGTAAATAAAATTGTAACTAAAATCAATTTCGAATTTTTCACTATTTGCCATAAAAATTCCCATTGCATCCTGAACACAATGGTGTATACCGCATTGCTCTAGCACGAATTTTCGTTGAGTTGTTAATTTTTAAAATTTTGCAAGACTTTTGGATCACCTGTAGAACTACCAATTTTTGATGGAAAAATAGAAAAAAGGATTTCGTTTTCTAATATATTTTTTAAAACTACTATTATTTAATACAGTCAATTAACAAATATAGTTAAACTAGCGGACCCGCCCGGCTTCGCCCGGGTTTTACCCGAGTAAAAGTTTGTCTAACGAATCTCTCGATAAAGTGAACATTTTTTTCCCGGTCCCTTGAAAAATACTCGATAAGTTGAATAAAATCAATATTAATTGGTTCCCTCGGTAATTGGAAGTTAAAGGAATAGTATCTTGCCTTTGAATTGTATCATTATTCTTGTCTCAAATAAATTGCCGTGTCATCCTGAATTTTGTCTTTCCTAATTTTCTACATTACAAAATCATCGTATCATCATGATAATATTTAGAGCAGATTGTTGAATTATAACAGATAAATTATAATATTTATCTTGATTATTTCTAGGCGAAAAGTTATTTCAAAAATTTTATTTGCTAGAAACCTTCCCAGTACTATACTAAATAACTTCCCAAAGTTTCATGGCGATCCAATGAGTGGTTTGGTCAGGCATAAAGGACAAACAAACAAACAAACAAACAAACAAACAGACATACATTCATTTTTATATATATAGATTACAGTTTTTAAAGACTTGTCATAAAGGAAATGCTTTAGTACTTGTTAATCACATACCAATAACAGAAAATAATTTTGTTTTGGCTTGGGATTTGTTGGGAAAAAGATATAACAATAAAAAAGGATTTGATATTTAACCTAATACAAAGAATAATACATCTAAGCTAACAATACAATCATCCACAAAATTCTATTGGTAGATAATTCATGTGAAATCATTAGATCTCTAGAAACACTTGGTTATAAGTTAGATGAACTTGGTGATATCATAATTGGCAAAATCCTGAGTGATAAACTAGACAAAACAATAGAGCGCAGCTGGAACATGACAATTGATAGTAATCATATACCCTAATTAAAGGCTCCATGAAATTTCAAGTACACAATCTAACAAAGGCCAATTGTTTTCTATGACAACAGCATGGAATCTATCAATGCCCAACCCTTTAGGCAATGGAACTATTAAAGAGAAGGAGAAAAGTTAAACAACTCAAGTTATGTTTCAATTGTCTAAGGAAAAATCATTCGGTAAATCAATGCAAGTCAGAATTCAAGTGTAGAAAGTGTCAAAAAAAACAAAACAGATTGATTCAAATTGATGCCGCCATTCACCACTTTAAAGAACATACAATAGGAATTCCTGCAATTGAATAACCAGATAAAAACCAAGCTGAGTCAAATGTAAAGAAAAACAATGATGCTTTGGGCGTGACCTTCATTCATAACACCACCTGTTTGATGTCTAACCAAGAGGACTCATTTGTACTATTGTCTACCGCAACAATTATGGTGATGAATTATCAAAGTAAATATCAGCCTTGTAGAACTTTAATAGATACAGCAAGTCAAGCCACACTGATAACTCGGGACTGTTTGAAGAAACTGAATTTGGAACCTCCTAGGACAAGAGTAGTATTAGCCGGAATAGGAGGACAGATTTTGCACAGACCCAATGGAGTAATAAATCTCAATTTCACATCACATTTCAACCAAAGTTTTAAAAAAAAAATGCTCTAGTTGTGGATAAGGTGACAAAATATATACCATATTTAAAATTTGAAGAGCTTCAATTTCATCATTCACAAGACCTGCAACTATTGACATATTGCTAGGCGCAGATATTGCCTTTAATCTATTCAAAGGAGCCATCAAATATGGACATAAGGTCAACCAAAGGCAATCAAAACACTATTGGGACGGTTGCTCTTTGGAGAAATTGAAATATTTTAAAAGAAATCCAGAAACTATCAAAACTGCACACATTCAATTGAACGCTCAATAAATGACATACGGAACATATTGTGCACTATTAATTTATTAATTAGGTTTCCAACGGCAAAAGTCATTCATAAATCAAATTTTTATGTGGATGACTTGTTGACTGGTTGTGAAACTTAAGAGAATGGGCGCAAAATTATTAGAGAACTAGACAAATTGTTGCAAGCAGGCGGTTTTAAATTACGACAATGGACTTCCGAATGAACTTTCTACGCTAATGTTGACAGTGAGAATACATTGGTAATAACATTTTTGGGCATTAATTGTAACTCGAAGAATGTTGAAATAGGATAGAGAAAATTTGAAATAATCAAGAATACCCCAACTAAGCGAAATATCTTATCACAAATAGCAAAAATATATGACCTCTTGGTTGGTGATGCTTAAAATCAAGTTGGTGATTCGGACATTTTGGGCTACAAAACTAACATGGGATGAGTCTATTCCAGTTGCATTACAAAAATCGTGGAAGGCATTACAAAATGTCTAGCATCACCACACCAGGTACAGATATCTTTGATGGATAAGACTTTAGGAGCTTACAACTTATGAGGTACATGGATTTGCTGATGCCTCACAAAAGGCATATGCTGCAATGGTTTATATAAAATAATCCATAATTCCTCAATACATGATGTATATCTATTGGCAGCGAAAATCCGAGTAACTACTCTAAAAAACCCTACAACTCCCCGCATGGAATTGTGTGCATCGCTATTGTTAGCTCAGCTGACTAGACTCGTTTGTACGGCTATGTCGTTGAATATTGTTGCGTTGTTGGTTGTAAAAGAATAACTTCCGTGAGTACAAAGTATCTTTAGGACTTTATTTAAGCCTAATCAATAAAATAATTACAGAAGAGTGCAAAAATGAAACGACAATAAAGAAAACAGCAGTTACAAACTCACCAACTGCAGCACGGTGAGGGAAAGCAGGAGCAGAACAGGAGACAGAAGTTCGTATTAGTTGCCTTCCGCTTTTTCTACATGATTCTTAAACGCTCTAGAACATTCTCTCTCCATTTGGAATGTGCTTTTATTTCTACGTAACACTGCCTCCTCCTTAGGACTGATCGTCCCGAACAGTCCAATGTACTGGAACAGTACCCCTGAAGGGTGCCAACCGGTTGTAGTGCACCACTTTGGGTTTAGACGTCGGGGTCTTCTGAATCCGAAAGATGACATCATTGAGGCACTTGATGATCTTGTAGGGTCCTTCCCACTGGTACTGAAGTTTAGGAGAAAGTCCTTTCTTCCGTTGAGGATTATGGAGCCAAACCATTTCACCCTCTTTGAAAGTCTTGTTGGAAGTCTTGACGTTGTACCTGCCTTTCATTTTCTCACTGGAAGAGTGAAGATTTTCTCCTGCCCACTGGTAAATGGCCGGCATCCTTTCAAATGGGGCACCTACATTGTAGATCTTCAACTTTCCTCTGGATCTTGTGGTCGGTCCCTTTCTCACTTAACATTGTGTACAGTTTCTGCACCATTTTTCAACATCATTTCGACTTTCTGGCCAACAAAATATTTCTCTAACTTTGGCCAATTCTTTTCTGATGCCGAAGTGACCTCCCGTGGGACTGCTATGGATCTCCTGGAGAGCCAAAAGTTCATGAGATCTGGGTAACACCAACTTTCAGGATTCATGCTTTCCATCCTCGCTCTCCCATTTCTTGTATAAGACTCCATCTCGCGGGGTCAAATAAATCCAAAGGCGCCAGAGACTTTTGGTTTCAGGACTGTACGGGGACACATCTGCCCAGGATGGTCTCTTTCGCCTGATTCCTTCCAATTTATCATTGGCAACAAATCTAGGTCTTTACGTTGAGCCTTTTTTATAAGTTGGCCAGTTCAATTTTTCTCTTCTACTTCGTCGCTTTCTCGCACTGTAACTTGTCTTACGCAAAATCTCTCTTCAGCACGAACACAATGTCCACTTTGTGGAACACACGGCCTTCTTGATAAGGCATCAGCATTATCGTTCCGTCTCCCATGGTTCTTTCTAGGGGCTGTGGTGGTTTCAGAATTTTCCGGACAGTTTTTTCTCATGTGGCCATATTGTCCACAACTCCAGCAGTCGGTGTCACTGCGTTGTTTTACTTTTCTGGGGCAAGTTAGAGAAATGTGATCATGGGCTCCACAAGTCCAGCAGCGACCCCTTTTTCTTTCAGGCTTATCCTTAGAGTTATCTGGACAGTTTTTACTTATGTGGCAATTTTTTCCACATTTCCAGCAACCTGTATCACTGCGTTGTTTTACTTTTCGGGGGCAAGTTGGAGACATGTGATCATGGGCTCGATAAGGTCCAGAAGCGACCCTCTTCTCTTTCTGGATTATCCAATTTAACTTGTCTAGCCACGCGATAACTTTCTATTGTGGCTTGTTGGGCAGCTTCATACTTCATGGCTTGGACTAGGGTTTCTTGTAGAGTAGTCGCACTTGAAAGTCTGACAAACCTTTGGGTTTCAGGGTTTCCAATGGCATCAATAAACTGATGTTGGGCCATAAAATCTTATATTTCCGGAGGGAATGTTGGATAGGCTAATCTTGCTAGGCGTCGGATGTCGTGGGCCAAATCCTGCAAACTTTCTTTCTTATCTTGCAGTCTATTCTTGAACTTTACTAGATGAAGCTGTTGGTAATGTTCTTCTCCATATCGAGACTCCAACGCATCAATCAGGGCGTTGAAGTCTAGGCGAAGTTGTTCCGGAATCATCTGGAGTACATCCACTGCAAGTCCACGAAGTGCAGCAGCCAAAAGGCTTGCCTTATCTCTAGCGTTCCATCCGTTCGCTTGGGCAACCACATCGAACTGGGTTTTGAAGGAGGTCCATGATTATTATCCATCAAAGGTAAGAACTTTGAAAAGAGGCCTACCCGAATTGTTGTTTTCTTGCTGGAAAACCGGAGTTCTTGGATGGCCCGTTTCCACAGCAGCAAGTATTTTTTCTAAAGCAGATATTTTATCTTTCATTTCTTCTTTTACAGAGGGAATTTCATCTTCTAAGCATTTGAATTTGAGCCCCAAGTTTTCTTTCAGCTCTTGATATTGAGCTTGAAAAGCCTCGCGAGTTTCTTGATTTTGAGCTTGAAGAGCCTCGCGAGTTTCTTGATTTTGAGCTTGCAAAGCCTGGGTTTGAGCTTGCATAGCCTGGGTTTGAGCTTGCATAGCCTGGTTTTGAGCTTGGATCGCTTTCAATATTTCTTCCATTTTTCTAGTAAGTACCCTAAATTATTCAGGCTTCACCTAAAGATTCCACTTCTGACACCAAATTGTTGCGTTGTTGGTTGAAAAGAATAACTTCCGTGAGTACAAAAGACCTTTAGGACTTTAGTTAAGCCCAATCAATAAAATAATTACAGAAGAGTGCAAAAATGAAACAACTATAAAAAACAGCAGTTACAAACTCACCAACTGCAGCACGGTGAGGGAAAACAGGAGACAGAAGTTCGTAGAACCTTCTAGAAACTTCCAGGAAGTACATCGGCGTCGGCGGTAAGCAGCAGTCCGACCTCTTGAGACAGCAGCGTTTGCTTGGAGTCCACCACGTAGCTTCGCTCTTCTACCTTCTTTTATCTTTCTTCTCCCCTGGCATGAGTTTCTCATCCATATATTTTCCGGAGTAGATCGTTCCAGAACGGTCACGGTTGGTCAGCCAATCAGAAAGGCGCCAGCACCGAGCGTTGCGCAATAGCTGTAGATTGGCCAATCTGTTGCCTTCCGCTTTTTCTACATGATTCTTAAACGCTCTAGAACATTCTATCTCCATTTGGAATGTGCTTTTATTTCTACGTAACAATATAAACAAGGTTACATTGTGGTCAGATTCCACCATAGTGCTGAGTTGGTTGGCTTCAGAGCATAGCAGATGGAAACTCTATGTTTCTAATCGGGTAAAGGATATACAAGAGCTATTACCATGTCATTAGATGCAGGTCAAAGGAGAGGACAATCCCGCTGATCTTGCATCCAGGGGAATATCATTGGATCAATTACTCGTTCTTGAGTTATGGTGGCACGGTCCACCATGGTTGTAAACAACATCACAACCCTATAAAGACTCTATTACCAATGATAAATGAGCAATACTTAAGTTAACAAAGAATCAATGCCAACCTTTTGTCAAAAGGAATATATCTTATTCATTCATAACAAGATATTCATCATTGAACAAATTAAGAAGGATAACAGAATGAATTTTTCGTTTTATTCTATAAATGTCGAAAACCTCTCAAAAATAAAAATCCGGAGTATTATCACTTGAATAAATTGAGACCTCTTTCAACAGAATTATTCGATGTGCTCAACAAGAGGATTACTTCATATATTTGAGACAATTAGAGGCCTTACAACCTTTAAGTGGGAAAAGTATTTTAATAAATTTGAATCCTTTTCTTGATAAAGGTGGATAACTTTGAGTGGGTGGACGATTAAAAAATTCCTTTTTGAGTTTTGCTCAAAAACATCCAATTATTTTACCTAAGGCACATTATTTTACTCAATTAACTCTATCAGCCATCAGAGAAAAATATTGGGTACCATCCGAACGATGTCTGTTTAAATGCATTGAATGTGCTAGATTTAGAACAAAGGCTGTGCAACAACTAATGGCCAATTTTCCGACATCTCTGATCAATTGGACAAGACCATTCACTAAAACAGGAATTGATTTTGCTGGACCGGTGATTGTGAAAACATCGAATTTGAGAAATGCAAGATGTGATAAGGCTTATATTGCATTATTTATCTACATGTTCTCTAAAGCCATACACATAGAACTCGTTATCAACTTAACAAAAGAGGCCTTACTGGCTGCTCTACGGAGATTTATTACCCGTAGAGGTTGACCGACAGAAATATACACTGATAATAATTAATAGGCAATCCCATAATATTATGTTCAAATCAATAAGCTTGAGGGATAAGTCTCTTTCAAATACAATTATTTCAAGCCCGAAAGCTTGAAATAATTGTATTTGAAAGAGACTTATCCCTCAAGCTTATTGATTTGAACACAACATACACTGATAATGCAACAAATTTTGTCGGAGATTACAAATACTTAAGAAAGATATTCAATTCAAAGATTCATGACTTTGCTTCTTCGGAAGAGATCAAATGGAATTTCATACCACCATTCTCACCTCATTTCGGAGGACTATGGGAGGCAGGAATAAAATCTGTAAAATATCATCTACGTAGAATCGTGGGTAAATCTAAATTAACATTTAAAGAATTAACAACTGTGCTAACCCAAACATAGGCATGTCTAAATCCAAGACCATTGGGCCCTCTAACTGATGACCCTGAAGACCAGACTGCGTTGACAGCAGGGCATTTCCTAATTGGAATGTCACTGACTGCAGCCCCATCCCTAGTTAGAGAGAGCGGTTCCAGTCTTAAAGGAAGATGGCAATTGGTTGAACAATTGGAAAAGATAGTCATGTGAGTATTTTTCCAGACTACAGAACAGACCAAAATGGTTGAAATTTAAGAAAATTGATAACAGTAATTCTGTTAATATTCTAATAAAATTTACAAACAAAATATTTGAACAAATCAAATTTAATGCTTTATTCAACAGCACTAATATCAAATATTTATTCCCAGTACAAAGCTTAAATTTTAAAATCACATTCAAATACAACAAAATCTAGGAAGTATGGAATGCAACTATAATAGTATTAATTGTAAGTGCAATAATATAAGTGACCAACATAAATTTAAAGGTCACATTCTAACCAGTAACTTCACATTCTCAAATAAAGAAATACAAGTCATGCTCAACAACGGATAAACATTTATACTGCTAATTAAACAAAATTACAACCACACGGTTAATTCAATCATCCAAGATCTTGATCTTTTTATTAATAAAACAAGCCTAAAGTTCAAGATTCCGGAATTTACTTTCCTTAATTGGAAATTTGAAATTATGAAACATGTCAAGGATTATTACCACAATACACTGAAAATTGCAAAAACACCCTCCTTAAACATTGTAAAATTAAAAGAAAACATCAAAATTATTCAAGAAGAGTACATTATTACTCCAATTGATAAATGTTCCAACATTTTCGCAATCATTTGCAAAAATCTATATCACAACTTAATTATGCAAGAAATGGACAACACCGATAAATACAGCATATCAAATATTTAATGTTTAATTATCATATCATATTTAATATCAAATGTTTAATTAACAATAATATTATATTAAGATGACAAGGAACAAAGAGAGTCAAAAAAAGGCAAGCGTAGGTGCAGACAACAAAAGCAAACTGAAACTTATACAGGTACGGCCGGTCGAGTGGCGCCAGGTCACGTGATGTCTGGGGGAAGCTGGCGTTGCTAAGGCAACGGCCGGTGTGCGTAGTTACTCTCTCCAACACTCCCACCTGACGAGAACTTTGTTGTTTCAAACAGTCCAAGTTGGCTTCTTAGTCTTCTATACCTTTCTGGAGGTAGAGCTTTCGTAAATATGTCTGCAGCTTGATCATTGGAGCAGACATAAAGACGGTCAATTGCATGTTTTTGAAAATGTTCTCTGATAAAGTGATACGAAATATTAATATGTTTATTTATTTTGTGGTATTCTGCGTTGTGAACAAGTCTTATGCAGCTTTGATTGTCGCAAAAAAATTGTTGTAGGCTTTACTTGTTCTTGATGTAGCTCGCGTAGAAGTTGTCTCAGCCAAATTGCTTCTTTCGTTGCTTTGGAAGCCGCAATATATTCAGATTCTGTTTTTGAACAGAGACACACAATTCTGTTTTTGACTGCACCAAGAAATAGGTCCATTATTAATCATGAACACATATCCAGTGATTGATTTTCTTGTGTCTAGGTCTCCAGCAAAATCAGCATCGGAAAAACCTATCAGAGATGTAGTGCAGGAACTCCCACCAAAACAAATACCGATGTTTTTCGTAGCTTTTGAGTATCCAAATATTATATTTACTGCGGTCCAATGTGAAGGTCCTGGGTTGTTCATAAATTGGCTAACCCTGCTGACTGCGTAGGCAATATCAGGTCTAGTTCCAGTCATGAGGTACATTAAACTACCAATTGTCTGTCTGTATGGATTCTTGTTCATTTCTTCAATTTCCTGATTATCCTTTGGGCGCATCTCTTTTGTTAGTTTTGAGTAAGAATCAGAAGGTACAGATTGTAACTTAATTTCAAGAAGGTTGTAATGTTCAAGTGTTCTTTCAATGTATGAGGCTTGATGTAGAAATAACATTTTATAGTTGTTCTATCTCGATATATTTGTAGGCCAAGGAAATAATCGGCAGTAAAAGTTTTTATATCAAAATTGAAATTTAGGTACTGTACTATATCATCTAAATGTTGTTTATTTACACTGCAGATTAAGCAATCATCTACATATATTGCAAGTAATATGTAAGCCTGTTTACATTTCATTGTATAGACACATGAATCTGATATGCTAGGTTTGAGATCAAACTTAATTAAAAACTAATGAAATTTCTTGTTCCACATTCTGGGGGATTGCTTAAGACCATATATGCTTTTCTGAAGAGAGCAAACATGATTTGGAAAATCTGGGTTTTCATAACCTTGGGGTTGTTCCATGTAAAGTTCTTCTTCCAAATTACCATTCAAGAAGGCAGATATTACATCTAATTGAATCATTTCCATATCAAGTGATGCACAAAGTGATAAGATTGTTCTAATTGAATCGAATTTTACTACTGGAGAAAAGGTTTCACCATAATCAAGTCCTGGTTTTTGTGAAAAACCTTTCGCAACTAGTCTAGCCTTAAACATTTTATTTGATCTATCTGCATTTTGCTTTATTTTGTATACCCACTTGCATTGCAATAGCTTTTCTGTCTGATGGTAGTGTCACATAAGTCCATGTTTGATTTTTCATCAAGGAATTGAAATCATCGTCCATAGCTAGTTTTCACTTTTTTTTAGTTGTGTCCTACAATTGCATCTTCATAGTTCAATGGTTCTTGGTCATGGACATAACAAGCATATGAAATAGCTCTTGTACAGTTTGTTGATGATTGTTCCTTTTCTCTGATTATATTCCTGAGAGGGTATCGACATGATTCTTCTGGTTTGGAACTGGTATTTGTGCTATCAACACTTTCTTCACTATATATAGTTACCTGCTCTTGTTGGTTATCCTGAATATTTTCTGACGTATTAGCTTCAGTAAATATTACATCTCTGCTCATGATAATTTTTCTAGCAATATGATCCCACATTCTATAATTTTTGTTAGTTTCAGTATATCCAACAAAAAATGTACAATAACTCTTTTTGTCTAATTTCTTTCTGTTATCTTTTGGTAAATGCACATAAGCGTTATATCCAAAAGTTTTCAAATGTAAGATGGACTGTTTTCTCTTGTACCATATTTCATAAGGTGTAGAATTTCCCAATACTTTAGTAGTGCATCTATTCAAGAGATAGACTGCTGTGTTTACGGCTTCAGCCCACAGCTCAAGCGGCATTTTTCTTCCATGTAACAAGCATCTAGCTGATTCAACTATTGTTCTGTTATCTCTTTCAGAAATTACATTCTGTTCTGGGGTATATGGAGCAGTGAGTTCATGAACAATTTCTAGAGATTTTAGATAATCAGAAAAATTCTTATTTAAGAATTCTGTGCCATTATCGGTTCTGAATCTTTTATTTTATTTCCAGTTTAAGTCCTAACTCTTTTTACAAATTCTTTAAATTTCTCAAGTACATCTGATTTATGCCTAATGAAGTAGGCCACTCTAAATCTTGAAAAATCATCCTTGAATGATACAAAATATAATGATCCACCTGGTGATCTTTTACTCATTGGTCCACAAACATCTGAATAGATCAGCTCTCCTGGATAGGTCGGATTTGGACTTGTTGACGCGTGAAAAACTTTTCTATTTTGTTTTCCATAGATGCATGCTTCACATAGTAAAGAATCAGGCTTTTCTCTAATTATAATGTTTTCTTCAAAAACATCATTTTCAAACATTTGGGTTAATTTTATAGGATTTACATGACCCATTCTTTGATGCCATATATCTAGACTTAACTGAGCAACATGAGTTTGTGAAGATTGCTTTGCTTTAATAAAAATTCTATAAATATTTGAATTGTCCTTTATTCCAGTAACTAGCACTTTCGAAATTTTTGTCAATTTTATCTGATTTCCTTTACAAATGAGCGTCAAACCATGTTTTGTTGCGGTAGATATTGAAAAAAGATTGGTCTCCAATTCAGGTATATAGAGAACATCCAAAAGAGTTGCATTAATTTCCTGACTATCAACATAAGAGAGAATATCAATATTTCCCTTACCTTTTGCATAGATCTTCTTTCCATCTCTAAGGCACACAGGATGAACACCTTCTGGTATTTCTTCGACCGTAGAGAACCATTCTCTTCTGAAAGTCATGTGATCCGTTGCTCCAGAATCTGCAATCCAGGAATCCTTTGTTTCAGCGAGGAAGGCACTTGTCTCAGCTGAAAAAGCACAGCTATCATCTCTGGCTGAAGAACTTGGCTGTTGTCATTTTTGTTCTTCCTTTCTTTTATAGCATTCTTTCCACCAATGTCCTTTCTTCTTGCAATATCCACAGTGTGTGTTCTTCTTTTTATCTTTAATGGATTGTTGATGCTGCTGTTGTTTCTTTAAAGCTGTTGATTTTCTGTTGAACTTTGAAAAAGTCATCAAGGCATTATCTGGTTTGAAATATCCTGAAGAATCCCAATGATCCTGTAAGCTTTCTTCTTTCAGTAATCTTGTCGTCAAGTTTTCTAGAGTCTTTTCTTCTGATGAAACTGAATCCCACGCTGTTATGAAATTCTTGTATTTATCAGGCAAGCTGCAAATTATCTTTGTAATTAGGACAACATCAGAGATTGGCTCACCTAGATCTTTTATTTGTTGTGCCTGAGTTTCAACTTTGGAAATGTGAGAAGCAATGTGATCATTTGGATTCATTTTATATTTTCCTGTTCCCTAGTCGACGCACATTGTTAATGGTTTGGTACATGATCATATTTTCCTGTAATTGTAATAATCATTTAACTGTATTATGCATTATACTATATTTAAAATATTAACTGTAAGGTTTTCATCCTTCCAAACTGGTACACTAATTTAAAATATTTACTTATATAATTGCCTTATTCTGTCTGTGTGAAGTTCACGGATAGATTTTGGTCATCAACGCGCGCATCATCATTATGATCATTATCATTATCTAATGATAATTATTATTATTATCTACTTATATAATTGCCTTATTCTGTCTGTGTGAAGTTCACGGATAGATTTTGGTCATCAACGCGCGCATCATCATTATGATCATTATCATTATCTAATGATAATTATTATTATTATCTACTTATATTATTGCCTTATTCTGTCTGTGTGAAGTTCACGGATAGATTTTGGTCATCAACGCGCGCATCATCATTATGATCATTATCATTATCTAATGTTAATTATTATTATTATCTACTTATATAATTTCCTTATTCTGTCTGTGTGAAGTTCACGGATAGATTTTGGTCATCAACGCGCGCATCATCATTATGATCATTATCATTATCTAATGATAATAATTATTATTATTAATAATAATTAATCTACTTATATATAATTGCCTTATTTTGTCTGTGTGAAGTTCACGGATAGATTTTGGTCATCAACGCGCGCATCATCATTATGATCATTATCATTATCTAATGATAATTATTTATTTATTATATATTATATAATTGCCTTATTCTGTCTGTGTGAAGTTCACTGTGTGAAGTTCACAGATAGATTTTGGTCAGAATGGATAAAATAAAAAAAGTGTCAAGGGATGGGAATCGAACCCACGCCCTTCCGCTTACCGGGCAGATGCCATGACCACTAGGCTACCCAGGACATATTTTTCCCTTCATAAAGTTAATTATAGTATTTGAATTAAAACGTTTTTGAAATATATACACACTCGGGTAAAACCCGGGCATTGCCCGGGCCATTCGTCTAGTCTATATATATATGAAATTGAATGTCTGTCTATCTGTCTGTCTGTCTGTACTCTATAGATTAAAAAACCATACATCCAATCGCCGTGAAATTTTGGGATATTATTAGGTATATCACCGGGAAGGGTTTTGAAAAATAATTTCATGAATATCTTGAATATCCTTAGAGTTATTTGCAGATTTGTAGATTTAACTCGCAAGCAGCGCCCTCATTGTGACGATGATAACAAGTTTTCTTATCACTAAGTTTGTTATCTTAAATATTATTTATCAAAAGTAAGATTATCTCAGGATGACACGGCAATTTATTTGAGACAAGAATAATGATACAATTCCAAGGCGAAGATACTATTCCTTTAACTTCCAATTACCGAGGGAACCAATTAATATTGATTTTATTCAACTTATCGAGTATTTTTCAAGGGACCGGGAAAAAATGTTCACTTTATCGAGAGATTCGTTAAACAAACCTTTACTCGGGTAAAACCCGGGCGAATTCACGACCTTCCGCTTACCGGGCAGATGCCATGACCACTAGGCTACCTTGGACATATTTTTCCGTTCATAAAGTTAATATATGATTTAGTAGGTGAAATGCAAAAAAAAAAATCGACATGATGAAATCTTTATGAAAATTCACATTTTTATATTTATATTTTCAAGACACACACAGTTCGGGGCGGGACGTTTCACAAGAGAGACATCCACGGCGCCAATTTATAATTGTAACGAATAGTACTTTAATTAAAACATTTTAAAAACACACAGTTTGGAACGGGACGTTTCACAAGAGTGACATCCATGGCGCCAATTTATAATTGTAACGAATAGTATTTGAATTAAAACCTTTTTGAAATATATATGCACTCGGGTAAAACCCGGGCGTTGCCCGGGCCATTCGTCTAGTTATCTTATATTGTGTCCTCCACATTTACACTAGATTGTTTTTAAAATAAGCTTATAAAAAAATTCACAAAATCTATCTTCTCTCATCAAGAGTAAAAATAGAGCAAAAAAATACTTCTCTCTCTCTAATTAGCTTGATTTTATATTTGGAAAATTATTATCATGGTTCTGTCTTTGCTCTTCTCTATAAAACTTTCTCTTCGCTTATACCTTTTTTCACCCAGCCTATGACGCGCAACTGATGCATTGCTGGTGATACTTTTTTTCTTTTTTTTATTATAATATATTCTAACTAATTATTTATTACAAAAAAAATAAAAAAACATACCTCACATGTTTAAATTTAAAAAAAAAAATACATATAATCTTAAAATTTTCATAACTATACTATATCCCTATATATAAAAGTCAGTGTATGTATGTGTGTTTGTTCCTATGTAGGCTATAAATGTCCACAATACGTAACTAATCTGACTGAAATTTTAACAGTATATAGAGTAGAATCTGGAAAAACTTATAGTGAAAATTTCAGGTCTCTATCCCGAATATTCGTAGAGTTATCTGCAAATTTGCATTGTAAATTTGCCCTTTCGCTCGCAAACAGCGCCTCTAGCGGTGAAGATGGGAGGTAATATCAACTGACCTAATGTACATGTAAAACATGTTTTAACAGGAAATAGAGATAATCTGGAAGAGATATTTAGCCAAAGAAATTGAAATTGATAGGTTTGGGCAAAGATAGTTGTTTTTTAGTCAGAAAATGATTATGACAATATTGCTTAATCATGTTTGATTATCAGATACAAAATTATATCGAGAAAAAATCCTAAAATCAGAGACCAGGGGTGAAGCTAGTTCATTTTTAGTATGCAGGAACAAAATTCTAACAGAAAAAAACATTCATTCAAGCAGAAGACACAAAGCCAGATCATCTCTCTCTAAAAATATCGCTTCTCAGACACAAAGTTTGGAGCGGGACGTTTCACAAGAGTGACATCCACGGCACCAATTTATAATTATAACGAATAGTATTTGAAAATCAAAATAATAGAATTTTAAAATATCTTTGTGAAAATTTACATTTTAATTTTTATATTTTAAAACACGCAAAGTTTGGAGCGAGACGTGTCACAAGAGTGAAATCCACGGCGGTATTTGAATTAAAAACATTTAATCGGGTAAAACCCGGGCGTTGCCCGGGTCATTATAGCATATATAGCATATATATATGTCATAATATATGCTCTTCCAGGAATAATAAAGAAATCCTACAGTCAACCCAGAGAGAGAGAGAGGGCGGGTAAGGATCGGTCACTTGAGACAGCAGCGACCACAGGGGCCGTTACTTGGAACCTCAGGACTAATTAAGACAGTTGGGTGATTGTGTGCGATACGAACGGCCGGCAGCTCAGCGGCGGGCAGGCCGGCTGACCCCATCTCTCTCTCTGGTTGTCAGGATTACTTTACCAATTTGTGGTATCCTTATTTCTTTTACCCCACATTATTATATTATTATTTTATTGCTGGGGAAGGAAGACCCTGTGGGTCTCGCCCTCTACGGTCACTCTAGAGGGGAGTGAGTGGAGAGGCGTCTCTGCGTGTTTGTCGCTCGCGAAAGCGAGGCGCACGTGTCTTGAAACTCTTGGGTCTTCGCTCTGTGTGTGCGTCTTCGGGAGCGTCCTTGCCGTGCGCACCATGAAAAACCAAGGGGTGCACACAGTAGTACCACCCCCCCCCCCCCCGCCTCCGCGTTGGTTTCCCCGCGTCAACCTCGGCATCTCAGAGGTCCTTGATTTGACGGCAGATTCAGGGAGGGGGTAAGGGTGCGAGGGCTAAAGGGGGGGGGGGAGTCCTATTGGAGCGTAGGACGGGTCGATCTAAGTCCGAACGAGAGGGCTCGGTCAGCAACCTTGCCAATGAACTCTCGGAGACGCCTGTGGGTGAATGGTCAACCCCATTGTAGCCGGACCATACTGGCGGGCGCGAGGGGCCTACCAAAGGCAGCTCGATGCATGGAGAATGCATCATTCCTTCGGGCTGTGTGACTCTAGAGGGGACGCAAGGGCATTGCTGCCTATATCGTCCCTGGCTTGGTGAGCCGAATTTCTATTATTATTTTATATTATTGCCACATTGAAAGTCGACAGGATAAGACCTGGCCGGGAAGCAAATCCCTCATATACCAGAGTATGAAGAAAACAAGAAGCCAAGCCACGATGATCGTCTAAACCCAACTCAACTGTAGCCACTTTACTTCGAGCTCTCACCCCCTTCCTCGCCAACCTTTGAACCGTTACCCTGAAGAAGTGATCACCTACGACGGAGATGAAACTGCCGCCCACTTCTACCAGCACTAGATCTGCCCAAGAACGATCTTCGCGCCAGAGCAGGACACCTTCCACCACCATGGACTCCGCCATACCCCTGCCGCAACTGTGACCCACAACACTGGCACGTACAGCAGACAGAACCCTCCCTCAATGGACTCAATGAATCTACTTTCTCTCTGAACCAACATAACCTGTAAAGTGAAATTGTTTTACCTCTACCATTCATTCTTTAAAGAAGTCATTCCTTGTAAACCCTGATGCCAATATTTTCTATAATTAGTGTTAGAGACCAATTCTTTCCTAGTCTACAATCGAGCAGAGTAAACACTAACACCTCTCAAAAAATTAACACCTTTAATTTCCTTTCATAACTAACCATGACTAACTCATTTACATCATTAAAAACCAATTTATATACATGTAAAATCGTCCAGTCATCTGGTCAAAATATAAATAAACTAATCTAGGAAAAAACAACTTATAAAATCCTAACAATGCCCCCCATTTTAAAGTTGTTTTCATACCCTCATCGGAGGCCTAGAGTGGCCAAGATCCTGGTCAGTTCAATTCTTCCAATTCCCCCAGTTAGAATATCTGCAATACTCCCTCCGCCAAGCCGCAATTCTTGAAGATCTTCTTGGGATTATAGTTTCATTCTGGCCTTCCTCTTCGTCTTCTCTCCTCAGTTCTTCGTCTCCACAGGCCTGCTCTTCATCCTCTTTTCGTTCTAAGTTATTCAGATTTCTCTCTACCGATATTGCTTCTTCATCAGTCCCTGAATATCCTCTTGGGATCGCAGCTTCATTTCGACCTTCCTCGTCTTCCTTCTTAAGTTCGTCTTTCTGATTCCTTTCCACCAATTTCGTATCTTCCTCATTTACAGATTCATAGCCTTCTTCAAAATTATTATTTAAAACCTGGAAAAAATCAGTTTCATGTGAAATTTGCTTATCGACTTTCTTAGTTGGGAAAACATCTTCTCTAAATCTGACATTTCTGGTTACAAAGACCTTATTGTTTCTGAAGTCCCAAACCTTGTATCCCTTGACTCCTTCCGGATAACCAATTAAAACACATTCTCGGCTTCTTGAATCAAATTTGGATCGACGCCGGTCGTTGTATACCCAGGTCTGACAACCGAAAACTCGGATATGCTCAATCTTCACTGGCCGTTCGGTCCACATTTCTTCTGGTATTTTGTTACCTATTGCCTTGCTAGAACATTTGTTTCTCAAGTAACATGCTGTATTTACGGCATCTGCCCAGAATGATTTATAATTTTCCCTTTTCCCTCTCGTCCACGTATTACGATAATTCCTTGGTTGATCATATTCAAATTTATTTCGCTCTTGACATGGTGATTTGCATGTATCTTCTTTTCTTCTTACAGCAAAATCGCAATTAGGATCTTCTTGAGGAATTTGACGCTGTTTCTGTCTTTTTTCTTCTAAAAGTAACTTGGATTTAACCACACTAGTCGATAGCTTCTCTTCTTGCTGTTCTAAACTGAGAATTAGCGGCTCGTAGCTCTTTGGCAATCCCAATAGCATAATCAAAGCTAATTCGCCATCCCCAAATCCATGGTGGCACTTTGCTAATTTTCTATGACATTCCATTATTCTCGCGAAATATTCCTTCATGTCTTCGTCATTTCTTTTGACAATATTGAAAAACTCTCTTAGTAACTGTAATATGTGCAATAAGCCATACTTTGTGTGGATGTCCTCCAGTATCTGCCATGCATCGATCGCTCGCTTGCAATCACCGATATCATCCAGGAATGAATCCTCAACTGCTAATAATATGACAGATAATGCCAAACTATCTTTCCGCTTCTGTTTTTCTGAAGCTTCACTAGGAAAGCCAGGTTCAATTGCATCCCATATACCCTTCTGGATCAAAATAGATTTAGTTCTTATGGCCCAGGTATAATAATTATTCCCATCTAGTTTAGGTATTCTTAACTCGTCAGCCATTGATATTTCCAGTTATGCAAATCTGACAAAAAAATTATAACTCAAATATTTTCTTCTTCTTCTTCTTTAAACTTTCTACTTATTCCCATTCAAACTTCACCTTCACTTCTTCAAACACTACTTCTTCAAACCCTATCTTCACTTCTTTAAACTCTACCTTTTCAAACTTTAGCTTCACTTCTTTAGACTTCAGCTTCTAATTTCTCTCTACGGCGCAGTGGAAGCGTTCTGCTGGGCCCATAACCTGTTAGAGACCAATTCTTTCCTAGTCTACAATCGAGCAGAGTAAACACTAACACCTCTCAAAAAATTAACACCTTTAATTTCCTTTCATAACTAACCATGACTAACTCATTTACATCATTAAAAACCAATTTATATACATGTAAAATCGTCCAGTCATCTGGTCAAAATATAAATAAACTAATCTAGGAAAAAAACAACTTATAAAATCCTAACAATTAGTTTAGTTCAATTGGTTCTGGCGACACCCAGATGGCCATTCGACATATGATTGTGATATTCTTTCATAATTTCTCTCTTTTTCTTCTGTGGAACCACAAGCAACCACGCCCTGCCTTCAGGGTTCGGTTTTTCTTAGAGAGGCATCCATCTTCTTCTTTAAAGTTTTGCGCAATTGATCGCCTGCTTCCATTAAGTATTTTCTTAACACTTCCGATAAACTTATCATCTTCGTCTGTTATTTGATTTAAAAATAGCCTTTCAAAATCCTCATCCCAATCAGTTTCTGGTAAGGGTCCCATAGATAAGCCATCGGCGTCCAGATGCTTCTTTCCTGATTTATGTATTATATCGAAGTCATATTCTTGAATTTTTAATGCCCATTTAGCCAATCGACCTGTTGGATCCTTCATGTTTTTGAGCCAGCATAAGGCGTGATGGTCTGTTACAGGTAGGGCCGTAATTTTGACATTGACCAGACAACGGTCAGACATTCTTTTTTCAGTTGTTGAATAATTTTGCTCCGTTTTATTTAGGGTACGACCCAAATATGAGATCACCTTCTCTTCACCACCGATGTCTTGGACAAGCCTATGCCGATGTTGGACGCATCAGTATGAACATGAGTAGGCGCATTTGGATTGAAGTGACCTAAAATTGGTGGACTTAATAGTGCTGTTTTTAGGGTTTGAAACGGTTCCTCTTGTCTTTCTGGCCAGGTAAATGATACAATTTTTTTTATAAGGTTGGTCAAAGGGTCAGCAATTTTTGAGAAATCTTTGATAAATTTTCTATAATATGAACACATTCCCAAAAAGGATTGTACTTCTTTGACCTTGTGGGCCGAGGAAAATTTCTGACAGCTTGATGTTATGTACCGCGGGTTTTATACCATGTTTGCTCGTTATATAGACGAGAATCTACAATTCTTCAAAAGCAAATCGGCATTTTTTGTTGTTAAACCTTAAATTAGATTCACGAAAACATCGAAAAACAGTTTCAAGTCTTTTGAGGTGCGTTGGAAAATCCGGGCTATATATGATAACATTATCCAGATAACACAAACAAATTTGCCATCTCAGATTTCCAAGCATATTCTCCATATTTCTCTCAAAGGTAGCAGGCGCGTTACAAAGTCCAATAGGCATCACGTTGAATTCATATAATCTATGTGCTGTAGTGAAAGCTGTTTTCTCTTTGTCTCTTTCTTCGACTTCAACTTGCCAATATCCAGATCTGAGGTCTATTGCTGAGAAGTATGTAGATCCTTGGAGAGTATCCATAACTTCGTCTATTCTAGGGATCGGATAGACATCTTTTACTGTCACATTATTGAGTTTTCTGTAGTCCACACAAAATCTGTATTTACCATCTCGCTTCTTGACCAATATTACTGGAAAAGACCAGGGACTAGAAGATGGCCTAATTATGCCTTCTGTTAGCATCTCGTCAATTTGCTCTTTTATAATATCTCGTTCTTTAGCACTTACCCTGTAAGGCTTGTGTTTAATTGGCTTCGTGTCTTTTGTGTCTATCCAATGTTTTGCCAAATTGGTTCTCCCTAATCTCGACGAAAACAGATCCCCATGCCTTTCTAAAACTTGTTTTAACTCCTTCTGTTCCTTTGGTGAAATATTTTCGTTTATTTGGAACATAGGTTCTTCGTTCTCTTCTACCTCTCTTTCTCGATTCACATTTATTTTCGCTGGACTACTTCCAAAAGCCAATGTTTGGTTTTTCATTATTTTTAACGGTCGAGGATACGGATTAGTTATCCAGATATGTGTTTCCCTATTTATAACATTGATCAAGCTTCTTGCTAGACGAAGTCCATTTGTTTGAAACATTTTGCTGCTCTCCTCGATAATATATTTCCCATCCTCTGTTTCTACCAATGCCTTGATCAATTTAATGGAACATTCCGGTACAATGGAATCCTTGGCACTCTTTATTTTCAACATTTCAAAATTGCTTTCGTCATGATTATTCGTCAAATCGTATTTTATAGTTTCCTGCTTACAATCTATTTTCGCGTTTATTTTCTTAAGGAAATCTCTTCCAAGAATTGATGTCCGTAAATGCGTTTTCAATATCACAAAGTTGTGTGATAATGTTTCGTCATCAATTTTTATATTTAAAAATATACTTCCTACCATGTCCAATTTTTTTTCCATCGGGTCCTGCACAAATTTTTGCGAGTTTACTTATACCATGGCCTGTATCGAGGGCCGTTCTGAGGTCGACCACTGAGAGGTCAGCACCTATATCAACCAAAGCTTCAAAAGTCCCTATCTTGTCCACATTAATTTTTAATTTGTATTTAGGGTGCAACTTCTTGATTCCGTTTATGGTCGACTTGCTTTGATTGACAGATTCGGGCGCGACGCTTAGTTTAAATCTTCCAACACGGAATATCTATTCCGGGTAGGAATATTTGTCTGTGTGCTATGAATTACCTCACCAATAAAGCCGAGGTCCTGATTTCTCTGATATTTCATTCATTTGGAATTTCTCTTCGACCATCTCTTGGGTATCTGTTGGATCCTCTTCTAGGATTCTTATAAACTTGACCCTACAATAATAGGGTCCTAATACCCTACCTTTTTTCACAAACTCCGTATATTCATTGAAATGCTCAAACTGTAATAGCATATACATAGGAGAAACAGGCAGACGAATCAAGGACAGGATGGACGAACATCACAGAAACATTAGAAATAATGAACCCAAGTCCCTTATCGTACAACATATTAGACAAACAGGACATTCTTTTAACACATACCACCCACATGCATATTACTATAATATCAACAGCAAATTCAAAAGATTAGTCGTCGAGGCGTTGCTCTCTTTGAAACACAATAGTATTAACCGACACATAGAGATCCCTGACGCATATAAAGCAATATTTCCATAAATTGTGTACCATAGTTGCCCTTTGCCAGTTTGTTTTACTTCGGAAAGTTTCAACTTAGCTGATTTAATCAATGTATCATAGTCTGGGTCGCGTGGGTGTGAGATTCACTCGCGCAATACAAGACCAAATAGAGATACCATTTATTTGTTTACAAACGTTACTATTTGAAATTGTTTTTCTAATGTTCCTGTATAAGGGCTGTTTTCGCCCGAAAGCTCGAATCTTTATTAAAGATTAAAAGAAAAGTATCCTCGTACGCTTCAAATATTTTACTTATACTCATCAGAGGATTCCAACTTTCTAATTTTTATAGTTATCTGATTATATCTTTGAACCATTATGAATCCCGATCCTGATTACTACATGAAAATGATCCGTCACAAATCGCTGGCTTTGGTAAGATGGAGAAAACATCTGGAATTCAACAAAATTTGCGAATTACACAACTTCATCCCACCTTCCCTCAGGATCAAGGACCCCGTTGGAAACTATTACTCAAGAATGGCAATAGATGATATTCATATCAAATTATTACGAGCCCGCACTAAAGAATGTTACTCAAATATCCGCTTTTTATCAAAAACTGTCAAAGAACTCATTTGTATAGTTTCACAACATATCCCAGCACGAAATATGGCAGTTTTACTGGTAGGGATTACCAGTGATATAAAAACTCAAGACTCCATACTTAATGTCAGGCATCTCAACAAGCTCTCATTTTGGTCCAAGAAATATAAAGTGCACCTGTCTCCCCAAAACCAGCAACAGTCAATATTGAATTTGTCTAACTTTGTACCTTCCCCTGATCAAATCAACATACTTTCGAAGGGCCTTAAACATAGATATCCATAAAAACTTGACAAAATCTCATTAATAGCTGGAATAGAGTCATCCATTTCCAGCCTGAACCTGCAAGATAAACACTCCATTAGGAACCACGTTATTTCCGTTTTAAATAGATCTACATACACACCAACTAACAGTTTTAATACCAATCAGATTACCAGAACATTAACTAAAAATAATAACATAGTCATCACAAGATCTGACTAAGGATCCAGAACTGTCATAATGAATACCACGGACTACGTATCAAAGATGAATCAGATCTTGCATAACTCGGAGGTATTCACCCCGGCCACAGCAGAAGATCAGACTATCTCGAACTCCATATATAAAAAAGAACTCAGAATCCTTTGCAGGAACAAATTGATTACAACCGATGAACTCCGAAACTTTCTATCGAATTTACATGGTCAAGCCTATATCTACGGACTACCTAAGGGACATAAGATAAATATCCCCCTCAGACCAATAGTTGCATTTCATCTCTCTCCTACAGCCCCGTTAGCTCAGTTTCTAGCTAAAATAATTATTCCCATACTTAAAGATGGCGACGTCTCGACGTCCATTTCTTCCACACCTAAATTCTTAAACCATATACAACATCTACCGGTTATTTCCAATAGTCTAATGATATCATTTGATGTAATCAATCTTTACCCTAGGCTCCCCCACCCCCTCATTATAGAATGCACCACAGAATTCCTACGGACGCATGGTTACTCTGCAGGCATGATAACTAAATTAACCTCCTTAATATCGATTTGTCTGAACAATAGTATTTTTAATTTCGACACACGTTACTATAGGCAATCTAAAGGTACTCCTATGGGCAGCCCTCTTTCTTCACCACTATCAGAAATAGTCATTCGGAAAATAGACAATTCAATAACAGATCATTTTCCAGTAGATATCCTAACTTGGTTTAGGTATATAGATGACATATTTTGTATAGTTAAAACTGATTCCTTAGACAAAATTCATGCCAAATTAAATTCACTTTACCCTGACATACTTTTCACAGTAGAAAAAGAAAGCAATAGTTCACTAGCCTTTTTAGACATTCTGATTACAAGACAGAATTGCAGATACATGACCAATGTTTACTATAAGCCCTCTTTCTATCCCTCCTATATACACTACACATCATACTGCCCCCTTAGCCATAAGATTAACACCGTAAAAACCTTGTCGAAACGCATTTTCACACACTGTTCTTCGCAAGAATTCAAACAAATAGAAACCCAAAACGTAATCGATCACCTGATGAACTCTGGATACCCGAAAAATTTCATACTCACATTTATTATCCCCAACAGCACCTTAATAGCCAAGTTTATAGATCTATATGCACCATCCCATTCTCCTCATAGTGTCAACATTTCTAGATTCCTAAAAAATAACTATGGTATTCGTACCTTTTACACCAACACCCCCAAATTAGAAACAATAATCAGAAATCCCATAACCAGGAATAGCGTTCCTGCTACCCTACCTTTTTTCACAAACTCCGTATATTCATTGAAATGCTCAAACTGTAATAGCATATACATAGGAGAAACAGGCAGACGAATCAAGGACAGGATGGACGAACATCACAGAAACATTAGAAATAATGAACCCAAGTCCCTTATCGTACAACATATTAGACAAACAGGACATTCTTTTACCACATCCCACCCACATGCATATTACTCTAATATCAACAGCAAATTCAAAAGATTAGTCGTCGAGGCGTTGCTCTCTTTGAAACACAATAGTATTAACCGACACATAGAGATCCCTGACGCATATAAAGCAATATTTCCATTAATTGTGTACCATAGTTGCCCTTTGCCAGTTTGTTTTACTTCGGAAAGTTTCAACTTAGCTGATTTAATCAATGTATCATAGTCTGGGTCGCGTGGGTGTGAGATTCACTCGCGCAATACAAGACCAAATAGAGATACCATTTATTTGTTTACAAACGTTACTATTTGAAATTGTTTTTCTAATGTTCCTGTAGAAGGGCTGTTTTCGCCCGAAAGCTCGAATCTTTATTAAAGATTAAAAGAAAAGTATCCTCGTACGCTTCAAATCTTTTACTAATAAATATATATGTACAATAAATATTACAAATGGAGTGAAACTATAAAAAGAAATGATGATAATCTAAATATTCTGTTTTAAATAAATATTAAATATCATAGAATATTTTGAATAAATGTAAGGCGCCTTAAAATTGATGTAACAATATATATGTGATGTGAGATCCTGAGGATCTCTCGCTTCACTGTGATTACCGAGAGGGGTCAAACCTGTATTATCGGATAGGGACAGTCAGTGTGTGGAAAGTTTTCCAGTACCTATCTGCACCTTGGAAGATCTTTAGCAGGTCTCACAGAGTACAGGCAGTCGTGATCGAGGCAGAGTGGGAGACTTGGGAATGTCCACGCGAAAAACGAAGGGACACAGTTGAACTAGGAAAGTTCCATTAAAATATAAAAGTAGAGCTTATCAAAAGATGGAGCGAATTGAGAAGATGTTTCTTACTGGTCTACATGGTCGATGAGGTAGAACTTTGGGACTTGTGACGAGGGCTCCCGCTGATGGAGTATTTTCGGCTAGGGCGGAGGCTTATATATACCTCGCCGAGAGGAAGTACTGGGTTTCAGCGGATGCAATAGGTGCGTGAATAGGAATATATGCCATTGTACACTGGCAACGTCCTGACAACCTTTGGTCTCGTTCTCAAACGTTATTGGATTTCTACATTTCGATCTTTGCTATAGCTCAACTTTTAATCTATTACAGAGTTTTATATATATAGTTTGTACAAAGTACATTACATATGATTATGTAATGACACCTGTCAATCATGCGTATAATTATTTATAGAAGTGTTTATTATACAACATGAAAATCTTGTTATATTATATACAATATGAGATTGTTAGTTTAAATGACCATATATATATTATATGATCTAACAACACAAATATTTCTATATTTTAAAAATATATTGTAACGTTTTATTTTTGCTTTAACTTTTAAAAGAAATGTTTTATTTTAAATCTTTATCTAATTTGTTTGTTTGCTTTAAATAAAGAGGCAAATTTACCATGTTGTTGTTCTTTTGTTTATTAATTGTTCTTTTTTCCAATGATGATAAGAGTTATTGATCACACATTAAAAATCAATGAAAAACCAATTACAAAATTAATTACAAAATTCAGAAACGTGTCATATCCTTCGGTTTGAAGGATTTATTTTCGCAAAATAAATGGTTTCAATTGTGACACATGAATTTTAACCAAGGAGGAATCATCTTTCGATAATTCACACGTAACACTAGATATTATTCTTGTTATTTGAAAAGGACCCTCATACTTTGGTGATGTTTTGACCATACTTGGATCATTACTAGCTATTTTACGAAGGACCAGATCACCAAATTTGAATGACGACTGCGGATGTTTTGCATCGTGTCGTGCTTTCCACTTTTCTCTATGCTTTGCGCTATTTTCTATTGCTTTCTTCCTTGCATTTTATATGGTGAAATGTGGTGATTCATAAAATTCTGGTATTGCACAATCACCAAAAAGTAGGAAATTTGGAGAAAACCCAGTGACATCATGGGGTGTGCTATTATAATCTTTCACAATTTTGGCAAGTAATGATGACCATTTTAGTCTTGGATTCTCTTGAAGGTTTGTTCTTAATTTGGTGAGTATAGTGTCATTCATCTTTTCACACAGTCCATTACTCTGCGGATGATATGGCGTCGAATAGGTGTGTTGAACTTGAAGCTCATTCAAAAACTTGTTAAATTCTTTTGATGTAAAATTCTTTCCGTTGTCGGTTAAAATACATTTGATTTGGGGAACAGTTTTGTTGATTTTGTCCAAACATTGAATTACTGCTTGAGAAGTGTTGGTGACAGTAGGGAAAGCCCAAACAAATCTTGTTAGGTGGTCAATTATTACTTGAATGTATTTGTGCTTGGTTTCATTTGCTGCAGTATACAATAGTATCCATTGATATTAATTCCAGTGGTTTCAGATCAGAGTTTGGTGCAACATATTCTCCAATAAATGGTTTATGACTGCATTTAGTTATTTGACATATTTTACATGAGCGAACATAGTCTTTGATGCATCTGATAGCATTCGGCCACCAATAAAATGGTGTTATCAATCTTACTGTCTTGTTAATTGAGGGGTGAGAATGATTATCATGGTATTCTTTGAGAATTTCTTCTTGGAATGATTCTGGAACAACTGTTATTAGAACTCCATTATGTTTCACCATAATAAGATCTCGATGAATATGAGAGTTCTTTACAAAACTGAGATCCGATTTTTGTTGGTGTAGTCGAATAGTGGGGATTGATACATGAGATGACACTGGTGATCTTGACAATGCATTAACATGCGTTTGCTTTGATCCTGATCTGTGAACTATTTTCATTGACTTGGTTGATAATTCAATTATCCATCGGAGATATTTTGCCTTTGGTTTCTTTACGTTGAAGAGCCATTCCAAAGCCGAATGATCTGTAATGACTTCAAATGTATTGTTCTCAAGATAAACTTCAGAGTATTCAACTGATTGAACTACAGCAAAGCATTCCAACTCAAATGCAGAATAGTTCTGTTGATGTGGTAGAAGTTTCCCTGAATAATAGGAAATTACATGTTCTTGATTATCATTTCCAATTTGAGCTAAAATTCCCAGTTTAGATGCATCAGTATAAAGCTTACATGGTAATGAAGGATCATATGTAGAAAGAACTGGATCTGTGGATAAATGAGACTTTAGTTCCTGAAATGATTTGTTAACTTCAGTAGTCCATTTGAATAACTTATTTTTTCTTGTGAGGCTTGTTAAAGGATCTGCAATTTCACTAAATTTAGGAATAAATTTCCTGTAGTAACCTGCTAAACCTAAAAACTGCCTTACTTGCTTCACTGTTTTAGGTTGAGGGAACTCATTTATTGCCTTTGTTTTTTCAGGGTCAAGTTTAATCTTGTTATGTCCTATGATATGACCTAAATATCTTATTTCTTGTTTTGCAAAGGAGCATTTCTTCAACTTGAGTTTGATATTGTTTTCTTTAAGCTTGTCAAATATTTTCTTCATGAGTTCAATATGATCTTTAAAAGTACTGCTGTAAATTAAAATATCATCTTGATAATTACAAACACCGTTCCAAAGAAGATTTCCAATAATATGCTGAATTATTCGCTGAAAAGTACTTGGAGCATTTTTCAAGCCAAATGGCATAACCAAAAATTCATAATGCCCGTCATTTGTAATGAAAGCAGTTTTCTCAACAGAGTCTGGATGCATTTCAACATGCCAATAGCCCCATGCTATGTCAAGTGTTGTGAAGTATTTCGCATTATGTAAGCGATCAAACATATCTTGGATGTATGGAAGAGGCTGCTTGTCATCAATTGTAATTGCATTCAGTTTTCGGTAATCCATGCACATCCTTTGTGAACCATCCTTTTTAGAGACCAACACTACGGGGAAGGCCCAAGGTGACTGAGATTCTCTTATTAGTCCCTTTTTACTCAATTCTTCAACTTGTCTTTTTATTTCATCATATTCGGCAAGTGGTCTTATATATGGTCTACAACTGATGGGTGGATGTTCAATTGTATGGATCTTGTGTTGAACAGCAATCCTTCCGATGTCAGTTTCATGCTGGCTGAACAATGCTTGATTTTCTTTAAGTAATTGATTAAGCTCTTTTTGCTGAACAGATGGAAGATGCGTTTCAGGAGATATATAAAAACATTCATTTCCTTTAACATACACCGCTTTGTCTTTTGTGTCAATTATTAATCCAATTTTTCCTGCTACATCAAGTCCAATAAGCAATGAATAGCTAAAGTTTTTCACTACATGGAGCTTACACCCGACAAGTTTAGAATGGATTTTCAAAAATACTTCTACTGATCCTAAAGTATATGCAAAACTATCTACTTGTTTAATTTTGATTCTATCGTTTACATTCAATTTTAACTTATGTTGTTTTAAAAGCGAACAGCTCATTAATGAAATAGTTGACCCGGTATCAATAAAAGATGAAACTGGAATATTATTAAGTAAAACTTCAACATTAACAAATCTATAAGGAAAATTGGTATTTGCTATGCAAAGTGAATCAGCTATGGTTTGTTTAACATCTGTGGTGATACTAGTTGCTTGGTGTTTAAGCTTGTCTTTATAATTAGGATCATAATCTTTGCAATCACTTATCCAATGTTTAAAATAAATCCTTTTTTCTTACAAATAGGACACCAATATGGGCAATTTTTTGAGATTGTAGGTGTAGTTATATTAAAAACCTTGGTTTTACTTCTCTGTTGTTGCCTTATTTGATTATTGTTTTGTTCAATCTCCATGGCAATCTACATCCAATGTGATGGATCTTTAGGCTGGGCTGTTACGAGATAATTTTTCCAATTTAATGGCAATCCATCCGTTAACATTTTAGCTTCTCGACATTATTGAGGCTTGTTTGATTTAATAATCTAATTTTATCTCTAAAATAATCTTCCACGGTTTCTTCTTTTTTAAGTCTTCTTTTTGATGCTGCAACTATAGGGCTTTCAACTTTATAACCAAAGCGCTGAATTAATTTGAGTTTAACAGTATCCCATTTTTTAATGGATGCGTTGCTCAATATTTCATCAGCAAACCATTCTAAAGCATATTTTGATAAATAATAAATTAGATTATTGATTCTATCGACTTCATCTAGTTTACCAGTTTCCAATTCATATAGTTTAAGCCATGATTCAGGCCGAATTGAACCTTTATCACCGCTAAATTTCTCTAATTTGTTTACATTTACTGCCAATGTACTTACTTTTTCTTTCGTCGAAGCCTTTTTTGATTTATATTTTAATCCTTTCGTTGCTGCGCCAAATATTTTATGTAACGTTTTATTTTTGCTTTAACTTTTAAAAGAAATGTTTTATTTTAAATCTTTATCTAATTTGTTTGTTTGTTTTAAATAAAGAGGCAAATTTACCATGTTGTTGTTCTTTTGTTTATTAATTGTTCTTTTTTCCAATGATGATAAGAGTTATTGATCACACATTAAAAGTCAATGAAAAACTAATTACAAAATTAATCACAAAATTCAGAAACGTGTCAAAATATTTTATTTTATTCTGTTGGATAAATGAATGCTACGACAGCTAGCGCCACACTGGACCTATCATCATCACAACTGTTTGTTTACCTTCTTCTCTATATTACAATAACTGTTCGCTACCATAACTTTGTCTTTTTCTTGCTAAATGGATAATAAAGATTATTATCATATAATCCTCAACGTCCTCATGCCTTCCTACAAGCTGTAAGTACCTAAATCTTACAACAATTAGATTATGAGACTGAATATTGCATGAAATTCAACTAACGAGTTAAGACAAAGAAAAAAAAAGGCTTAGCAAAAATGGCGTCACTCCCGAGCCACGATGTAACCCTAAATAAGCTCGACGGCTATAACTACTCACTATGGTCTTTCAAAATTGAAATGCTCTTGCAAAAGGAAGATCTTTGGGAAGTTGTCACCGAAAATATTCCAGATGAACCTAAAATCGAATGGAAAAAGAAAGACTCAAAAGCTAGAGCTATCATTAATCTAAGCATCGCCGACTCACAAATAGTGCATGTCAAAAACCTACTAACAGCCAAAGCTACCTGGGACACTCTTAAAAATATCTATGAAAGAAAAACACTCTCAGGAAAAATTTATTTGCTAAGGAAACTATACAGCTTAAAACTCGAAGAACACAAAGACATGCAACAGCATATCACTACCATGATGGAACTTGTTGACAAACTGCGAACCATTGGCGAAACACTGAAGGACTCTTACATCACGGCTATACTGCTTTGCTCGCTTCCAAAGAGCTACTCCAATCTCATCACGATGTTGGAATCAAGGCCTGATGACGAGCTAACGCTTGAATTTACCAAGAACAAACTCCTTGATGAACACACACGCAGAGTAGAAAGCTCGAAAGACGAAAGCAACGAATCAAAAGCCTTAAAAAGCCTCCACAGAGCTTCAAGCCAAAGAAGAGAAAAAGAGAAGAAATTCTGTTCTTTCTGCCACAAACCAAACCACTCCAAAGAAGAATGTTGGCACTATCAAAAGCGAAACAACAGCAACAAAGAGTACAAATATGAAAACTTCAGAAGAGGAAACGTACCAAAGTACACAAATCAGTCGAGTGTCACCCAAGAACAATCAACAAATCAGAGAACAACAAAAGGACCTAACCCAAAAGCTCTCAATTGCACTCAACGAGAAGCAAGTGTACACAACTGGTTCATCGACTCTGGAGCCACATCTCATATGGCGTACGATGAAAGCTTCTTCACTGAACTTAACAGAGAACAAACACAATATGTTGTGGTTGCTAATGGTAATAAGCTGCAGGTCAAAGGGATAGGACAAGGAGAAATCAAAGTCATCACACCCCAAGGAAAGACTGACACCTTACTTCTCACAAAAGTTCTCTACATCCCGGAACTAACAGACAACCTTCTGTCAGTGAGTGCGGCCACCTCCAACGGATGTAAAGTAACGTTCAACAGAGATTGGTGTACCATCGAAAGAGACAACACAGCCCTCGCGAACGGTATACTTGACAATGGAATGTACCGACTCCACCTGGATGACAACCCCCAAACTCGCACATTCAAAGCAAATGTTGCAAAACAAAACCACTGCAAGAACAAAAATTGCCTCATGCTCTGGCACGACAGACTAGGACACAGAAATATAGAATCAATTAAGAAGATTCGAAATGAGAACCTAGCAAGAGGACTAAGTCTAAATAACTGTTCGCACAGCACAGACTGCGTTCAGTGCATTCAAGGAAAACTCACCGAAACCCCTTTTCCAAAGAAGACAGAGTACAGAGCAACTGAAACGCTTCAACTTGTCCACAGTGATATCTGCGGTCCATTACCAACTAACTCTCTCAGCGGTAAGAGATACTTCATCACCTTCACTGATGACTACAGCAGATACACGAAGATCTACCTCCTGAAAGGAAAAGACGAAGCCTATGAAAAAATAAAAGACTACGTCACCTCAGCACACACGGAATTTGGAAAAAATATCCAAATCATGCGGACAGACAACGGTCGTGAGTACGTAAACCGACAAGTCGAAGATTTCCTGAACCAAAGCGGAATCAAACATCAGCTAACAGTCCCCTACTCACCAGCCCAGAACGGAGTAGCAGAAAGGAAAAATCGATCACTAATGGAGATGACAAGATGCATGCTGTTTGACTCAGGACTCCCACAGTCTCTATGGGCGGAAGCGGTTACCACAGCTAATTACCTACACAACCGAATACCCTCGAAAGCTACAGACAAGACTCCATTTGAACTATGGACCAACAGGAAGCCCAGTCTGAAGCATCTAAAAAGATTCGGATGTAAAGCCTTCGCCTATATTCCCAAGATAAAAAGAAACAAGTTGGATAGCAAAGTTATCGAAGGGATCTTTCTTGGATACGATGATCGAAGCAAAGGATACAGAATCCTGCACGATACAGACAACATCACAATCAGCAGATCCGTAAAATTTATAGAAAAAGAAAATGGGTTTCATCTCGCTTCCACAAAAACAACTTCACCACAAGTACTAAGTACAGATCTAACTTCCTCCAATCATATTGGTAATGCAGAGGAAAGTCAGGAACCAGGAACACAATCCGAAAACCTTGAGGACTCAGAAACCGAGGATTACCTTCAACCCGGTACAAGCACAGGAACACAAGTGGTCACACAAAGAAGATCCACGAGACCAACAAAGGGAATACCTCCCATAAGAAATGACTACATGCTGTACAAAACTGAAGCTCAAGACATTCAGACACCCACCAACTACTCGGAAGTCCTACAATTACCAAAAATAGAAAGAGAAAAATGGCTACAAGCAATGAACGAAGAACTAAATTCTCTTGAGAAGAACCATGTCTGGGAACTAACCCCTCTACCTAAGGACAAAAAGATCATAGGATGTAAATGGACCTATAAACAAAAACTCAATTCCAAAGGAGAAATAGAGCGGTACAAAGCCAGACTCGTAGCAAAAGGGTTCAATCAGAAATTTGGCCGAGACTACGAAGAAACCTTTGCACCAATTGTGAAGCATTCTACAATTAGAGCCTTCCTAGCTGCATCAGTCTACAAAGGGATGCAAGTGATCCACCTCGATGTGAAGACAGCGTTCCTACACGGCGACCTAGATAAAGAACTCTACATGGAACTCCCAGAAGGACTCCAAACAAAACAAACAAACGAAGTCTGCAAACTAAAGAAGGCAATTTACGGTCTAAAACAAGCTGGAAGATCTTGGAACACAAAAATTGCAAGCACTCTAATTAAAAATAACTTCAAACAGAGCATTGTAGACCCATGCCTATTCACCAAGAATGAAGAAAACCATTCCATCTACTTGATTCTATATGTGGATGACATGCTCCTCGCAAGCGATTCCGAAATAATCATCCAAAACACTGTAAAAACTCTCGAAAAAGAATTCGAAATAAAGAACCTTGGAGACCCCACTCAATTCATTGGTATAGAAATCTCAAGGAACAGAGAAGGTGAACTCCTTCTGAGCCAAAAGAATAGAATCCAAGAATTAGTTGAAAGGTACAATCTTCAAGAAGCGAAACCTACTTTCAGTCCCATGGAAAGCGGATACCCCGGTATATCTGATGAAAAACTTCTACCAAACAACGTTCAATACCAACAACTGATAGGCTCACTATTGTACCTAAGCGTAGTATCCAGACCAGATATCGCAGCTCCAGTCTGCATACTCAGCAGCAGAAACCAGAATCCTAGAAATTGTGACTGGAATGCAGCAAAAAGAATCGTAAGATATCTAAAAACTACTAAAGAACTCGAGCTACGCATATCTAACCAAAAGCCTCCCACGCTGGAAGCATACAGTGATGCCACATGGGCAAGCGACAACACCGACAGAAAATCACTAAGCGGAAACTTGCTCCTACTGGGATCAAACCCCATCTCATGGATGACTGGGAAACAAGGTAGCGTATCTCTCTCATCCACCGAAGCGGAACTAATCTCCGCAGCCGAAGCCTCACAAGAACTGTTATGGCTTCTCGACTTGCTAAAGGATCTCGAACTGGAACAGAAAGCTCCAATCTACTTCCACCAAGACAATCAATCATGTCTCAAGATATGTTCATCCGAAAAAGTGTCTTCTAGGACCAAGCACATCGCAACCAAGATCCATCACCTGAAGGATCTTCAGAAGAAGACAGTGATAAAAATGATCTACTGCCCAACTGGCGACATGAAGGCGGACATTCTGACCAAGCCGCTACCAAGGCCGACATTTGAGAAGTTACGCTACAACCTCGTGATGTCTCCACATTCATGCCGGGGATTTGTTGGATAACTGAATGCTACGACAGCTAGCGCCACACTGGACCTATCATCATCACAACTGTTTGTTTACCTTCTTCTCTATATTACAATAACTGTTCGCTACCATAACTTTGTCTTTTTCTTGCTAAATGGATAATAAAGATTATTATCATATAATCCTCAACGTCCTCATGCCTTCCTACAAGCTGTAAGTACCTAAATCTTACAACATATTCATTGATAATGTTACTTTGTTATCATCGTTTTTAGAAAGACTTTCAGTTTTTTGTTGTAT
>CP092867.1:69909777-70206248 GCA_030710605.1 Cordylochernes scorpioides | reverse complement strand
AAGCCATTAGATCGTTAAAGCAAAATAAAGATTTTGTTATCACACCCTCTGATAAAGGAAGAAATACAGTAATTATGAACAAAAATGATTACAACACTAAGGTAGAAGAGTTACTTCAAGATAAATAAATTTATGAACCTTTAACAAAAAACCCTTCACCTAATTTTACTAAAGATTTTAATAAAAAACTTAATAAAATCATACGTTCGCATAAATTAGACAAAAAACTTTTGAAAATTTAAAGGCTGAGGACAATAATTTACCAAACTTCTATCGCCTCCCAAAAGTACATAAGCCAAACACACCTTTACGTCCGATTGTTTCCTATGCTGGGTCTCCTCTCTACCCCCTCACTAAATTTATTTCATCCATCATCTCTCCCCTCCAGAAATTACTTCCCCACACTGTCCCTAATTCTACAGTAGCTGCAAAAACGATCAGAAACCTTTCAATTTCTAATAATAGCCGTATGGTATCTTTCGACGTTGAATCACTCTATACTTCAATCCCCCACAATGAAGCTATTCTAGCACTCCAAAAATTTACAGAAACCCATCAAAATCTAGATTTCCCTTTCTCCACAGATGCTTTGATTGATTTAATTAAACTTTTTTTGGAACACAATTATTTTAGCCACCAAAATAAATTATACAGACAAATCAAAGGCTTACCGATGGGAAACCCTATCTCATCGGCTTTAGCAAACTTTTTCATGGACCAAATTGATCAAGTTGTCACAGAATCAAAGCAACTCAAAATTATTTTTTGAAAAAGGTACATAGATACATACATGATATTTTTTTTGCATTACAGAATCAGATTTTGTAGTAATTTCAAATTTTTTAAATAATTTAAGACCATTTTTAAAATTTACACATGAAATTGAAAATAATAATTCTCCGGTCTTTTTAGATTTACAGCTCAAAAGAAAATTTAACCGAATAGAAACTAGTATTTTTATAAAATCAACCCACACAGGTAAACCCACAAGCAAATTTATCGAAAAACATTTTTATAAACCAAAATCTCCACTTTTAAATAACACCCCTGTTCAATCAAAAAAGCTTTTCTGCTCCCTCCCCTACAGCTACGGCTCTGAACGCATCGCCAGAGTCCTAAAGAGATACAACATCACAACCACCTATCAATCATCTTTAAATTTAAAAAAGGCCCTACGCCATCCAGACACTAAGCAAATTAACAAAATGGAAAACAGAATCAACGTAATTTACAAAATACCTTGTAACAATTGCCAAGCTAATTATATAGGGGAAACCAGCAAACCACTCAAAGATAGTATAAATCAACACAAATCAGGACTAAGGAATTACAACCCACTATCTCTCCTTGTTGATCATGCACTAAAAAACAAACACACTACGGGTTTCGAAAATACAGCTATTTTATACCAGAACATTAAAGAAAAACACTGCCGATTGTTCTTAGAAAGCTGGGCCTCTGTAGAAGACAAAGAAAGCATAAATAGGAAAATTGATTTACCAGACATTTACACACCATTTATATCTTCTTAATTTTTTTGTCAAATTATTTTAATTTCAATTAGTTAATTTTTATTTTTTAATTGACTTATTATGTACTATTTTAAAGGGAGAGGTGCCGTTTTTTTAAATTTCATAACTTTGCTTTTTTATTTTTTTTGCTTTAATTTTACTTTATATTTTGTTGTAATACCCGCGATTTCTTAAATTATATTTTCACACATTAGTAATTACCTGTAATTAATACATACCACTTTTTTAATTATTTTTACATTTATCGCTTCAAAACGCAAAAGTATTGATACATTAAATATACAGTAAAACCCCTCTATAGTGAACCCCAATGGGACAGAGCTTTTGGTTCACTATAGCCACGGTTCACTATAGCCACGGTTTGGCCATTTTTTTTTTACTTTTCAAAAATTTTAGACCGTATAATTAAAAAACAGCCATACACACAAGAAGAGACTGCCTCTTAATAGTGGTCACTTTATTTTAATTCCCTTAATTGACTAATTTCCTTATATTAATACTGAATAATAATAGAAATCATTAGATAATAGGTTCTTCTTATGATTAACATACATGTACCTCTATGTCTAAGTTAAAAATCAAGACAAATCCTAGGCAAAGTTTTATTAAATATATATTCAAATATATGAAATGATTTTAAAATATCATTATCACATTATATAATACATTGTTTACTTGGAAAAATGGCTCTAACACCTTGTTGCTTCAAAGCATTCTTCCAAGCATTGCACCATTCAAATAAAGTTAGTGTTTTTCTTCCATTTCATGTTTCCCCATATTCTTCTAGGTCTAGATTTCGTTTTTTTTAACCTGCCATGCAAAACATTGCTGACTTTAAAATCACCATAGTTGATGGCATAAAAATAATTTTTGTTTCATCACGGGACCGTTTATTTGGACTTTTTTTTTTAAGTTCTAAAACGTACGATCGCGATCGCGGCAAAAGTTGAAGTTGATTCCTCTTTGTAACAATTTTTAATAACTTTATATTTTATCTTTTATAATAGAAAAGTTATATTCTCTTATTTTAATATGTTCTTAACATTTTGCCTATGTTGTTTCACTTTGAAAAGTTCTGAAAATGGCCTTTTTTTTTTTAATGAAATAATGCTTTTGTTTTTAAAATGCCTTTGTTTTCTTCATTTTGGAACCATTTGCATTTTCTATATTTCAAATTTAATGGATGCAAAGATATTCTAATTAATAAAAAGTATAATGTGTAAAAATTTATACAACATACAGCAAAAATAAAGTGCAAAAATCAAACAAACAATGCCGCTAAATTTATTGTTTTGAAATCGCGATCCGCGAGCTTTAAACATGCTCAAAATTTTGTTTTTTAATTTTTTTTTTTAAATTACAATTCTAAGTTCGTTATAAGCATAGTATTTTTAATAGATTTTATCATTTTGGGACCGAAAATGGGTTCGTTATAGGGGTAATTCGTTATTCTAAAAATCGCAAAGTTCGTTATAACGATGGTATTTTCAATGGAATGGAATTGGGAATCGGCGTGGGTTCGTTATAAGGGAAGGTTCGTTATATCCAGGGTTCGTTATAGCGGGGTTTTACTGTATAACATTTTACATGCAATATTTTAAACTTTTTAATTTCCATTTTTAATTTATTTTCTCATTTATTCATCCTGAATTGTTTTAACTTCCATTTTAATGCATTTTTATAAATATATTTTACATATTTATAAATCGATCTCCTAAATTTTGAAATGAATTTTTTAAATACCCACATTTTTTAAAACTTTTTATAAGGTTCTTACAGTTTATTGTTTGAATCATTCTAAATTTATTTTCAAATGTTTTAATAGATACATACATTTTTACATTTATCTCTTTATGAGTTATTAATGAATTATTTTGATGTACTTATTACAATTTTTTTAAATATAAGATAGAACTTTTTTCCTTTTATTTTTTAGGATATTTTACATTTTTGGTTGCATTTTTATAATAATTTTTTTCATGCACAAATTTCTCCCACCTACTCTGTATTTTAATTGATTTCAACTGTGATATTATAACACTATGCGGCGCTGAGTTTGTATACAAAAATGTAATGCCTCGATAAAGGTTGGCGTTCAGTCAGCCGAAATATTGGCAAAATAAATATTTTATTAAATCCAATATATGCCTTTTATTATCTAATATATATATATATATATATATATATATATATATATAATGTAAATAATAAAGTTTATCAAATAAAATTTTAAATCTTAAATATAATTTAAATTAAGTTGATATTATAGAGTGAGTTAAGATGGATTTATATATTGATATAACTATATTTAAAACTTTTAATAATAGTAATATTTATATATAAAAAGGAAATTCTATTAGATTAGCAAGCTAAATCTAAATTAATTATATAAGATAAAAGTTGATAATTATTTTTGTGTTTAAGTTAGATGAGATTAAAAAGTTCTTTATATGTATTATATTTATATCTTATTTAGGAGAGAAAAATGTAATAAAAGTAATTATATGTTAGAATAATATGTTTTTATTTTAGATAGAAAAAAAAATTGAAAAATAAAAAGAAAATTTAACAAGAAAAGAAGATTTAACAACGTAACGTCTTTTAGCATCGGCTTTTACCCGTCATTTAGACATACTCTTAAAATAAATAGGAATAAAGAAGAGATTTATAATGATTATATATTTATTTTTTAGTAAAAGAGAGGAAAGAGATAAAGAAAGAACCATACACTTTTATTTCAAACAGGTAGAGAATTGAAAGGTTGTTAGTATTTTTTTTTTTTATAGTTAATTAATAGTTTTTGTAATTTTTTTATATAATTTTTTTTTCCTATATAATTTTAGATTTTTTTTTTTTCCTAAGAGTAAGAATAATATGAAATAATATTTTTGCCTAGTTAAGGATAGATAAACATATTTTAAATCTTTGCCTATTAGAAATTATTTTTTGGAACCCTAATGGTAGACCAGGACATTACACAAAAGGAGATTTGGAAAATCTATTGGAGAGAGAAATCTGTGGTACCAGGGCTCTTCAGATGAAAATACCACAACCCAATCCACCCTTACTTCATTATGGATTGATTTCTCTTCGACCATTAAACTGTATAATCAAATTAATATTAGATATCATAGAAGGAGGCTGTTTACTTACTTATTCAAAGTGGCGTCTGCCGCTCCCTCGAGACAGCGCACATGTGTGGATGTAACATCTGTCTGTCATGGATCCTCGACACTGTTCTAAAAGTAACCTTCCCTTTTCTAGGAAATCTTATTTTTAAAATTGTTAGAAGTTAGAAAATTACTACACTACTACACAACTACTACTACACAATTACTACATTACTACAATTACTACAGATATACATACAACAATCTATATTTATTATCAAACAAATTATTAATTATTTCAAATAACATCTATAGCAAATAATTTTTAATAAAAAAAAAACGTTTTGAAGAATAACAAACTAAAAAACTTTAAAAAAAACTACAAACATTTTTGGGTTAGCACCCCTTCTATGTTCTCTAAACTCGCTAAAAATTGTCTAAATAAGAAATGTCAAACTTGCCCAACTTTCAAGAACCATGACACATTTCAAACACCTAGTTGTAAGATAGAAAACACTATTTATAAATTAACTTGCCAAACTTGTCAACATTCATATATAGGACAAACTTGCAATCCTTTAAACATAAGAATAAATTTACATAGAAACCACTCGAAAAAATCAATTGGTAACACATACATGAAACAACACAATAAAATACATACCTTTAACAATTACATGATAGAAATACTTGACATTTGTCAAGACAAAAAACAACGATTATTATTAGAAAAAATTACATTTATCAACACAACACTTTATACCCTTATGGACTTAACGACGAACTTAACCACACATACACACCACAACCATCTGAAATATCAATCTATGAAATTAGTAATAAATACAAAAAACATAACTCTAATAATAACTCAGTCAAAACCAGAGGTAAAACTACCAACAAATTAGGCTTCATAAACTTTAATAATTTATTAGACACAAACAAAATGTACACAAAAAATTTCATTGAAAATTTTATTAAAACATTATTCAAATTAAATAATAGCAAACTTATAAAACTTGTAGAACACATTAAAATTCACAATCTTTCTAATAGATTAACAGATATCACAAACGACATCTTCAAATACAGAAAAATTAAACAAAATAATAACCAAATTAACATTATTATTAAATTCAATAACAAATTATTTGATCATTTCAAATTTAATGATATATTTAATGACCAATCTATTAACAGTTTATTTCCTATAAAAGGTTTAAATTTTAAAACTACCTGGAAATATAACAAGAATATTGGCAGTATATTATGCAATTATAACCCGTTTATTAATAATCTAACAAATTTTAAAAAATCTAAATGTAATTGCCACAATGTTCTAGATAAATATAAATTCACAGGACATATTTTAACTAGCGATTATACTTTTTCGGAACCAAAACTCCAAAACATTTTAAACAGAGGATATAAATATATACCCCAGATCAAACACAATTTCAATAATACAATTAAATCTATATTAAAAGACATCGATATATTCATTAATAAAACTAGTATAAAACACAAAATTCCTGAATTTACTTTCCTAGAATGGAAATATAAATTAAGTAAAGAAATAAAAAACTATTATAACAACACACTAAAATACACAATCCCTAATGAATCGGAAATTAATTCCTTAAAAGACAATTTTGAAAACTTACAAAAAGATTTTATCATATGTCCAATAGATAAATGTTCAAATAATTTATCTATTATATGTAAAAACTTATATCATGACCTTCTAAAAAATGAAATTAATAACAACAGTAAATACACTTTCATAAAAACAACTGAAACTAAAATCAAAAAAGATATTAAAAATGCAGAAAACACACTAAAAATCATTAATTACAACAAAAACACAAACATACCGAAATTTTATATTATTCCTAAATTACATAAAACACCAATCTCATTTAGAACAATCACATCAGGAATAAACTCAGTCATAAAAAACATAGATTTAAGACTAGCTTCAACACTTCAATTCATAATAAATAAAATAACTAACAAACATAATTATAAATTCATAGATTCTAATAAAAAAATCATTAACTTCCTAACAAATAACCTACAAAAGATCAATACAGTTCATACATTTGATTTTGAATATCTTTACTCTAACATACATTTAGAAGACCTTAATAATAAAATACACAGCTTAATAAATGAATTCATTAATGATAAAACATTCCATATTCAAATTATTCACAACAAATACAAAACATTTAAATTAGATAACAAAACAGCAAAAACATTACTTGAAACCTTCTTAAACTTTAATTATATTAATTTTAAAAACAAAATATACATTCAATCTAAAGGTGTTCCAATGGGAACTTCATCCAGTCCACTACTAGCAAACTTATTACTTTTTTGGTATGAAAGAGAGTTCTTCCTACAGAATGATGTAAATTGGCATATGTTCCGCTATGTAGATGACATCATTATCTTGAATAACCCACAATTCAATAATGTAATTTACAAAATATACCCTAAATATTTGAAACTTAAAAATAATGAAAAGATAACTAATAACAAGGAGGTTAACTTTTTAGACTTAAATATAAACCTTGCAAACAAGTCAATTGGAACATATGACAAAAGAAATTGTTATAATTTTAAAATTATTAAATTCTGTAATGTCAATTCCAACATATCATCAAATTGCTGCAAAGGCATATATTTTGGTCAATTTTTAAGATTTTATAGAATCAACAACATTAAAACAAACTTTATTAAAGACATTAAAAATCTTAATAAAGAGTATTTAAACAATGGTTTTAAATACAAAACAGTAAAGTTTTACAATAGGCTGTCAATACACAAATACCTAAGCAATAATAAATATAATTATAAATTTGAAACTTCAAACTTCTCCAATTAATCTAACCAACAACTTATATTCTACTCTTATACTAAAACAAATGATAGAATTACTGAATATATTTCCTATGACTTTAAATATATTAATTATATGATAACGATTATAAAGCATTAAATTCATTCAATTTGATCTCCAGTTACTGTGGGAGGGAACTGGAAAACAAATATAAATGAATTTGAAGCATAATAAATGTTTTATTATTCAATTAATTTATAATTTTAATAAAATGTAACTTATATCAATGAAAACAAAATTTTAATACATATTTTCACAATCTTTAAAATTTCTAATGATTCTTTTCTGACAGCTTTTCTAACTTCTAACAATTTTAAAAATAAGATTTCCTAGAAAAGGGAAGGTTACTTTTAGAACAGTGTCGAGGGTCCCTGACAGACAGATGTTACATCCACACATGTGCGCTGTCTCGAGGGAGCGGCAGACGCCACTTTGAATAAGTAAGTAAACAGCCTCCTTCTATGATATCTAATATTAATTTGATTATACAGTTTAATGGTCGAAGAGAAATCAATCCATAATGAAGTAAGGGTGAAATGGGTTGTGGTATTTTCATCTGAAGAGCCCTGGTACCACAGATTTCTCTCTCCAATAGATTTTCCAAATCTCCTTTTGTGTAATGTCCTGGTCTACCATTAGGGTTCCAAAAAATAATTTCTAATAGGCAAAGATTTAAAATATGTTTATCTATCCTTAACTAGGCAAAAATATTATTTCATATTTTTCTTACTCTTAGGAAAAAAAAAAAAATCTTAAATTATATAGGAAAAAAAAAATTATATAAAAAAATTACAAAAACTATTAATTAACTATAAAAAAAAAAATACTAACAACCTTTCAATTCTCTACCTGTTTGAAATAAAAGTGTATGGTTCTTTCTTTATCTCTTTCCTCTCTTTTACTAAAAAATAAATATATAATCATTATAAATCTCTTCTTTATTCCTATTTATTTTAAGAGTATGTCTAAATGACGGGTAAAAGCCGATGCTAAAAGACGTTACGTTGTTAAATCTTCTTTTCTTGTTAAATTTTCTTTTTATTTTTCAATTTTTTTTTTCTATCTAAAATAAAAACATATTATTCTAACATATAATTACTTTTATTACATTTTTCTCTCCTAAATAAGATATAAATATAATACATATAAAGAACTTTTTAATCTCATCTAACTTAAACACAAAAATAATTATCAACTTTTATCTTATATAATTAATTTAGATTTAGCTTGCTAATCTAATAGAATTTCGTTTTTATATATAAATATTACTATTATTAAAAGTTTTAAATATAGTTATATCAATATATAAATCCATCTTAACTCACTCTATAATATCAACTTAATTTAAATTATATTTAAGATTTAAAATTTTATTTGATAAACTTTATTATTTACATTTCATATAAATTCATACGAGCTTGCTCTATGATAATAACTTAATTTAAGTTATATTTGAGATTTCAATTTTTAATAGACAAACTCTGTTATTTACATATCCAAAAGGTATAATTTATATCTTAAAGGAAAGATTAAAATATAAAAGTAATTATAATCACATAATACTCACAGAATTTTTTTTTTCTCAGTGTTTTAGTCAGTTTAAAGATGTTTTTTATTAGTTATTCTTACAATTACTACAGATATACATACAACAATCTATATTTATTATCAAACAAATTATTAATTATTTCAACTAACATCTATAGCAAATAATTTATAATAAAAAAAAACGTTTTAAAGAATAACAAACTAAAAAACTTAAAAAAAAACTACAAACATTTTTGGGTTAGCACCCCTTCTATGTTCTCTAAATTCGCTAAAAATTGTCTAAATAAGAAATGTCAAACTTGCCCAACTTTCAAGAACCATGACACATTTCAAACACCTAGTTGTAAGATAGAAAACACTATTTATAAATTAACTTGCCAAACTTGTCAACTTTCATATATAGGACAAACTTGCAATCCTTTAAACATAAGAATAAATTTACATAGAAACCACTCGAAAAAATCAATTGGTAACACATACATGAAACAACACAATAAAATACATACCTTTAACAATTACATGATAGAAATACTTGACATTTGTCAAGACAAAAAACAACGATTATTATTAGAAAACAATTACATTTATCAACACAACACTTTATACCCTTATGGACTTAACGACAAACTTAACCACACATACACACCACAACCATCTGAAATATCAATCTATGAAATTAGTAATAAATACAAAAACATAACTCTAATAATAACTCAGTCAAAACCAGAGGTAAAACTACCAACAAATTAGGCTTCATAAACTTTAATAACTTATTAGACACAAACAAAATGTACACAAAAAATTTCATTGAAAATTTTATTAAAACATTATTCAAATTAAATAATAGCAAACTTATAAAACTTGTAGAACACATTAAAATTCACAATCTTTCTAATAGATTAACAGATATCACAAACGACATCTTCAAATACAGAAAAATTAAACAAAATAATAACCAAATTAACATTATTATTAAATTCAATAACAAATTATTTGATCATTTTAAATTTAATGATATATTTAATGACCAATCTATTAACAGTTTATTTCCTATAAAAGGTTTAAATTTTAAAACTACCTGGAAATATAACAAGAATATTGGCAGTATATTATGCAATTATAACCCGTTTATTAATAATCTAACAAATTTTAAAAAATCTAAATGTAATTGCCACAATGTTCTAGATAAATATAAATTCACAGGACATATTTTAACTAGCGATTATACTTTTTTGGAACCAAAACTCCAAAACATTTTAAACAGAGGATATAAATATATACCCCAGATCAAACACAATTTCAATAATACAATTAAATCTATATTAAAAGACATCGATATATTCATTAATAAAACTAGTATAAAACACAAAATTCCTGAATTTACTTTCCTAGAATGGAAATATAAATTAAGTAAAGAAATAAAAAACTATTATAACAACACACTAAAATACACAATCCCTAATGAATCGGAAATTAATTCCTTAAAAGACAATTTTGAAAACTTACAAAAAGATTTTATCATATGTCCAATAGATAAATGTTCAAATAATTTATCTATTATATGTAAAAACTTATATCATGACCTTCTAAAAAATGAAATTAATAACAACAGTAAATACACTTTCATAAAAACAACTGAAACTAAAATCAAAAAAGATATTAAAAATGTAGAAAACACACTAAAAATCATTAATTACAACAAAAACACAAACATACCGAAATTTTATATTATTCCTAAATTACATAAAACACCAATCTCATTTAGAACAATCACATCAGGAATAAACTCAGTCATAAAAAACATAGATTTAAGACTAGCTTCAACACTTCAATTCATAATAAATAAAATAACTAACAAACATAATTATAAATTCATAGATTCTAATAAAAAAAATCATTAACTTCCTAACAAATAACCTACAAAAGATCAATACAGTTCATACATTTGATTTTGAAGATCTTTACTCTAACATACGTTTAGAAGACCTTAATAATAAAATACACAGCTTAATAAATGAATTCATTAATGATAAAACATTCCATATTCAAATTATTCACAACAAATACAAAACATTTAAATTAGATAACAAAACAGCAAAAACATTACTTGAAACCTTCTTAAACTTTAATTATATTAATTTTAAAAACAAAATATACATTCAATCTAAAGGTGTTCCAATGGGAACTTCATCCAGTCCACTACTAGCAAACTTATTACTTTTTTGGTATGAAAGAGAGTTCTTCCTACAGAATGATGTAAATTGGCATATGTTCCGCTATGTAGATGACATCATTATCTTGAATAACCCACAATTCAATAATGTAATTTACAAAATATACCCTAAATATTTGAAACTTAAAAATAATGAAAAGATAACTAATAACAAGGAGGTTAACTTTTTAGACTTAAATATAAACCTTGCAAACAAGTCAATTGGAACATATGACAAAAGAAATTGTTATAATTTTAAAATTATTAAATTCTGTAATGTCAATTCCAACATATCATCAAATTGCTGCAAAGGCATATATTTTGGTCAATTTTTAAGATTTTATAGAATCAACAACATTAAAACAAACTTTATTAAAGACATTAAAAATCTTAATAAAGAGTATTTAAACAATGGTTTTAAATACAAAACAGTAAAGTTTTACAATAGGCTGTCAATACACAAATACCTAAGCAATAATAAATATAATTATAAATTTGAAACTTCAAACTTCTCCAATTAATCTAACCAACAACTTATATTCTACTCTTATACTAAAACAAATGATAGAATTACTGAATATATTTCCTATGACTTTAAATATATTAATTATATGATAACGATTATAAAGCATTAAATTCATTCAATTTGATCTCCAGTTACTGTGGGAGGGAACTGGAAAACAAATATAAATGAATTTGAAGCATAATAAATGTTTTATTATTCAATTAATTTATAATTTTAATAAAATGTAACTTATATCAATGAAAACAAAATTTTAATACATATTTTCACAATCTTTAAAATTTCTAATGATTCTTTTCTGACAGCTTTTCTAACTTCTAACAATTTTAAAAATAAGATTTCCTAGAAAAGGGAAGGTTACTTTTAGAACAGTGTCGAGGGTCCCTGACAGACAGATGTTACATCCACACATGTGCGCTGTCTCGAGGGAGCGGCAGACGCCACTTTGAATAAGTAAGTAAACAGCCTCCTTCTATGATATCTAATATTAATTTGATTATACAGTTTAATGGTCGAAGAGAAATCAATCCATAATGAAGTAAGGGTGAAATGGGTTATGGTATTTTCATCTGAAGAGCCCTGGTACCACAGATTTCTCTCTCCAATAGATTTTCCAAATCTCCTTTTGTGTAATGTCCTGGTCTACCATTAGGGTTCCAAAAAATAATTTCTAATAGGCAAAGATTTAAAATATGTTTATCTATCATTAACTAGGCAAAAATATTATTTCATATTATTCTTACTCTTAGGAAAAAAAAAAAAAATCTAAAATTATATAGGAAAAAAAAAAATTATATAAAAAAATTACAAAAACTATTAATTAACTATAAAAAAAAAATACTAACAACCTTTCAATTCTCTACCTGTTTGAAATAAAAGTGTATGGTTCTTTCTTTATCTCTTTCCTCTCATTTACTAAAAAATAAATATATAATCATTATAAATCTCTTCTTTATTCCTATTTATTTTAAGAGTATGTCTAAATGACGGGTAAAAGCCGATGCTAAAAGACGTTACGTTGTTAAATCTTCTTTTCTTGTTAAATTTTCTTTTTATTTTTCAAATTTTTTTTTCTATCTAAAATAAAAACATATTATTCTAACATATAATTACTTTTATTACATTTTTCTCTCCTAAATAAGATATAAATATAATACATATAAAGAACTTTTTAATCTCATCTAACTTAAACACAAAAATAATTATCAACTTTTATCTTATATATATATATTGATGATTTAAAAGACCTATTTTGGATTTAAAATAAAATAAAAAATATTTATAACAAAATGCCAATATATATATGCCGAAATATTGGCAAAATAAATATTTTATTAAATCCAATATATGCCTTTTATTATCTAATATATATATATATATATTGATGATTTAAAAGACCTATTTTGGATTTAAAATAAAATAAAAAATATTTATAACAAAATGCCAATATTTCAATAGGCTATACCGCCTAACTTCGTAAGGGCTTTTCTTGTTTTCGAACTCTTTCGATTGATCACGCGATGCCTTCACGCGACGATATATAAAATATTTACAACTATGGGGCAAATATTTTGAAATATATACACACAAATATGAATAAACTATAAAAATTGAATAATAATTAATAAGTCCTAATAAGTATAATAAAAGAATGTTAAATAGTTTGGAACTGTAAATAAAACAGAGGGAGGTCAATTTTTCTATCAAAACTGTTGTTATCTTTCATTGAGGTCCAACTTTCTAAAAAATAGTCTTGAGTGTTCATCTTGAATATTGCTGTAAATAATTTTTGTCTTTTCAAAATTTGGTATATGGTCTTTTTCGGTTGCGTGATCTACTGAAAGTGATAATTGGCTATGGTTTTTAAAGACTGTTTTGTGTAGATTTATTCTTTCTTCTAGAGTTTTACCGACTGCTCATATATATATATGTGTGATAGCAGATTATACTTATAATTATTAACATATAAAATAACATAATCATGGAATTTGCCTTATTAATGTTTATTTAGGAATTTTACCTATCTTGAAAAGCTCGGATGATTGAATGGTAGATATGATTTTTTCCATAAATCTTATCGTATTGTTTTTATTGTGATAATCTTATCTTTTATCACGACTTGACATGTCGAGTACGAAGCTCAACAGATCACAATCGAATGGCCTTCACTACTGGGTGAGATCAATAGAAATCTGCTAAATATTCGACAATAGGGCAATGGAGAATATTGATTAGATTCAAATGTAAAGTTTAAATGCAACTTAATTCTTTCATGTCTCTTTCTATACATTTGCAAGCTTTCATTGTCAACTATTCGCCTCTATTAACCTCTATAATCATCTGTAATAACCGAAGCAATAATTATATTCTAGTCCTTTCTCTTTCTAACGGATATTGTATCTATATGGGTATAAATCCCTCAATACGCTTTTAGAGGCTTAATTATAATACTCTTCGACCTTTGGTCGTCTTTATTTAATCACGAATACTGTCGATTTGAGTGTTACGTCCAAGCCAAAAGACCAAATTTTCTAGCCTTATTTGGTCATATTTCTGGTTAGTTACAAACTAGTATTGCATTTGAAGATTTAGAAAAACGGCCTTGAATGCACTCTATGGTCTTGAAAGCAGCATGTCTTATATCGAGGATAGGGCGTTATCTATGACAATTCTTAAATGAACCGCGTTAAAAAAACAACCTGTATAGCAGTCCTCGAACTCACCTTGTTTGACGGAGGGATCCAGTAGAATGGGGTTGCCGAACCAAGACATCAGATCCCCCTTGCCGTTGAAGTCGAGATTCAGAACGCCGATGTACTTGCCGAAAGTGAAGTCTTGGACCACGAGACAAGGAATGTTGCTTTTTCGGCGTATCACCACAGGGTACTGGTCCACTGGGACCTCGGTGGATGGAGGCTTGCCTGGAACACGGACTGTTAGTGCCGCTTAGTTGGGAAACCTTAACGGACTACTGGTTCATTGATTAATCAACCCCACGCTACAGTCACAATCGTCACCCACAACATATATACCACAGGTTTAGATAGCCGTTGGTTGTGCGCTGGCTCACCAGTGTAGAGGAAGGTGTCCGTGTGACCGCCCACCACGACGTCGATACCTTCCACAGCCTCGCAGATCTCCTTGTCCTTCGTGAAGCCCGAGTGGCCAAGCGCGATGATGATGTTGACGCCCAGATTCCTGACGACTTCCACTTCCTTCCGCAGACATTCGATCTCGTCGCTGAACTCCAGCGAGCCTGTGGTGAATACACATATTGGCTTTGTCGTACAATGGTGGTGGTAATCTAGCTTGTCGTTATTCAAATCAGAATGTGCTTTTAAACATTTGATCGAACAATTTATGTTGCCATTGATTATATAGAAATTTATAATTTCCTTCTTGAGATTCCGGCAATTCAACCTCCAGACTGATCTACTATAGAAAAACGGTCGTAGATCTACTTCACAATTGTATAACCAAGCTATATATTCTTCAAGTAAATACTATGTCGGTTTTGCAGATTGAAGTGGTTGGAGGATTCAACATTGATGAGCCATGTCCTTCCAACATTTTTATTAGAGAGTACTGGTGTTATTAAATATAATAAAATATAACTTTAGAACTTTTCACACATAATACTTAAAGCTTCACCAACATATATGACGCCAAATTATATCTTGATTTAAAGATATGTGAGGAGGAAAAAGTATGTGAATTCAAGAGTAAGATCTTAGTAAATTTACGTCACATTTCCTTTTGTTGAAATTGTCTACAGTGTGACAACAGTTGTCACGGTGTAGGGACGTTGTAGGGTCCAAAAGAAACAACTACATATACAGGTACTTGAAATATTGAATAAATACAAGGTCTATAGCGGGAAACGTGTCACCTTTTATATATCAAAAGTGTGAGACCTTAATGCTTTTTTAAAACACAAAAATTATTGAATTGTTAAACTTATCAAATGAACCTACTTTGCTACCCTAGCGTGCCTATTACATCTTCTCTTCTCTACACTATGTTGCGCTCCCCAACATGGTACAGACAGTGAATGAGATTTTTTCAGAATTCTTCAAATTTTTGGATCTGTTTGTTAACACAGAATTCAACATTTGAGATTTCTATCAATAAGGTTCGATATCTTGGTTTTCTAGAGAAACTTCTACTTTAGAAGAGCCACAGACAGTTGATCATCTCCTCTTCAGCTGTCCAGAATTCCTCAGATATAGGATGCGAACAGCTATCCTGCTTGGACTGACCCACCTCAACGCTACATTTATGGCCAGCCTTCCAGACTCAACCTCTGCTTGGAGCTTCCTGGCTAACTGGTTCAGCTCAGCGATCAAAACAGGACGCGAGTAAAAGCGCTTTGCACTAGCCCATACTAGTAAGGTGAACTTCCCGGGTAGTTGAAATTCTGCGCTTGAGAAATCTGGGTTCTCTCTAAAGAAGTTTTTAGAATTTTATATTCCAGTTAAATAATTCCTATTATTTATATTGTAGCAAAGTATTTATTAATTTATATTTTTCTACTCTGTAAACTTCCATTATTGCTTATCTTTTTTAATCATTCATCATTTGTATTTAAAAAAAAAAACTTTGTCTTTCTCAATCTTCTACGTGGCATTTTGGTGGATATGCTGATAAATTAAAGAAGACAAAACTGAAGATCGCCGAGAAGACCTAGAGGTGATTGGAGATGTCATTTACATTTCCATAGACTGATACCAGGATTCCACCGCCGTGTCAAAGCCAAGACATCTCTCCAAGATGACGATGTCCCTATAGACGATTCGACAACAAAGCCGCTCTTCACGCCGCGAGAAAAAGGACGCAAATATACTAGGGACAGAGTTTAAAGACTTGGATGGAATCCTTGGCAGAAGCACGTCAGATCCATGTCATTAACTACAATAATTTTGAGCTGTGGGTCACAGATCCCATAAGGAAGAAGCTATGTAGCAAGGTAGTTATTAATTTATTAACAGAGTATAATTTTTGATGTTTATATTTTGCTACCCTGTAAACTTCCCTCATTGATTATCTTTTTTTTTTTCATTAATAAATTGTATTTGCCCTGAATAAATAATTATGTCATCCTGAAGTTTTTCCTTCCTAATTTTCCACATGACAATATTTTAGCACAATCAGCAGACATTCCCTCGCCCGTTAAGCCGGTGCCTCAAGCGATGATATTCCGAGATAGCTCGAGATTTCCCGAAAGAAAAACGACAAAAAGTTGCAAGCGATGAGTCTTTTGATCATTGTAATTTTTTATTGTTTCCGTTTTTAAAAGCTTTTATTTATCTTGCTTCTCTGTCTGCCCGCCCGTCTGTCTGTCTGTCCAGACAAATCTTGTAATCAATTTATAATATACTTCTAGAAAACGTAGGAATCTGAAATTTGGTGCACTTTTCAGAACCCGATGACAATGCAAGTTGACAATTTTTCAGACTTCTGGGTTTTCAGGGTGGCCGGAAATGGACAAATTTCCAAATTGCCTCTCAAATTTTTTAAATTTACTTTAATATACTTCCAGATCACATAGAAGTATGAAACTTAAAACACTCACTCCGTTCAAATGAACAATGCAATGGTACAAATTATCAGACTTTCTAGGTGGTCGGAGTGGCCAGGAATGAACAAATTTCTATATTTATTTTTAAGTCTTGTGTTATGCCCCTTACTTTGACCAATCCGCCGCGAGCAAGCCTCCCTTATATTTAAGGCTTAATCCCCAGTGAACTTTTGAATCAAGTTTTGTAAATTCATGACTAAAAACTAACTAAATAATGGATGTGAAAATACATTTAAAAAGAAAAGCATTTATTTAAATGCAATAAAAAGGAAATTTTATTTTTTGTCATTGAGCAATTAGATGTATCTGAGTGAAAATAAAAGCGGTGGGGGACGATAATATTTAGAGAAGAGGTAAAAATATAGCAAACACATATAAAATAGCTAATCAGTTGCTACATATTAAATCACATTAGGTTCGAAATTCATGATGATCGTCCCTCGCCGCTTTTATTTTCACTCAGAAAAATCTAATTGCTCAATGACAGAAGATAAACTATTTTATTTTTCCCTTTATAGTGCATTTAAATAAAAGCTTTCTTAAAATGTTATTTTATATATTAATTATTTCATTTAACTTCATTCAATTTTACCATTTAATATTTATTTAAATTATTGTGGTTACTATATTATTCTATTCAAGTGTGTTGTGTGCATGTTGCTTACTATTATTCTATTTAACTTTAATGCCCGAAATGCATTTTAAACATTTTGGGCATTAATGTGTCTCGTATTATATAAATCATCATACAAATTCTGCCGAACTTACTGAGATGATAGCGAAATATTAAATGCGAGAAAGATATGGCTGGTTTCATCATTGGTGTATTATCTTAGAGGTTTCGTCAAATGACGAACTTATTAATCCAAAATGCACATGGTGTTGTTCTCAGTGCACATCTGAAGGAGATTGACTATCCTCAATTGAAATGTTATTGGCTTTGCTTATATAATTGAGTTATCTTATTTTATTCTTATATAATTCTGGGATGTACCTCCTCCAAAGGGGATTTATACTCACCCACGCTGGAGAGAGTCTTGGTTTCTGGAGTGATGTAGCCGACAACGCCAATCTTCGTGTCATCGACAGTGAAGATGTGATGCTTCTTCACCAGGGCCTCGATCTCGGGGACACTCGAGGCGTTCAGGTTGCAGGCCAACACGGGAAACTTTACCTTCTTCAAGAAGGACGTTAGGGTTGTCACGCCGTCGTCAAACTCGTGGTTTCCCAGAGCCTGGACAACCGAGCCAGACCTCAAGATAATTTTATACCTCACCCTTCAATGGAGGTAACCTAGTTTATAATATCCTCATATACTTAACACATTTATAGTGTCAATTGCCTTCTTGTGACTAAAACATTTAAGGGGAAATGGCAAAGGACAAGATATGAAAGTAGAATTTTTCATTGAAATAAAAATTGAATTTTAAGATAGTTTATATAATATGCACAATAGGTATTCACACTCTCTCGTATCTATTTTTGCATGAAAAGAGGAAACTTTTCCCGTTTAAAAATACCTTAAAACCACGCATTTTCTTGAGCTTCTCTGCTCAAGTTGAACGGTTTAGAGTTAATAAAAGAGCTGCCGATTTTGTAAAAGCAGAAATGAATTGACGTGAACTAATCCAACCTTCAAGAAAAGGAAGGATAGGATTAGAACCTCAAATATACAAAAAATGTCTAATTAGCAGTTCGGATATGAAAATATATAAGTTGGTAGACGTTTAGTGTAGTATGTTTGAAATATAAGAGTTATATGAACGAAAAACCTTACGCAAAAAGTTTCTTTATTTCAATCACCCCGAGCTTTCGAGCTCTCGCTCTTCAACGGGCGAAATTATAACTGAGAATGAGCACGAGGGGGCGAGATATACTAAATGATGGCTATTTATACATATGATTTGAGATATTCGAGATTTAAATTATACTGGATTATGGGTGTCACAGAATTTATCTGTGATATCAATTCTTCTGTTTATACTGTTCTTATTTTCCGATATGAGGGATTCGAGTATTAATCTTTCTGAATCGGACGGTATATTGCAGTAGGGGCAGGTTGGGTTTTCTATATTTCCTGTATTTCCTGACATGCTGGCATATTGGTGATATTGGGTGCTCTGTTTTGATATTGTATAAATGTTATTTTATTCTGGTTCTATTTTCGTCAACATAAATGGATTGACAATCAAGACATGATGTGGTAAATATGAATATATGACATTTTTCTTCCGTTGGGAATTCTGATTTAGAGATGGTTTTGTGAAGGGATTTCTGAGAATATATATAAGGACGTATCAATAAAAATGATTAAAGTTTAATGAAGGAAACAAATGTATATAGGTTTACACATTTGAATTGAACATTGTGGTTAATATATATATATTAAAAAATAAAATCTAAAGAAAAGAAACCATCTGACAACTTTTTTTTCCAATAAAAATGGCGACCAAAACAAACAGTTGCACCAAGTATGAAATGCGAGCAGTAATACGTTTTCTTTATCATGAAGGAATAAAACCATTTCATATTTACTCCAGAATGAAAGCTGTTTTCAGTGATAAATGTTTATCTCAATATCGAATTTTTGAATGGGTTAGAAAATTCAAAAGCGGCATAGAAAGTTTGGATGACGCACTGCGACCTGACGCCTCGGTCAAGGTTTGTATTGATGCAACCACCTGGGCCATTGACGAGATAATACAGAACGATCGTCACATTAGCATTAGAGTTATTTCTGCCAAACTTAATCTTAGTAATGGTAGTGTACAAAAATTCATTACAAACCATAAAAGTACATAAAAATTTGCACAAGAAAGGTGTCTCAGCTGCTCACAACGGAAATGAAGGAAAAACGTCTTAATGCTTGTAAATAGCCTTTGGAACGTTATGAAATATAGGGTGAAAGTTTTATTGATAGAATAGTGACTGGAGATGAATCGTGGATACACCATCACATTCCTTGCTCTAAAATATCAAGTGCAAAATGGCATCACAATAGGTCACCAACACCAAAGAAACCAAAGATAACAGGTTCTGCTGGAAAAGTACTCTTGACTATTTTTTGAGACAGTAAAGGATGCATATTAGAAGATTATATTTCTAAAGGACAAACAGTTAAGAGCATAGTTTATTCTGAGCTCCTTAAAAAATTGAAGCCAAAATTTTGTTCCAAAAGGCGTGGTGTGTTGAGCAAAGTTGTTTGCCTACAGTATGATAATGCTCGGCCCCACGTGGCAAATCTCACTTTTTAAACCATCAATTGATTGAAATTTAAAGTTCTAATCCATCCCCCTTACTCACCTGATTTAGCCCCGAGTAATTATTATTTATTTGGACACTTGAAAAGATTCTTAAGGGGCATGACTTTCAAGACTGATGATGAGGTTAAAAATGCGGTGCATGGATGGCTTGCCCAACACAAACAAGTTTGTTCTTAAAGGGAATTTACAATCTAACTGATCTTTGGAAGAAGTGTATAGAAAAAGGAGGCGGTTATGTAGAGGATTAAAAAATAAAATTTCATTGAGTTTGCACTTTTTAAAAACTTTTATTGATTTTTATTGATCCACCCTTGTGTATATATTTCCAATTGTTCTAGGGCTGCGCGCACACGTAAAAAATCCTTATGCCAAATTTATTTATTTCTGATGATATTTTTGCATTTTTGGTGGATAATCTATGTAGAATTTGGTTCTGAAATTCGGTTGGGTTCTCTGTTTGGAAGGAAAATAAGCGTATTTATGGAATAAAAGCCGGTGTAAATCCAAAAATCCCGAGGTTTCTGTAGATATTATTTTGTTCTATTTCTCTAAACTTGGAGAGGAAACAATGAGTGAATAAACGTTTGGTCAGAATTTTAACCACAGTTATTTGTAAGATATGGGGCTATGAGAATGGGACGTACGAAGGTTTTGCACTATTCTTGTAATAAGCGGTGGTATGAAATCTGTTTTCGGTTTTCATAATGAGGAAATCTAGATACGGTAATTTCCGTCTATTTATTTTTCTATGGTAAACGTTATTTTATGGTGGCAGTTATTATGGGTATCTAAAATAACCTGTTATTTTTCTGATTGATATTCGCAGTAGTTGTTTCGATGTACCTTTTCTATTTCGCAATGCCCACGTTTTCCATACTGTTTATCCATTTATCAATAGAACTATTTCGGTTGCTGCCAGTGATAGAGGACTTCCCATGGGTGACCCACTGATCTGTTGATATGTTTGGTTTTTATAGGTTTAAATGCTTATTGAAAGGTAGGTTTTTAAAAGAACGGTAAAATATATCCCAGATAAATTCTGTCACACCCCAAATCAGGTATATTAGCTATCATTATTTAAATCTCACATATCTCAAATCATATGCATAAATAGCCATCATTTAGTAAATCCCTTACTCTCTCCGTGCTCATTCTCAGTTGTAATCTCGCCCGTAGAAGAGCGAGAGCTCGAAAGCTTGCGGTGTTTGTGATAAAGAAACATATTGCATATGGATACTTTTATGAATTATATAGCAATTTCCTTATATTTCAATATAGAATATTTCGTAAACCCGTGTAAGCCGACAAGGTAGTTGGAAGCAGTCGGGGTTGAGTGACAAAGCGTACAGAGTGGGATGTCCGCACGAAACAGTAAGGAAAAAGTTTGGGATCAAAAAAGCGCTCTTCCAAGACGTCTCAAGATGCACCAGGATCGGGGACGACGACGCGAACTACCAGAGGAAAGCTTTGCGTCAGCCTGGAGACGCAGGCCAACCAAGATGGCGGCCAAGAGGGTCGCAGTGAGATGACAACGGACCTAATACTGAGCGTGCCTATCAGAAATATGAACTGTAAACTGTTCTTCGTCCGGCAAACCATTCCGTTTTTCTTGGCCGAATGCCCGAGGATTTTTTTATTGGTCAGTAACTTATGCAAATCATCCTTCTTCCTCCCATGTGGCTCCGTTGGAAACTGGCGCCATCCTGAGACGACTTATGGGGTGACATCATACTTGTTTACTTACTTAATCCAGATTGTGATATTTTATAGTAATAGAGTGCTTAAATATAATTTTAATAATGTTATAATTTATATGGGTTTATACCAATTTAACTATGGCCTATCCTCTATGTGGTGGTATAAAATAATAAATATTTAAGTTATATTATTAGAATTATAATTATTGGGAGAATAAATAAGTTCGTGCGGTTTTGATGATGGTGCTACTAGTTTATTATTCCACTGTTTACACCATTATTTTGAAGCGTCATCATAAGGCTTCCTTTTTCAGTAACTGTTATTTCTCTGAAGTGTAAACAACCTAGTTTTGTTTGCTTCTAAAATGTCAACTTTTGTACCAAATAATGTGTTTTTGCGGAGAGTTTCACTTCATTATTTCAATATGAATAAAAAGCTACTGAGATAATAGTAGTTTATAGTGACCATGCTCTAGTTAAATGAACGTTTCAGAAGTGGTTTGCACGGTTTTAAAGTGGCGATTTGATTTGGAAGACGAAAAATACCCAGAGGACTACCAAAGTTTTAGGATAAATAATTAGAAGCAAAGCTCGATGAAGATCCAACACAAACGCAAAAGGAACTCTCAAAAACACTTGTTCAACCAGCCATTTTTCATCGCTTAAAAGAAATGGAAATCATCCGAAAAGTAGAAAATTGAGTTCCGTATGAACTGAAGCCAAGAGATGTCGAACGCCGATTTTCACGTGTGAACAACTGCTCCAACGTAAAAAATAAGGGGGGGGGGGGTTTGCATTCAATTATAACTGGCTATAAAATTATAAGTGGGTCCACATTACGATAATTCAAATGTCGCGCAACGTATGGATCCCCCCTCGTGCCTCATCATCGAAGGCCAACCCGAATATTCATGGAGAAACGATTATGCTGTGTATTTGGTGGGAACAGCTAGGAGTGGTATATTATGAGCCGCTAAAACCGAACTAAAGGTTCACAGGAGAGGTCTACCGAAGATATTTGATGCGTTTGAGCCGAGCATTGCGTTAAAAACGGCTGCAATACGCAAATAGACACGAATATATTATTTTGCAACATGATAATGCTCGGCAACATATTGAAGCATCCGTTAAAACGTACTTAGAAATGCTCAAATGGAAAGTCCTACCTCACCCGCCGTAAAGCCCAGACATTACTCCTACCGATTATTATCTCTTTTGATCAATACAACATGGCCTTGTTGAATGTGTGTGACCAGCACTTCTCCAATTACGATGAAGTCAAAAAATGGATCAATGAATGGATAGCAGCCTAAGAGCCGGCCTTTTTCCGCGATGAGATCCGTCAATTGCCAGAAGGATAGGAAAAAGGCTGTCACTAGCGACAGACAATACTTTGAACATTGAAAGTCTAACCAATTTTCACAATGAGGCTTCAATTTTCGTGGAAAAAACCGCACGAACTAGTTTATACTCCTAATAATTGAAGTATGTGTTGATAGCAGATAAGGGCAGATGTAATGGTAATTAGTATGGTACAAGCTTGAATAAGAATGATTAACTTATAGAGCTATAAATTAATACAAAGCAATAATACGCCACCTATATACATTAAGACGCGAATTTTTCTTTCAGAAATAAATCAAACTCCTACTCCTTACTGCGATTAAAAAATATTGGGAGGGCTTGGCTCATTGTGGTGAATCCTCCCTTAGAGCTCTAATAAAGTATTTGAAGAACAATTTGAGGTGATCGTTTAAATAAAGCAAAAAAAAAATTCTTGGAGGCAGTCCGTTATTATAATTTACATTTCGAAGGATTCTATCTTTCGACATATGAATAATAATGACACTTTTAGTATATGTCACATATCTTCCAATTAGTTAGAGCCGATACCTTATAATATCCTACCCTTCTATTGAAATGTACACTATTTCTATTTACTACCACCCCATATTTTGTATATAATCTATTTGTATTTTAACCCCCTATTTGTATTTAAAACAAAAAATGGTGACGTCAAAATAAAGCTCAAAAGAGTGTTCGGTCAGCTGGTGGCAGGGACAGAGGGGAGGAAAAAGGCAACGCCAAGCCCATGTGGGGACCCGAGGGACATTTTTATAGACGACCCCTGTAAACAGGACAGGTTTTGGCAGGGGGTCAGCAGATGTTCTAGGGTGTGGCCATCAGCAGGCGGCTTCTGTCTCTCACACACACTCTCTCTCTCTCCATGTATCAGTGATAGGCATCCAATATTGTGTCATGGCCTCTACCTCTTCCCCGTCGGCTGTCCCCGATTACTCTCGGTGCTAACATCTAGCGCTGCCTCTGCTTCTTGTTGTCCGCGTGTGGGAAGAACATCAACACTCTCCTCACGTACACTGTACGTTTACACTGACTGCCAGTTTATCCATACGTCGACATTTGCAACAATATTACATATATATACACAAAGTGAGTATTTAAAGTTCGTATGTAATGTATGTATATATATATAATATGTATATGTATATATATATAATATATATATATATGTATTATATATATTTATATATATATATATAGAAGCAAAGGGCGCCTCTCCCGTCAAAATGAACGTCAAAAACTGACGCCATCTATTGACCGTCGCCGCAACTAGCGGCCTCGGGTCGGTGACAAAGCCACAACACCAGCTTTGGCAAATTGAGAAGCGTCCACCTAGAGACCATGGTTTCGGGCTAATGGCCCTCGTCAGTCTAGGGCGGACTTTATTCCATGAGATCCACACGGGATCTAATGGAATCTTCACAATCTACCAAAGAGGTGTTTTGCTGGCAAGGTGGCTGGGCCAAATCTATGGCTAGAATATAGATGGAAAATTTGCCGGGAGGAAATTAATCCATAGAAGCAAAGGGCGCCTCTCCCGTCAAAATGAACGTCAAAAACTGACGCCATCTATTGACCGTCGCCGCAACTAGCGGCCTCGGGTCGGTGACAAAGCCACAACACCAGCTTTGGCAAATTGAGAAGCGTCCACCTAGAGACCATGGTTTCGGGCTAATGGCCCTCGTCAGTCTAGGGCGGACTTTATTCCATGAGATCCACACGGGATCTAATGGAATCTTCACAATCTACCAAAGAGGTGTTTTGCTGGCAAGGTGGCTGGGCCAAATCTATGGCTAGAATATAGATGGAAAATTTGCCGGGAGGAAATTAATCCATAGAAGCAAAGGGCGCCTCTCCCGTCAAAATGAACGTCAAAAACTGACGCCATCTATTGACCGTCGCCGCAACTAGCGGCCTCGGGTCGGTGACAAAGCCACAACACCAGCTTTGGCAAATTGAGAAGCGTCCACCTAGAGACCATGGTTTCGGGCTAATGGCCCTCGTCAGTCTAGGGCGGACTTTATTCCATGAGATCCACACGGGATCTAATGGAATCTTCACAATCTACCAAAGAGGTGTTTTGCTGGCAAGGTGGCTGGGCCAAATCTATGGCTAGAATATAGATGGAAAATTTGCCGGGAGGAAATTAATCCATAGAAGCAAAGGGCGCCTCTCCCGTCAAAATGAACGTCAAAAACTGACGCCATCTATTGACCGTCGCCGCAACTAGCGGCCTCGGGTCGGTGACAAAGCCACAACACCAGCTTTGGCAAATTGAGAAGCGTCCACCTAGAGACCATGGTTTCGGGCTAATGGCCCTCGTCAGTCTAGGGCGGACTTTATTCCATGAGAACCACACGGGATCTAATGGAATCTTCACAATCTACCAAAGAGGTGTTTTGCTGGCAAGGTGGCTGGGCCAAATCTATGGCTAGAATATAGATGGAAAATTTGCCGGGAGGAAATTAATCCATAGAAGCAAAGGGCGCCTCTCCCGTCAAAATGAACGTCAAAAACTGACGCCATCTATTGACCGTCGCCGCAACTAGCGGCCTCGGGTCGGTGACAAAGCCACAACACCAGCTTTGGCAAATTGAGAAGCGTCCACCTAGAGACCATGGTTTCGGGCTAATGGCCCTCGTCAGTCTAGGGCGGACTTTATTCCATGAGATCCACACGGGATCTAATGGAATCTTCACAATCTACCAAAGAGGTGTTTTGCTGGCAAGGTGGCTGGGCCAAATCTATGGCTAGAATATAGATGGAAAATTTGCCGGGAGGAAATTAATCCATAGAAGCAAAGGGCGCCTCTCCCGTCAAAATGAACGTCAAAAACTGACGCCATCTATTGACCGTCGCCGCAACTAGCGGCCTCGGGTCGGTGACAAAGCCACAACACCAGCTTTGGCAAATTGAGAAGCGTCCACCTAGAGACCATGGTTTCGGGCTAATGGCCCTCGTCAGTCTAGGGAGGACTTTATTCCATGAGATCCACACGGGATCTAATGGAATCTTCACAATCTACCAAAGAGGTGTTTTGCTTCTCAATTTGCCAAAGCTGGTGTTGTGGCTTTGTCACCGACCCGAGGCCGCTAGTTGCGGCGACGGTCAATAGATGGCGTCAGTTTTTGACGTTCATTTTGACGGGAGAGGCGCCCTTTGCTTCTATGGATTAATTTCCTCCCGGCAAATTTTCCATCTATATTCTAGCCATAGATTTGGCCCAGCCACCTTGCCAGCAAAACACCTCTTTGGTAGATTGTGAAGATTCCATTAGATCCCGTGTGGATCTCATGGAATAAAGTCCGCCCTAGACTGACGAGGGCCATTAGCCCGAAACCATGGTCTCTAGGTGGACGCTTCTCAATTTGCCAAAGCTGGTGTTGTGGCTTTGTCACCGACCCGAGGCCGCTAGTTGCGGCGACGGTCAATAGATGGCGTCAGTTTTTGACGTTCATTTTGACGGGAGAGGCGCCCTTTGCTTCTATGGATTAATTTCCTCCCGGCAAATTTTCCATCTATATATATATATATATATATATATATATATATATATATATATATATATATATATATATGGAAAAACGAAAGAAAAAAATAAAAGATAAAAATACCAGGTGTTGAAATCAATATTAAAAATGGCATATCCTGACCAGGAGCACATGTGCTTTACAGAAGGCAGAGCGCCATCTGTTGGAACAGAAATCAACTAAACGTTGATTTAGCCTGTTCCCTGATATTTAGCCAACCCAATTTCTTGATAAATCCTGGTCAGGATATGCCATTTTTAATATTGATTTCAACACCTGATCTTTTTATCTTTTATATTTTTCTTTCGCTTTTTCATGTGCTAAGCGTATTTACGCAAGTTTGGCTTTAAATACCCATTTCTTGGTTTTTCAAGAAGCCACTGGGACCAAAAAATATTTTTTGGTCGCAGTATTTCAGCCTACTCCACGCTGACGAGCGCCAAAAGCGCGAAACGTGTTCGTGGATGGCTTTTCTTGATTTATCAAGAAATTGGGTTGGCCAAATATCAGGGAACAGGCTAAATCAATGTTTAGTTGATTTCTGTTCCAACAGATGGCGCTCTGCCTTCTGTAAAGCACATGTGCTCCTGGTCAGAATATGCCATTTTTAATATTGATTTCAACACCTGATCTTTTTATATTTTATTTTTTCTTTCGTTTTTTTTTTTATGTCCTAAGCGTATTTACGCAAGTTTGGCTTCAAATACTTATTTATTGGTTTTTCAAGAAGCCACTGGGACCAAAAAATATTTTTTGGTCGCAGTGGTTCAGCCTACTCCACGCTGACGAGCGCCAAAAGCGCGAAACGCGTTCGTGGATGGCTTTTCTTGATTTATCAAGAAATTGGGTTGGCCAAATATCAGGGAACAGGCTGATTCAATGTTTAGTTGATTTCTGTTCCAACAGATGGCGCTCTGCCTTCTGTAAAGCATATTTGATCCTGGTCAGGATATGCCATTTTAAAATATATATATACAGGGTGATCCAAAAGTCCCGCACAACTTTAAAAATTAATAACTCCGCGAATATTTGCGCTAGAGCAATGCGGTAAACACCATTGTGTTCAGGATGCAATGGGATTTATTATGGCAAATAATGAAAAATTCGAAATTGATTTTAGTTACAACTTTATTCGCTAGATGATGCTCTACCAGAATCAGCTATTCAGCGGCCAAATTGTTTGATAAATTGAAAAATATAACTGAACGACACGTATTTTTCCTTTTTGAATACCAGGAAAGAACCCTAATAATATCAAATGATAAATTGATAAAACACCATTTCGCCAAAAGTTAGAAGAAATGGTTAACGATTTTTAAATACAATCTGAGATATGTAAAATAGGTATATGCAAATTAAAACATGTAGCAAAAAAAAAACTGATATTTTAGATGCGGTTTTCTGGAATCCTCTCAGCTATTTAAATTTCGAAAATAATAATTTTCTATTTTTTTTTTTAAATCAACTCTCTCTCAGTATCGATAAATTTATTTTAATTCATTTGAAAAATATTTGTCTATCTCTGATGATTTATTTTACTCTGGAATGCCGTTGTTGTTTTCGTCGTGTCCAATTAAGAGCCTCAAATGTCTCCATGCATCTCTATCACAGCAGTAGCAGCATTGTCCACTATCTTGGGTGTGTAAAGCAGCTGCTCTGGGTCTAAATCAATTTTATGCAAGGCTGCGGGCATGAGAATATGTGGGTAGGTGTTAGTTCCACACCAGGACAGTTGTTGAATGTTCTATAGGTTCTTGTGCCATCTAGATGTATTGTCGTCCTTTATAATGTTTTGTTCTAAATCTTGTTATAGTTTTGTCAGTGTTTGAGTTTATTTCATATTTTGATATTTTCTTTTTTTTGTTCAATTATCTTGTATTTTTCAAAAGCATTAGCGTCAAATAATGACATTTGTTCTTTCCTTTGGCTCAACTTTCTGGCTTCCTTTGCAAATTCAACTGCCATTTCATTACACCCGATCCAAACACTGGCAGGTATCCATTGTAGAATGCAGTTATTCTCCAATGATATCAGTTGAATAAGTAACGAGTGTATTTTCTGTGTGATTATAGTATTGCCCTTCTGAATTGCTTCTAGATCGGATATGAAATCGTTGTACGTTATATTATAAATTCTTCTGCTTGATGCAGGGATGGTTGGTTTAAGGCATACATCAAGAGATTTCCAGATAGCTGTCAGTTCATAAGTGAAGTTTGACGGAATCTTTCTTGCTCCTTCTTTGATTTTGATGTATGTTCCATCTTCCAGTATTATGTTAATTCCAGCCCCTCCATTACTTATGGTAAGGTCTGATGATCCATCTGTATATGCTGTTAAATAATTTATCTGATCGCATAAACCAATTGTGTCAAGTCCTTTCTTCTTAAGTATGTTTTGTTCTCTTTTTCTATTGCACGGTTCATTCAGGTTAAGATTGATGATTACATTTGATGGCAATGGGGTAGGAAATATTGGTTATTCTCGAATTTGAAATTCATTATGTTTCATATTTATGCTCTTTCTAATATTGTTGTCGTACTGAAGTGTTGAAGATCTTTTGAGCCTTTCTTTTTGTGTCCAGTTTAAATTGGTTCTATGGGAATATGTGTTCGGTTTCTATAGTTTTTAAGCTATTGGTGTATTTTATTGTTTTTAGTTGTCTTCTGCTTTCGAATAGGTCTAGACCACATTCTCTCAGAATTTTCTAATTGTTGATATTTGAAACAGAACCAGTGATTAATTTGGCCGCTTTTGTTTGAACACTGTCTAGTCTTCTTTTTAGTGATGAACTTGAGGGAGCCCAAACAGGTGTTGCATATTCCATTATTGGCCTTATTAAGGTGATATATGTTGTTCTGAGAATTTTGGGTTTTGCTCCCCATTTTGTTCCACATAGCCTTCTCAGAATGTTTAGGTTTCTGGTAGCTCTATTTGAGGTGCTAATTATGTGTTCTGTAAATCGCAATTCCTCATCATGTATCACACCTAGGTAATTTGGAGATCTAATTTTATCAATTATATGGTTGTTTATGCTTATTTTGGAGTTAAATTCATGCCTTTTTTACTGTCAGTCAAGGAGACCTATAGGTTTGTGTTTATTGGGTTTATGGTCATTTTTAGTTTCATTGCCTACTTCTTCAGTCCTCTCATTGATGTGTTCAGTGTTTTTCTGATATTTCTATACTGCTACTTGTGTGCCATATGGCTATATAATCTGCATAACAGGCAACTTTTGTGTCTTCAGTGAGGATGAATGTTGTTAAGGTTGTGTCGTAATTAGATTTACAACAACTCAAACTTGACCATGACTCTTTTTTAACTCTTATTATTTTCGTTTGGCCAACAAAAAATGTCCAATTTATATACAAAAATATTCTTACATAATGAGACTTTAAAGAATGCAAATAATCTTCATCTATTTACATACACAACACATCTACCCCTTTATAATACTCCAGTCGGTCTGGGGGTTTCCTGGCTCTCTGAGGTCTAGGACTGCTGACGGGCACATGCACAGCGGCAGGCTCCGGTTTAGGAGTGCAAGAGGGCACTTGAACAGCAGCAGGCCCTGGTCTAGGAGTGCAAGAGGGTAAGTGCACAGAAGCAGTCTCCTCCTTGTTTCCTGATGTAACCTCTGGAACCTCCTCTTCACTTTATTTCTGACTTCCACCTACAGGCTTCTCTCCTGATGTTCGAGGGAGTATCAAATTTCTTGTCTCCACTTCTTTCTTTCTCACAGGTCGCAATTGAATGATATGCCTCTTATACACGACCTCCTCCTAACTTATACGTTAGTGACAGTAGATCAATAATTTCAAAATGGTACCTTTTTTTCCATTTAGGTCCAGTTGCATAGTTGCGGAAATAAACCTCGCAACCTGTAGTAAACTGCTCCTGCCTTCTTACGGCCTCATGAAATACCTCTCGCGGATTTCCCATCTTGGTATTATATTCGAGAATCTTGATCTTAAACTTCTCTTCATTAGTAGTTCCGCGGGGGAATTCCTTTATTACAGTTTGGGGGAATGCTCTATGAGCAAATAGGAATCTTTGTAGATTCGTCTCTAAATCACCCTTCCCATTATTCTTTCTCAAAAGGTTTTCAAACTCTCTTACATACCTCTCAGCTAAACCATTTGTACTAGGATTATACGGACTGGTCTTAGTGTGCCGTATACCATTCACTTTGGTAAATTGCTCGAATTCACCGGAGACAAATTGTCTTCCGTTATCTGTAACCCAAAATTAGGGCAATCCAAATCTGAAAAAAAATTCTCTAAGATGATTTATAATCGTTTTGCTGGTTATATCTTTGATGATAAAATTTTTATCCACTTTGAGTATGCGTCCACGAGAACCAAAAACATTCTTCCTATGAACGGACCCGCTAGATTAAGATGAAGTCAATGCCACGGTTTTTCGGGCCAAGTCCATTCCGAGATGGTAGCCGGGGGCCTGCTTGCCGATTCTTGGCATACTCTACATTCTCTAGTTAACTCCTCGATGTTACTGTCTATGCCTGGCCACCAGAAAATACAGTCTGGCAATCATCTTCATTTTAACAATCCCCATGTGTATTTCATGCAAGTTATTTAAAATTAAAGATCTTAATTTTTGGGAAATTACCACTCTTTCACGCCATTGAAGAGAACCAAACTCCAAACTTAATTCCTCATTGATATTATAATAAGGAGCTAGTGGGTTTTACCTTGGTACCCTTTTTAATTTCCAGTTGCCTTCTCTAACATTCCTTAATACCAGGGGCGTCTCATATGCCACCTCCATAAAAGAGAACGGTACCTCATTCAACTTCCTGAGAAGAAGTACCTTGTCTTCATCATGAGACTCCCTGACACTCGATTCTAAAGGAAAAGGTGACAATGCGTCAACATTGAAATTATCACTAGTTTTTCGAAACTCCACAGTGTTATTAAATGCAGCTAATTTTAAGGACCATCTTTCAATTCTGGATGATGCACATATGGGAATTGGTTTATAGGTGAAAATATATTAATTAAGGGTCGGTTGTCTGTGACCAATACAAATTTTCGTCCCAGTAAGTATTGTCTGAATTTCTCAACGCCAAAAGTTATGCTCAACGCTTTCTTTTCTAGTTGAGAGAAACATTTTCCCCTCCAGTTAATGTTCTAGTAACAAAAGCTATAGGGCATTCTTCCTTTCTATCATGTCTATAACTCAGAATTACGCCTAGTCCATAGTCCATTAATAATGATTTACATTTTAAAAATAACATTCGATATTCTTTCGTCCAATTCCATCTACAATTTTTATTCAAAAGTTGATAGAATTGCGCTAAAATGTTTGCTATATTCTTTATGAATCTATAATAATAAATTAAGAGTCCTATGAAAGATCTCAATTGCGAAACATTCTTTAGGTTCAGGCGCCTCTATCACTGCTTTAATTTTATTTTCTAAGGGATGCAGTCCATATTTATCCATTTTAAACCCTAAATATTCCACCGATTTCTTTTTAAATTTACATTTATATCTGTTTAACTTTAAACCTTTTTCTAGCAATCATCTAAACACTAGATCCAACTTTTGTTCATGATCTTCAAAGTATTTTCCTGTAACCAAAATATCATCTATGTAGCAGGCCACACCTGGCAAATCAGAAAATAGGCCTTCCATAATCCTCTGAAATTTATTTGGTGCTACCGCTACATCATATGGTAGTCTTTTATAAGAAAACAACCTCTTTGTTGTGTTTATATTAACAACAGCTTTGGCTTCTTCCGCTAACATTACTTGTAAGTAAGCCTGTGATAGGTCTAGAGTCGAAAGAACGGTGCTTGTATGTAATTTTGAAAATATCTCATCGATCGATGGAAGGGGATACCTATTTAATTCTATTGCTTTATTAGCTGTACATCTAAAATCACCACATATCTTTACACTACCATCCTTTTTTAATACTGCTACTATTGGAGCGGTCCAATATGCATGAACTATAGGTTATAAATTGCAAGAATTCACTAAACGATCAATTTCATTCTCTACTTTGTTTTTTACAGAGAAAGATAAACTTCTGGCTTTGCAGAACACAGGAGTCACATCCTTTTTTAAATTAAAATTTATTTTAACTTCCTTTAGACAGCCCAAATCTTTGTTAAACAAATCTGCATATCTCTATCAATCAAACTATTTCTATTAGATTCATTATTGAAATTTTTAATGCTAAACAATCTAGAATAATCAAGTTTTAACTGCTTAAGCCATTCTCTTTCTAACGAAATCACCTGGACTTTTCATTTACAACTATAAATCGTAAATATTGGTTGGCTTCTTTTACAAAAACATTTCTTTGACCTATAATCTCTATTGATTTACCACAAAAAGATTTTAATCTTAAATGTGTTGGAAATAATTTTTTACCTTGCCAATAAATCTTATAAATATATTTAGGTATTAACGTAACTGAACTTCCTGTATCTATTATAAAGCACAAAGAATAAATCATCTACTGTTAAATTTATTGTGGCATCAGTTTCGCCCTGTACAGAATATATAGAGTCTTCTTGTACATATTCACATCCCCACATTTTTTTACAAGCTTTGCAGACCCTACTTAAATGACCCAATTTTTTACATTTTAAAACAAGTCTTTGTTCTATGAGGGCAAACACAGGCCACGTGTGAATGTATTTCACCACATCAATAACACATTATTTCTCCCCTTTGCCTGAAAGACCTATGCTGTACCATTCTATTATTGTACTCACCCTTTTTATCTTTTTCATTCACAGGGGATATCTTGGCCACTAATTTATCTTGTAATTCTCTTGTATTTATCTCCGCCAGTTCGAACGAGATCGCCACTGCAAAACTTTATCCAGGGTGACATCGTCGTTTTCTTGTATTAGCTTCTTTTGCAGGCTTTCCAACTTGATTCTAGCCACAAAACGGTCTCGCTAATGGTTCCCAGCATATCGCCGAAATTACAATTTATTGCTAAATGTTTCAATTCTCTAAGATATTCCGAAATTGATTCTTCTTCCTGTTGAATTCTCTTTAAAATTCTGCATCGCTGTGGTATCACTTTCTTCTTTGGATCCAAATGCAGCTTAATTCTTTGAATGATACTATCATAGGGTTGATCTTTCATTAGACCAGGAAGGTAATGTCGTTTCCCTGCTTCAAAGTTTCAGAATCTGGTAGCCAGGTAAAAATCAGCACTTTAATCTCCTCCTTCAGATGCCAAAAAGAAAGCCTCAAATTTTTGTACAAAAAGATCGAAATGTCCTCCACTGGGCTATAGCATCTAAAAGGTACTATTAACTTTGAACTTGTCATGCTGATCTTTTCTACTGCTTTGTTTTATTGATCCAGATAGTTCAAAAGATGTAGTTGTTATACTTGCATAGACGCCGTTTCCCTCATCTTTTTACTGGCTCTGTAGATCCCGCATCCTCGTCGCCACTTTTGTTGTGTCGTAATTAGAGGAACAAGAGCTCAAACTTGTCCATGGCCAACAACAAATGTCCAATTTATATATACATACATTTTTACATAATGAGGCTTTAAATAATACAAATAATATTCATCTATTTACATAAACTACAGTTAATACATAGCCAGAAGAGTAGAGGACTGAACACGTATCCCTGAGGTAAACCAACCCATGTTCATCGGCCCTTGGAAAATGTTCCATTGACCCGAACCTTTATCCTTCTTTCCCTTAAGAAGTCTGCAATCCAGATTAAGGTGTTTCCTCTTACTCCGATGTTATGCAGCCTTTCAAATAATTTCTACACTCGATCAAAAGCTGAGGTTATATCCAGGAATACGGCCGTTGTCTTCTTTGGCGGTTTTTCCTAGAAATCTCTTATTGATTGACAGAACAGTTTATCAGTAGTACAGTGTCTGGATCTTTAGGCAGTTTGGTAGAAATTTATTTTATTATTGTTAGTGAGCCAGACTATGAGCATAGAGTGGATAATTAATTCTGTTATTTTACAAAGTATGCTGGTAAGAGCAATTGGCCGATAGTTCTTGCATTCCTTGGCATCTTTGTTTGGTTTCAGTATTGGCACTATAATTGATATCTTCCAATTCTTTGGTAGTTTACCAGTTTGCTATGCAATCTTCAGTATTCTTAGGAGTTGATTTTTAGCTTCGTCTCCAGAGTGTTTAATCATTTGACCAAAGATTAGATCATCTCCTGGTGACCTCTTGGATATAACTTTTCTATTGATGAGTTTAGCTCATTCAGTGTGAAGTCTCTCGAGTAAATATCTTGTTGGTGGTAATTTATTGCTTGTATAACTAACCTGTTTACATTATTTTTTAGAGTCCTTCCTTCATTCGTATAGCTGAGTCTGAAAATGCTTGAAAGATATTCAGCAATTATTTCAGTATCTGTTTGTTCGTTCTCGCTATTCATATCGGTTAGAGTATTGGAGGATTAGTGTTGGTTTTGAGTTTTATAACACTAATTATAATCCAGTGATGGCTTTCCTTTTTTGGATTCATTTTCTTTGCAGAATTCTTCCCATTTTTCTTGTTTAAATATCCAAATTTCTTGTTCTATTTTGTGACTAATTTCAACGAGTTCCTTTATGATTTTTTCTGTTTATTTGTTTTAAGAAGTTCATTGATATTGTCTCTCTCTGCAATCATTGCCTCGATATTGTGGTCCTTCCAGTAAAGTATTCACAGGTCTTTACGTCTACCTCTAGGTATCGATACTTTTGCAGCTTTGGATATGTTCGAAGATAATTTTTCCCAGTTTTTGTCAATCGTTCTGTAATTTAATTCTTCGTTGCACAGTTCTTCAAGATTTTCTGTGAATATTTTACCAGTGTTCTTTTATTCTGTTGGAAATTCTCAATTTTGAATTTTAGGGTTGATAGAATTGGTCTGTGGTCACTGATTGAACTTTTCAGAAATTCCCATTGTGTTGTGGGTGCGATGTAATTTATCGCTGTGATGTCTATTGCGGAGTCTGTGCCTGTGGACTCGAAAGGTAGGTGTTCTTTTCGTTATTTAACGGTGTAAGGTCGAGATCTGTTAGCATATCCTCAACCTGCTGACCTTTGTTATCCTGGACAAGTGATCTTCAAGTTGGTCTTTCAGGGTTAAAATCACCAAGTAATATTGCGATATCCGAAGACGCTTCACTTAATGTCTCTATCAGGCCTGTATTGATGCTAGTTTTATCGTGGTGATAAACATTTATGATTGGAATTGTTTTATCTGTAAGATAAATTTCTATTGCCTGAGCTTCTGTCGTGCTTTCTCTAGGCTTACTCTGATTATAGGCGATTTCCTTAAATTTGATTTCTAGAGTTTTAATCAAAACGGCAAGTCCTCCTCCGAATTTTCCCGGTCTGTCCTTTCGTAGTGTTGTATAATCTTCGTTATTGAATCTCAGATTCTAATTCAATTTTGTCTCCTGAGGACAAGTAATATGTACATTGTTTTCACAGAGAAGAGAAGTCAGCTCTTTATTTTCCTCTGGGTACCATTTATATTGAGTTGTAGTAGATTGAATTGTGTCCTCGTAGTAGATATTTCATCATGAGCTCGAGCTGCAGCTCCTGACGCGGCGGTTACCCCGGACGCGGTAGCATTACTGGAGATATCAGTTTTGCTCCTCATTCGAAAATGGGTGCCGTTGCAACGTTAGTCATCTTGGAAACGAACCAGAATTTGGTCAAATATTCCAAGGGTCCAGGGGGGACCGCGAGGAAGTGTGGTCAGACTTCTCCCCTTCCCCCTGGAATGCCGTCACTACAGGATAAAGCACTCTTGGTGAATTGTTTAAATTGTGATTCAGAAGCTGCCACTGAAACTTTACGAGGGTTTTGTTCCTTTAAAGATATTCGAAGCGGTAAAGGACCAATGAGTTGCTACTCTCTAATGCGATTGATTAAAAGTTTTGAGGAAACTGGATCTCTGGAAGCAAAACCTCGGTTTTGCAGAATGTTGAAGCTATTGAAACGTTATCCACGTATGGAAAAGTAAGTGCTAGAGACAAGTTTCTCGACAAACGGGGATTTCGTATGGAACAGTTTGGAGAGAACACATTTTAGAATTTTTCTATAAAAATACCCTAACAAAATTCGAAGTTTTCACTAGTTGAAAGTCAGCGATTTTGAGAAGCGTCAAGAATTCGCTGCATGGGTTTTCCGGCAAATTGATATTGATGAAAACTGGCTGTCAAATGTTCTAAGAACAGATGATGCTCACTTTTATCAAAAGGGAGAATTTAACATTCAAAACTGACTCATTTTGGTAACAGAAAACCCTAGGAATTTTACAGAAATACCACTTCATCAGCACACAGTTACAGTTTTGTGTGGGTTCTCTTCTTCTTTTATTATTGGGCCATTTTTCTTTGAAAAAATAAATGGAAGAACCTTTAAACCGTTTTCGTAACTGGTGAACGTTATGTTCAACTTTTGAGAGAAAAGGTTATTTCCATATTTCAGGACAGACAAGCACTATGCGAAATAACATTCATGCAAGATGGAGGACCTCCTCATATCTCCCGCGGTGCCAAACAATTGCTGAAGGATACGTTCGGTGGAATTCGTTGATAAGTCGCCACTTTATATACCAGTGGCCTCCAATATCACCAGACTTGACGCCTTACAATTTCGGTTATGGGGGTACATTAAGTCGTGTTTTTATCGATGCCGGCCTACCACATTGGCCATGTTGAAGGCTTCTATCAGATGGCACGTTTTATAAATTTCAACTATTTAATTGTGACCATTCTGTCATCTATCGTCTGCAGTCGCTGTTTGAGAATGAAGGGCGCCACATTGAGCAAGGATTGTGACCTAATACAAGAGAGAAGGCAGTTTCCTTATGTGTTATATTTTGCAGCTCTTTGTTTTGGGTTATGGGAATAATAAATGCTGTCCTCACAAATCGACTTTTTTTTTCTGTTAACAGTAATTTTTTGTTTGTCATTTGCCCACATCTTATATTATGTCGTGCAGGCCAAAGTGTTATAACTTCTCGAATAACACTGGTATACACAATTTTACCCCTTGTGTTTAGTTTATCGCTTTTCGCACATTAGAAGAAATAGCATAAGGGATATTCTCTGTATCCCCCCCCCCCCCAACTTTAGAAATTTTGCGCAAAAAATAATACAAAATGATTTTACTACCACGTTTTCAACGCAAAAGGTCAATTTAAAAATGATTTTTTGAAGGGATACATTTTCAAAATTATGTACAGTATAATTAACAATGATAACATTTGACAAGCCCATAGGATATTTGGAATAAATTACGACAAATATATTTTTCACTCCCCTCTATATTTCATTTGTTGGATCATGACAAATATCCAGTTAAATAATCAAGTGTCGCCAATTAGTCAGAAACTACACATTCCTTATAGCAAGAAATCCTATTAGTAGTGCCATCATAATTTTTGGTACTATATTAACATTTTAAAAATCATGTATTGATATCAGTAGTTATTTTCAAACATTCAATCTATTTCACGAAACCCCATCTAAAATATCAGTTTTTTTTTTTTGCTACATGTTTTAATTTGCATATACCTATTTTACATATCTCAGATTGTATTTAAAAATCGTTAACCATTTCTTCTAACTTTTGGCGAAATGGTGTTTTATTAATTTATCATTTGATATTATTAGGGTTCTTTCCTGGTATTCAAAAAGGAAAAATACGTGTTTTTCAGTTATATTTTTCAATTTATCAAACAATTTGGCCGCTGAATCTCTGATTCTGGTAGAGCGCCATCCAAGCGAATAAGGTTGTAACTAAAATCAATTTCGAATTTTTCATTATTTGCCATAGAAATCCCATTGCATCCTGAAAACAATGGTGTTTACCGCATTGCTCTAGCGCAAATATTCGCGGAGTTATTAATTTTTAAAGTTGTGCGGGAATTTTGGATCACCCTGTATATAAGAATTAATATATATATATATATGAAAAAACAATAGAAAAATATAAGTGTGTCAGGCGTTGATATTAAAAATAAAGACGGCATCTCCTGACCACTAGCACATGTGCTTTTTAGATGGTATAGCGTCATCTAGTGTAGCAAAAATAAACTAAACGTTTATTTAGCTTGCTCCGTGATATTTGGCCAACCCAATTTCTTGATAAATCAAGAAAAGCCATCAACGAACACGTTTCGCGCTGTTGGCGCTTATCAGCGTGGAGAAGGCTGTAACCACTGCGACCAAAAATATTTTTTGTCCCAATGCTTCCCGAAAAATCAAGAAAAATTACGAGCACAAAAGCGCGAAACGCGTTCGTGGATGGCTTTTCTTGATTTATCAAGAAATTGGGTTGGCCAAATATCACGGAGCAAGCTAAATAAACGTTTAGTTTATATTTGCTCCACTAGATGGCGCTCTGTCATCTAAAAAGCAAATGTGCTCGTGGTCAGGAGATGCCTTCTTTATTTTTAATACCAACACCTGACCCACTTATCTTTTTTTTTCTATTGTTTATTCATGTGTTAAGCGTCTTTACGCAAATTTGGCCTTAAATACCCATTTCTTGATTTTTCTGGAAGCCATTGGGACCAAAATTATTTTTTGTCGCAGTGGTTGCAGCCTTCTCCACGCTTACGAGCGCCACAGCGCGAAACGCGTTCGTGGATGGCTTTTCTTGATTTATCAAGAAATTGAGTTAGCCAAATTAACGGAGCAAGCTAAATAAACGTTTAGTTTATTTTTGCTCGACTAGATGGCGCTCTGCCATCTAAAAAGCACATGTACTCGAGGTCACGAGATGCCTTCTTTATTTTTGAAATATATATATATATATATATATATATATATATATATATATGGTAATTTGAACCAACAACCCCATATTGTATATAATTTATAACAAGATTTTCATGTTGTATAATGTAAACACATATGTAAATGATTATACGCATGATTGACATGTGTCATTAAATGAGCATATGTAATGTGATTTTTACAAACTGAGGATAAATAAATAAAACTCTTTAATAGATTAAGAGTTGAGCTAAAGAGATAGAAGTCAAAAACGTCTGAATTCGAGATAGATTGAAGTCACAAAACAACAAGGTCTAAATATGGAAACTGCCACGGCGCCAGTATAATTTCACCAGACGATCCACGCCCCTCTCGCATAAGGCCCCCGTCTTAACCTATAAATACAGTCACTTGACCATCTGCGTGAGCCCGCCTAGGTTGTACCCCAGGTCCACCTCATTCACCACATTTCTAGTCGACAGGATTATCAAAACGAAGAATGACACAACAAAAATGTAAGAAGATTGTCCAGATAGAAGCGAGAGAGAGCGAAGATGCAGGGACAAACCGGCCAATCCAACGAAGCGACCAAGCAATCTCTCCCCAACAAGAGATATTTATGGAAGACACGCCGTCCCAAGGGTCCTCCGCAGACCCGCTACAGATCGCCAACGCCGCGAGCAAGCTGACCACCCAAACGACACAGTTGAAATTCCCGCAAGTAATGGAAATCGAGGAGCAGAATGATGCAAACCCGGTGAGAAGTTCTCCACCTTCGACCTGGCATCATCGAGACAATGCTCAAGGCGACAAGCCGCAATCAACTTTAGAGAAGTTACAAGCTTCTACAAGCCTTACATGGAACGCTTTCCACGTCAGAAGGAAAACAACCAGAAACCAAGTTTTCTGACTGAACAATCATCACACAATTGTAAGTTTTAAAAAAAACCTACCTTAACTTTATCCTCACGTTCACAACTTGATTCAACATGAATTTTGTATTTATATTTACACTTTAAGCATTTTAAAATCAAGTTTTACCTTTCTTATATAATTTTAAATTCAATTTTTAAATATATTACACTCTCATTTATCAATTTTTACTTTATTTTTCAATCAAATTATACATTTATAAATTATACACCACTTGCAATTTTACTTTAAAAAATTCGCCAAACACACACTTTTATTAATTTACTAATCTTACATGTCGTTCCTTAATTTACCTAAAATAACGTTATCCAAATCTACAACTTGAAAAAAAATCATTATTTTTATTTTTTGAATTACTCTCATCATTTTTCTAAACTTATTTTTGTTTTTCTTAATATCATTTTCATACCAAAACATACCAATTTCTTGATCAAATACTTAAACATTTTCAAAAATCATTGTCATATTCACCATTTTAAGTAAACGCCCCAATATAAACAATATAAACGCCCCAATTAAAATTATTTGTCACTCTCACGACGTTGCCCTTTCACAAGAATCATTTTAGATACCATAATCAACGATTTGAAAAAAAAAATCAATTTTTAAATATCAATCAACATAGGTGAAACGCATTTTTTAATTTCAGAAATATTTTGTGATTTCTCTCCTGAGAGACAATATCTTCAAAACACCACTAGGAAAAACAACTATCTTTCCCAAAACAAGTTAAAAATAAAAATCCCATCGACTACCACACCAGTAGCTAAATTAAGTCACAGTCTTCCAAAACTATTACAATCGTTAAATTCCAATATAGCTACACTCCCTTGTACCTTCCTTTTACATGCATAATCATCAACAAATCTCTCTCAAGAAACGTTACAACACCCTCACATCACTAACTCCAATTGGCAAAAATTATTAGTGCGCGACTTAACACACAAATCCAATTTCGAGCCAGACAAGCTCCATATCGCCCACTAAACACTCAAAGAATTACGCATTAAACATGCCATACCCACTAACTAAAATCTCGATGTGTTTCATTCAACCACCACCCATGACTTTAGTAAATTTGTTATTCATGGTGAAACAGGTTAGAATTTGTACCAAAAACAACGACTTCACGTGACACCTTTTCATTCACAATTTTCACTTCGTGTCACAGTGCCACACCACAAAACCTTTTCACTTTTCAGGCCAAAGACGCCTTCATGCCTGTGACACATCTCACCCCAAAGCGTGTCCACGTCGAAAGTCGAACTTTCACCACACTTCTAAACCTGACATCACCGAATAACATTTTTACTAAGTCTAACTAACGTCGAAACACAGACACGAACATCGAGAAAACACAACTTTCAAATATACCAGATATATGCCAATCTCAACAAAACAAGAGAGAGAAAGTCAGTTTCAAGTACATGACAAAAATAGCAAACACCCTTTAAGAGTGACCGCCAGTAATAGGATTCCCCGAGACTATTTCAGTTACATATCCCCGTCCTTCCTCCCTTCACAAAGCTATCAATTTGACCGCCATGATCATGATCGCCATTTTTTAAACACATGTTTCACACTAACCATTTAGGTTTTATTACACATCTCACCAACGCCTTAATCACAACACAAATACATTAAAAATTTTACATGTTAATTGATATCACCAATTAAAACAACTTGGTTAAGTCTAATATAGACTTTATAACAGAAAGAGAAATCATTCTCTACATATCACCATTTTGGACAAATAAAAATGTCATTTCACATATTCCCAGTTTCGGAGAGTCATAGAAACACCGATGTTTACCAATGGGATATGATCTACGCACCACAATTCTAACTTCTCTTCAAGAGAAATTCTTTTTGTTCAATTTTCTACTACCCAACAATCATCCAATCATTGATAACCTTTAATTACATTCAAATTTTTGTATGATATCTTTAAATTTTAATAATTTTTTTTTACCTTTCAATTTTACAAGGTATGTCCCATAAGTTCCCGGACTGGGTCCATAAAAAAAAGGTAAGATTTAAAAAAAAAAAAATTATTAAAACTTTTCAAAGTAATCCCCCCTTGCTTCAACGCACCAGCGCCATCGTTTCTCCCAATTGTCGAAACAGTTTTTATAAGCCTCTTTTGGAATGCTCTTCAATGCTAACGGCGATTTTTCTATTATGTCATCCCTGGTGTCAAAATGTCTTCCTTTTAGAACTGCTTTAAGTTTGGGGAACAGGAAAAAGTCATTTGGTGCGATGTCTGGGAAATAGGGTGGTTGAAGTAGGATTTGTTTCCCGTTTTTCGCCAAAAAGCTAGTCATCAAGTGCGCTGTGTGAGGGCGAGCATTGTCATGGTGTAGGATCCAGCCACCATTAGTCCATTTTTCTGGCCTTTTTTTTCGAATCGCTTCCCTTAGACGGCGAAGAATGCCCAAATACATTTCTTTAATAACTGTTTGGCCTGCAGGAAGATACTCGTGATGAACAATGCCCTTGTTATCCGAAAAAGCGACCAGCAACACCTTGTTTCTGGATTTTTTGGGTCTAGGCTCACCCTAACCTCTCCACTCGGCAGTTTGAGCTTTGGTTTCAGGGTCATAGCCATAGACCCATGTCTCGTCGCCTGTGATTATCTTGTCTTTCCATTCTGGATCCGTTCTTGTCATTTCCATCATGTACTCACAGGTTGCAAGCCGACACAGTTTTTGCTCATTGGTGAGGAATCTTGGGATGAATTTTGCAGGAGTCTTTTTGAGCTTCAGATCTTCGGTTACGATCCTTCCAATCGTTGTTTTAGAGATGCCTGTGTCTTGCTCTAGCTCCAGCAAAGTGGTTCGAGGATTTTCTTTTATCAAATCGGTGATTTTTTGCACATTTTCATCAGTTCTTTGAAATTTTGGGCGTCCTTGACGAGGATCATCTTCAATGGAAATTCTGCCAGCTTTAAATCTAGAATGCCATTCAAAAACAGTTGTTCTCTTTGGGGCGTCATTGGGGAATGCTTTATTAAGCATTTCAAAAGTTTCGGTTGCTGATATTTGAAGTTTCACACAAAATTCTATGCAAGTCCTCTGCTTCAATTTTTGTTCCATCGTAAAATCGCCGCAGCGCTAGGTGTGACCTTTAAATAAATTAGAATAACCTTGGCGCGCGCGCAAGTACCGCCTCGATATTGGTACCACCGTGTAGCCAGATATTTTTTCTATAATAAAAAGTCAAATTCATTTACATTTTTCATTTATTTATTTTTTATGGACCCAGTCCGGGAACTTATGGGACATACCTTGTATAATCAAATTTTTAATCCAACATGATTTTCAAAAAAAAATTTAATCAAATTTACTTTTATTTTTCATGATATTATTTTAGTATTGCAAAACATTTGATTGTTAAAAAATCATTTTCAATTCTTAATTATTATGTCTTTTATATATTACATATTTGATTTTGTTCACTTACACTTTTTTTTTTATCCGCAATCATATTTCTATCTTTTTATTCATTTTATACTTGTTCATACCTTTATAATATGACAATGAATATCATCAACTATCGGGCATCCACAACAATCATTTTCAACAATCATATTCTCTAACCACTTCCCTATACTTTATTATTACTCTCTTTTTCAGCCATTACTTCAAATGATTGTAGAAAAACTACAGCACTGCTTGACAAGTTATTTTTTTTTTTCGTATTTCAACAAACTCTTTGAACACAGTTCCTCAGATTTACAAATCTCAACTTCTGGCCTGAACACGCTTCAAGAGTTTATTTCAATCATCCGCAGAGCAATCAACAACGCATGCACAAAGCGTTCACTTTTTCAACTTTCAACTTTTTTTTCAGCTCTAGGGACCACAATCAACCTTTGATTTCGATTCAAGTCAAACCACCTACAGTCGCTACAACAATTCTTCTTATCGCATGGCTCTACCACTCCTTTCAATCATAATAATAAGCAACTTTTCTTCAATAACTTTTAACCCAATAATCTTAAATTTGTGACAAAGCACTGTAACCCTTATATAGGATAGCAAGTGAAACATTGCCAAGGAAGACGCTCAAGTCTATATCCTCGCTTTGCACCTGGATCTGATTATTTGGTTGCATGTGTAATGCTTACAATTGCATATTCTTCAACTACTAACCCTTTTCAACGCCCGCCAATATTCTCTTAGAATGTGAATTTTTATGTCATCATTTTATTTTAATCATCATTTTTTTAAATCAAACAAAAATGCCATTTTTATGTAATTTTTATATATCCAAACAAATAATCTTTTTATAGCCCTTTTTAACCCGCACAGTTTAAATTAATTAAAAGAAATTTTAATTACTTACCCGTGTTAGAGAGGCTTTACCCGTTTAAACCCGGATAAACCCTTTCACTCCTGGGGCCCATCTATGGTAATTTAAACCAACAACCCCATATTGTATATAAATTATAACAAGATTTTCATGTTGTATAATAGAAACACATTTGTAAATTATTATACGCATGATTGATATGTGTCATTACATCATCATATGTAATGTAATTTGTACAAAATGAGGATAAATAAATAAAACTCTGAAATAGATTAAGAGTAGAGCTAAAAAGATAGAAGTCAAAAACGTCTAAATTCGAGATAGATGGAAGTCACAAAACAACAAGGTCTAAATATGGAAATTGCCACGGCGCTAGTAGAATTTCACCAGACGATCCACACCCCTGTCGCATAAGGCCCCCGTCTTAACCTATAAATACAGTCACTTGACCATCTGCGTGAGCCCGCGTCGTTTGTACCCCAGGTCTACCTCATCTACCTCAGTAGCGTTTCTATCTCCATTTTTCGCTCCTAGCTCAACTTTTATCTGTTCACGGAACTTTCTTAGTGCAACTGTGTCTTCGTTTTTTTTTTTGTGTATGGACATTCCCAAGCTTTCCACTCTGCCTCGGCCACGACTGCCTGTACTTTGTGAGAACTGTAAAAGGTCTTCCAAGGTGCAGAGAGGTACTGGAAAACTCTCCATCCTGACTGTTCCTTTCGGTCAACACAGTATAGCGAGAGTTGATAGAGACACACACCACAGTTAAGTCGACTCGATACCTCATCACATTTTCAGTCGACAAGATCTACAAGAGTCAACAGAACTTCAACACATATATATATATATATGAATTGTTACGTAGAAAGAAAAGCACTTTGGCTGAACTCCAACCTTTTTCAAGCCACCATTTTCAACTCAACTGAAATATTGGTAGAATAAATTATTTTCGAACCAATATATGCCTTTTTAATTAAAGATTTATGTTTTGCTCTATTCAATATATATAAATATTTTATAATATAAAATAAATGAGATTTCTGTTAATTTTTGATCAACTTGAGAATTATGGTATGGTAATGCAGTCGTGGTTGAAATCTTTAAAGTATGATAATGAAAAATAGTTTTGATTAGTAATTTAATTGAGTTAAAGGAATATATATATATATATATTTTGAAAAATGATAAAAGCAATGCCTGGCTTAAGGCGAGTGTAGCATAAGGAAAACAAAATAATTATTTACATAATGTATAAAGGTTTTGAGCCGGCCATCGGGAAAGAGAAAATATCTTCATTTACGGGACTGCTAACCAAAATAAATGATTTTTGAGCCCCAATGGCCGCGTAAAGCGGAATATAAAAAACCACTATGACAAGGCTGGAGAGGCTAGGGCAGGATTTCCGTCAGAAAAGAGGCAGGTTAGGCCGGATTGGGTCCGCGTAGGTCAGGAGGCAGGAAGAAGGCGGGAGGACTAGAACTTTACAACTCTAGCTCTGGCATTTGGGCAATACATTGATCTTGCCTCGTGGTCGGCAGAGAGGCCCTTGGCTGAGCAGTTGGCGCACATGGCCTGGGCGGGTTGGCAAGAGTTGGACAGCTTCGGCCTTGGTGGTCACCAGAAGCGCAGTGGAAGCAGGTGACCGTAGCCTTGGTGCACCTATCGGTGTTGTGGCCGTAGCCAGAGCAGCGGTAGCAGACGCGGACGCGGACAGACTCCTCGTAGTTTAGGATCACTCGGTCCACAATGATCCTGCCGCGTCTTCCAATGGCCTTGTAGGAAGCCAGGTCCAGCTCAATAAAGGCCGTGCAGGTGCCATTTCAGATCGGAGATCTGTGTGCCACTCGAACAGACTTGTCTCCAGGAAGCAGGCTGAGGGCATCGGTGGAAAGGAAAGCCTTGACAATGTCCTCATCCGCGGTTTCCGCCTCCAGGTTGAAGAGGCAGATTCTTGGGAGAAATTGCCTCAGTTCCCGGACTTTCAGGCCTTGGAGCTTGTTGTCCAGGGCAGAGCTGACGGCAGGAATGACCTCTGGAGTGTTGGAGTGCAGCACCAGTTTTCCCCTGGTGCGCAGAGACGCCCAGACGCCTTGGGGCAGAGTGTGGGCAGCGCGGACAGCTTTGAGGATGTCCCGTGGGTCAGCCTGCGGGTTATCTGCAATAACCACGATGTGGGCCGCAGATTTCTCCCCATTCAGGGTGCTTTAGGCAACGGCAGGCTTAGGGGCGCGGGAAGATGCAGGCTTGGCTGGAACAAGTGGGTTGCTCCTCTTAGCGGGCGGGTTTGACGCCTCTGGCTGCTTTCTCTTGGTTAGAGCAGGATCTGGCTTCTTGGGAGAAGGTGCTGCCCTATGGACAGCAGCTGAAGCAGGGGTGGCAGGCTTGATGAGCCTGGTCTGAGCGCTAGAGGCCTTGTAGTTGAGAGCAGGGTTAGTTTAAGTGGTTTGGCAGGTTTTCTTGGGCATTTGGGCATCCATGATTTCATCCAGCTCCATGAAGTCATTCACGGTGCCCGAGAGGTTCTTCACATCCCTAACTAGGCACTTGATTATTTGCGTTCTCTGTTCAATGAAGCAAACAAGGTCCAGGTGAAGCGCTGCTAGGGAGGGCTGGCCGAGGGATTGCAGGATTTGGTAGTGGCGGGAGATGACCATGTTATCTTCTTCAACAAGAGCCGCGATGTCAACCGAGGGTTGAGAGGGCTTGTTGGCTTTCTTCCTCTTCTACTTGCAGGAATCCATTGAAATTAGTGTAGAAGTAATGCCCTCTCTCTCTCTCTCTTATAAGGCCATCGGGAAAGAACAACAACGAGTTTTTATAGGGGAAGCATGACCTCTGGCGGTCGATTTAACAGAGTATTTGTATCTATGAAATATATTTTTTTTTTTAAATAGAATAATATTTTTATATAACAGATATATGTCATAATTCGCCTAATGCCCAAGAGATATAATCTATTTTCACCATAACAAATATGTTAAGATGTGAATACAAATTCAACCATCTATAAATCTGTACAAAATAAACGTGGGAGCCAGCGCGCGCGGGCGAATGCTATGGCACGCCGCCGCGTGCGCGCGCGCTCACGAGTGTGGAACAAAGGTTCTTTTTCGAAGCATACATGCACAACGGTCGCGCCCTTCCATTCGACCACGACGGATACGACAAGTAAGAGTCGACAGAATGAAGAACCTCAAGAGAATGGGCAAGGCAAAGAGACAAGCAGGCCAGAAAGAGGCCGAGTTAGCTCAAGAGAAGAAATTGGATGATAGATGCACTAACTGCAATAACGAGAAGACTAGGGCGGGACGCGCTCACCACCGCAGCCATATTTGACGGATCAAGTTCCGCGGAATCGTTCTTAAGGGAGCTGGAGAGGTCCCCGGAATTCCAAAGCAGCAGCTGTGATGAATAAGGCCGCATGGTAGTGGCAGCGCTAGAGGGAGAGCCCCGGAGGACACTCCAATCCAAGGACTACCTCCACGAACCTTACTGGAGGATAAAACAGGTACTTGAGGATCTCAACCCCCCACCCGAGACACCGACTCATCAAGAATTCTATCAACTACGTTGCGGGCCTCAAGGCTTACAAGCATACTATATACAGAAGGTACGCATGGATACGCAGTTCGACATAGTCCGCAAGGAAATGATCAATGCTGTAACTCAAGGAATGCCCTCCAACTGTCGAAATCTTCTACTGATTGCAACACCCAGCAGCCCGTCGGAATAGTTCACTCTGGCCTGGAAAATCTATGGGATCGGCGGAAATCCGAGTCGTCCCGGCATTTCCTCTCCCACAGAACGCACATCTCCGCGCCAATCCGGTAGACGAACAAACAATCCGTTAAGGTGCTTATTCGAAGATGTTCTTCATACCCAGAAGCGACCAGGAGGATCTCCCTCCACCCCGCCTACACCATGCAAAAATTGCCAAGGGCCCCTCTGGAACAATAAGTGCCCACAACGGTCCACCTTCCCTGGGTCGCATGCCGATCATCCTCGACTAGCGACACGGCCGCGGTATTTTCGTGACCCAAGAGACACCGAGTAACAAGAAGTACAACCCACACGCCATTAACGGGGTAAATACCCTGACTCTCAAGTTGCTACTAGCCAACCATTTATGCTCATTTCTAGTAGATACTGGTGCTAACATTAATATTATTTGTTTAAAACAATCTAAAACATTAGGAACTAAAATGTTACCTTTAAATAATGATGTTACTATTAGGACTTTATCTCATTATATCCAGCCTGTGGGATTTGCATTTATTTTGGTTACTGCAAGATCCATTAAGAAACACTTGTTATTTTATATAATAGATAATGATCTACCATTTGGAATTTTATCTTTAAATTTATTTGGGATATTTCGATTACCTATTGTTTTTTTTTTTTTTTCAAAATGAATATATATCAGGATAATATGTTAGCACAGTCACAATATTGTTTCAAAGATTATTTTACGCCTTTATTAAAAAGCTTTACAATTCAACCCGACCCTAATAACCATACCATGCCCCACACTACTCAATATTTTCCCCATGACAACCTTAATAGTACCACAAATGTAGAAAATTATATAGTTGCTAATCCTCATCTAATAAATTAGAGAAAATATTGGTTTGTTTCCTATCGATAAGTTTTCAGTACCTGCTTTAAATATCGACCCGGTTAAAATTATACCTAACAGTGAAAAGATTATAACACTAAGACCATATAGAATACCATATAGCGATTATCCTGAAATAAAATATCAAATAGAGAAAATGTTAGAAAAAAAAATAATAGAACCATCGAATAGCCAACATGCCGCTCCCGTAACAATTTCTAGAAAAAGGGATGGCTCGAAACGTTTTTGTGTAGATTTTAGAAAACGAATTAATGTCTGTAGATAATTATCCCATACTACTTGTTACGACTACTAGAGAAGTCAACTTTATTTATGTAAATATTTTAGTAATTTGAAAACTAAAAGAAAAAAAAGTATGAAAATTTCTTTGAATATATAAATAGGTATGTAAATTTCTTTGAATATATAAATTAGTATTTAAATTTCTTTGAATGTATAAATTGACAGTGTTTTTCAATAAATAAGAGTTTTGGATAAGTTTTGGATAGTTGATAGTCGTCCTTAGAGCCTCTTCCTTGGAATTGCCGAGCTGGTCAAGTAGCTGGACTAAACACTAGGTAAAGCTCGTCTCTCAAGATAAAGAGAGACGGAATCTATATTGAGAAGAAAGAGTAACCCCCCTCAATATTTGTGGCGAGCCTGCCAGGATGGCGACTTCAAAAGAAACTGTGAAATCGAAAATTTTAAAGAGATCCAGAACTCCACGTAGAATCATTTTCACCAAGGAAGTAAATGAAACTCTGGAAGAGTTAAAAGGAGTCTCCTTTGATGAATACCTCTTGAGTGGAAAAATATATTTTATTGTTCAGTACTACCAGCAGTTAAAAGAATATGATGAAAAAATTGAAAATGAATTGGTCAATGCAGAGGACTATGACGAGGAAGCGGTTATGAAAGAGTTGGAGTCCAACGCAAAATATGCAAAAATGTATGGTGACATACAGATAAGGATCAGTAAGATCCTAGAAGTTAAGGCTGAGTAAATAAGAGAGGGCACTCTCAGAGGACAGAAGTGAAAGCTTTAAGAAGAACAATGCTAAAACTGCTAAATATGGAATTGCCGTGTTTTGATGGTGGTTTGGAGAACTGGATTTCATGGTGGTCCAGGTTCAAAAAGATTCATTAAGATAAATATTCGAATAACAATGTAAAAATACACTATCTAGTTCAGGCAATGGTCCCAGGTTCACGGGCACATCGATTGTTGGGAACTTTCACTCATACCGGGGAAAATTATGAGAATGCCATAAGAGCTCTCAAGAGTAGGTTTGGAGACAAAAAATATTAGTTGAGGTATATTTAAGAAAATTATTAAATTTAGTTGTGCTCAATGCTCGTCGACAAAACACAATTTTGGATGTCTTCACGACGAAATTTCGGCCTACATTCAATCGTTGGAGTCATTGAATATTCCTTCGGAATACTTGGAAGTGTTTCTTTTCCCACTAGTGGAGTCGTGTCTGCCCACAGAAATACTGCAATTATTGCAGAGAACACCCAAGGCCGGTTATGGCAGGGATGACGACCAAGATGTAGAACAAGGAAAGGGAGACCGGCTGGAGGCTTTGATGAGCTTTTTACGAGCCGAAGTAAAGGCTCAACAACGAATAATTTTCCAAGGATTCGAGTAATCGAGAAATACCCCAAGCCCACTTTTCCTTCAAGACAATTACATAACAATAAGAACAAAGGGCAGCACAGTTATGTTTCGAAAAATGAAAAATCAAAAGGATCATTTTTGAGCACGAATTACGAGAGAAAGACCAAGTGCATCTTTTGCGATAAAATGGGCCATGAAAATTGGAAATGTTTCAAAGTTGAAGGAATGACTCGAAATGAACAACTTAAGATAATGTCTGACGCAGGAGTCTGCTTCAAGTGTTTAAAAAGAAATCATCTAAGAAGACACTGTAGGGCAAATTTTATTTGCCAGAATTGCGGAGAACCTCACTACTTGATTTTCTATCGAGGAAACAACCCAAGAAGGGACTCAATCTCAGAGGATGGAGAAAGTAGTAAAGAGAGAAAAAAACAATTCTTTAGTACAAAACCAAAGGTCCTCCGTTCTGCTCACACAATCCTGTTCATCCGAAATACTTTTTAATGACAGTGAGAGCAAAAATCTGTAGCTCTGAGACATCAAAAATTAAAAATATGTTGTTGGATTCAAGGAGTCAATATTCGTTTATTGAAGAATCCTTAGCAGAATAATTAGGATCAGAGAAATTGGGAGAGCAGAAATCGACGAAATGCCTTTTTGGGGGTCGACGAACAAGAGAGGAAACGCATAACCTTTATTCCTTTTCAATCACAAATATTTTGAAAGGAATAAGCTTTGCAAGTCAAAGCGATGGGTCAACGGATGATCTGTGACAGAGTTCCTAATTTGACAGAAGGAAATTGGGTACAGGATCTCGACAACAAAGATGTCGCCATTATTAAAAGGGAAAATGTTGAGACATCAGAAATCGACCTTCTGTTGGGCACTAACAATTTAAGCAAGATCTAGACTGATCAGGTGGTTTAATATGAGGATGGATTAACGGCGATCAATACGAATATTGGTTGGACAATTTTCGGAGAGATTTCTTCGAAGGAGGGTTTGGCTTCGGAGTATATAGCTCCTTTTTTTCTTGACCATGAGTCATAAAATAAAGGATCTTTGGGACTTAAACATTTTGGGTGTACGAGACCCTGTGGAAAAGATTTCACAGAATGAAAAGGACAAAGGTATCGAATCCCTTTTCATTGAAAGCATTATTAAGCGAGATGGGCATTATTCCGTCTCTCTACCCTGGAAAGAAGGAGTGAAATTATCCTTCATATGGTCCAAAGCTCGAGTCACCCCTCTGAAGAAGATATCAATCCCCATACTGGAACTGATGGCCTGCTTGATAGGAGCCAGATTAGCAATGTGTATTTTGGAATCTCTTACAGTTAGATATCCACTTTATCTCTGGACCGAACCGTCCACCGCCTTATCCCGGATTCGTCAGAATCGTAATTGGAACATATTTGTAAAGAATAGTCGACGAAACACAAAGAATAACCAACGTATCCAATTGGAGATTTGTTCCTAGCCTTGAAAATCCCGCAGACATCCTATCGAGAGGTTCAAAAATAGGACAATTTCTGCGGAGCAAATGGTGGGAAGGTCCTGATTGGCTGCGTCTTTCTAAGGATTCTGGCCTTCAGAAGAATTTGTCATAGATGAAACAGAAGTGTTTAAGGAACAGAGGAAGACAGCTTTGGTGAAAATTGTAATAGACCCAATCACTCAAGGGATGTTCAAGATATTTTCTGAATTTCAATCGAATCTCAGGCTGTTAGCCTGGATGACAAGATATATTAACAAATGTAAGAAAGTGTCTAATCAGAAAGGCGAATTTACAATAGAAGAAATTGAGTGCAGTGAGAGAAAGTTAATTCAATTGATTCAGAGAGAAGGTTTTGATTTTGGGAATCTGAAATTTAATAATCTAAAAATCTCTAAAAATTCAAGGGATTCCTATTCTGTTGAGACAAAATGAATTCTGGGTGATTTCCCTGAAAATTTAAAATATCCTTTATTGCTGCCCATAGTCATTTTTTGAGTGAACAACAAATTAGAAAAGTCCATAAAAATTTAGGTCATGCAGGTGTTTTTGGTTAAATTATCGAAATTGAAAGAAAAATATTGGATTTTGAGAGGTAGAAAAATTGTCTCCAAAATTTTACGACAGTGTGTCATCTGTCGAAGATACTCAGCTAAGCCGGTTAGTGTAGAAGCAGCTCCTTTACCAACCAGTAAAATACATCTAAGCAAGTCCTTTCAAGTCACAGGCATTGAATTATTTGGACCCTTATTATTGAGGAATAATACGAAGACGTGGGTTGCATTATTCACATGTGATACAGTTCTAGATACTCCAAGTTTCTTGATGGCTTTGAGACGATTTATCTCAAGAAGAGGACGGCCTCTGGTGATTTACTCCGAAAATGGAACAAACTTCGCCAAAACCAATAAATATTGAGTCACATTGATTGGAATCAAATGCAAAATTATTCTTCGGCTAAGAAAATAACAAGGAGGTTTAACCCCCTGTATCTCCATGGTGGGGAGGTTTTTGGGAAAGGTTGACTATAATTATCAAAGGTATAATAAATATAATATTAGGCAACAAAGGTTGAATTTGTATAATTAGAGACTCAGATATGCCATGTTGAAGCAATGGTCAACGAAAGACCTTTGACTTATATGTCAGAAGACTCTGATGATTTTAGACCCCTTACTCCCGCAATGTTCTTATAGGTCAATGATAACACCTTCCCGGAACTTGACTATATATGTAAAAGGAATCTTGTAGAAAAATATAAAAATTTACAAACGTTGAAGGAAGAGCTAAAAATGAGATTTTATGAGGAATATTTAGGCGAACTTGTTCAGAAAAAGGAAGATAGCGATACTAGAGCTATTACTGCGGGGGAAGTGGTTTATGTAGGAAATGATACTCAAAAACGAATAAATTGGTATTTAAGCCTTGTAATGAAAGTCTACCCGGGTGAATATGGAAACTGTCGAGTGGCCAAGGTCAGAATATAATCAGGAGAGATTGTGCGACCTATACAACGGCTTTACCCTCTCGAGATACACTCTTCGGACATGAAAGCTTATGGAGTTCAGAATTTGAGTAAATATCCTTCAAATATAAACAACAATAAAAAAAATAGCCAAATAGATAAAATATGTAGAGAAAAATTATATTGATAATTCGGATCATGTACCCCGTACCTCAAAACCTGCAGGAAAGTTTTTCCAAGCCTGAAGATTGTGAAAATATTTTTTCACGCTCTTTTCTTCTTTTGAACTCCTGTTAGATTATAAGATTAGTTCAGGTACCTTCACTCAACATCTTAGGAATATAGATGTAATTAATGCCATTAAACCCCTACTAACGTGTTAGGAACCAATCCTTTCCCAGTCTACAAACGAGCAGAGTAAACACCAACCTCTAATAAAAATCAACACTTTTAATTTCCTTTCATGACTAATTATGACTAACTAATTTACATCATTAAAAACCAATTTATATACATGTAAAATCGTCCAGTCATCTGGTCAAAATATAAATAAACTAATCTAGGAAAAAACAACTTATAAAATCCTAACAATGCCCCCCCATTTTAAAGTTGTTTTCATACCCTCATCGGAGGCCTAGAGTGGCCAAGATCCTGGTCAGTTCAATTCTTCCAATTCCCCCAGTTAGAATATCTGCAATACTCCCTCCGCCAAGCCGCAATTCTTGAAGATCTTCTTGGGATTATAGTTTCATTCTGGCCTTCCTCTTCGTCTTCTCTCCTCAGTTCTTCGTCTCCACAGGCCTGCTCTTCATCCTCTTTCCGTTCTAAGTTATTCAGATTTCTCTCTACCGATATTGCTTCTTCATCAGTCCCTGAATATCCTCTTGGGATCGCAGCTTCATTTCGACCTTCCTCGTCTTCCTTCTTAAGTTCGTCTTTCTGATTCCTTTCCACCAATTTCGTATCTTCCTCATTTACAGATTCATAGCCTTCTTCAAAATTATTATTTAAAACCTGGAAAAAATCAGTTTCATGTGAAATTTGCTTATCGACTTTCTTAGTTGGGAAAACATCTTCTCTAAATCTGACATTTCTGGTTACAAAGACCTTATTGTTTCTGAAGTCCCAAACCTTGTATCCCTTGACTCCTTCCGGATAACCAATTAAAACACAGTCTCGGCTTCTTGAATCAAATTTGGATCGACGCCGGTCGTTGTATACCCAGGTCTGACAACCGAAAACTCGGATATGCTCAATCTTCACTGGCCGTTCGGTCCACATTTCTTCTGGTATTTTGTTACCTATTGCCTTGCTAGAACATTTGTTTCTCAAGTAACATGCTGTATTTACGGCATCTGCCCAGAATGATTTAGGAATTCCTGATTCAAGTAAAATGCATCTTGCTGTGTTTAGTAATGTCTGATTCATTCTTTCTGCAGTTCCATTTTGCTGAGGTGTTCTTGGAACTGTAAGCTGTCGTTTGATGCCATTTTCATTAAGGAATTTATTAAATTCGCCGTTAACATATTCCGTCCCATTATCACTTCTTAAGACTTTGATTTTTCTGCTGTGGTAATTCTCAACACTGTTCTTATATTCTTTAAATCTTTCTAGTACCTCTGATTTAGACCTCATAAAATATACTGTAGTGTAATGAGTGAAATCATCTATGAACGTCACAAAATAATTGTTCCCTCCCTTCGACATTGGGCTAATGGGACCTACTACATCCGAATGGATGAGCTCCAAAGGTGATGAAGTTTTCTTACTTTCGACAGGTTTGGAAGGAAATGGTAGTCTTCTCATTTTACCTTCAAGGCACACCTCGCACTCTGCTGTGTCACTCACATTTTGGAGATCCCTTTTGTAAACGTGTCCTAGTCTTCTGTGCCAGATATCTGCACTAGGTGACTTCACTTTAGCCATCTTCAGTTCTTCCACTGTATAGATTCTTCCTCTTCTATTAGATTTCAAAATTAACCCGCCATCACTTCCAAAAACAGAGGCCTTGCCATTCTGGAATAAAACTTTGTTTCCTCTTTCCTCAATCCTTCCAACAGACAAAATATTTCCGTCTAACTCAGGAACGTATAATACGTTTTCCAAGAACAAGGTTTCACCTCCATATTCGTGACCGAGTTTGATGGTTACATCACCCATCTCTGATACTTTTATTTTCTCATTGTTTGCCATTTCAACTGAAGTTGAAATACTTTTTGTATTAGTCATTTTCAGTCTGTTCGACGTCATATGTTCAGTAGCTCCACTGTCCAGAAACCAGATATTCTGCGAATTATTGTCTTCAAAGCCGTTCGCAAATAGGACCTTATGAGTCAGGTCTAGCGTACCTTGTTTCAGCATACCTTCGCTAATTCTCCTTGAGTAGTTGGCAAATCTGCAATTCCTAGCTATGTGCCCTAATCTGCCACAACTGAAACACCTTATCCGCCTGGAGATACCTTCGCTAATTCTCCTTGAGGAGTTGGCAAATATGCAATTCCTAGCTATGTGCCCTAATCTGCCACAACTGAAACATAACGTAAAAACCTTGCCATCATTCCCCTAGGCGCCATTAATGTTCACAACTAATTCATTCCAGATTTTGCGCGCATTAGGAATCCTTTAAATCAACTTTTGAAAAAGAACGTCAAAAGGCGTTTGACAAACTCAAACAACTATTTTCCTCAGGTCCCATTCTCCATCTTTATAAATCAGATTTGCCCTGTCAAGTGTACTCTGATGCATCTTTGCAAGGGATAAAAGGAGTACTGAAACAGCTCCATCTCCAGATGGAAACTCATATCCAGTACAATATTATAGCCGCACTCTGCGCAAATACGAGCGCAATTGCACCATAACCGAATTAGAGTGTCTGGCCATTATTGAAACAATAGATCGTTTCAAGGTCTATCTGACGGGAAATTGTTTTACTATTTTCACTGATTTTTACCGAGTTTGAGATTGTCAGTCTACGACTATCAGGTGAAGTTCATCAAAGGCACCAAACAACTAGAGGCTGACCTGTTATCCCGAAATTCTTTTTGTGGCCTTCTTGGCGCCACGCAATTAAAAATGTACCAAAGTGAACTTCGGGATAATTCCAAGTATATTCACCAAACCTCAGGTCTGAATCAGTGTTGAATTTATCTGAGCTTGTATGTGTGATCAGAGGTCTTAAGTCGAAGAATAAGAGTTGTTATGAACTAAGGGACTCTATAAGAATGTGAAAATTCAGCATTGGTACTGTGTCCCGTACATTTTCACCTGCATCGATGTTTACAAATTGCTTCTTAGTGAACAATGTGGAACTTCAGCCATCGTAATGGCAAAATTGTTAGGAACTGTTATCCGTACATTTTTCACTTATGTCAAAGTCGATGTGTACAAGTTGCCTCTATGTGAAACTTTAGCCAACGTACTATTACAACGTCATGACCAAGTCACACCCGTGAAATAGTTACTGTGTGCAACTCACCATGATATCGTGGTTCAGGCGGTTCATGAAAGTGGAAACGATCTTCTCTTTATGTATGGTGAACCACATTGTTCCCTGGAAATAGTCTCCGGCATTGAGGAACAAGGTGTTCGGGATCTGGCTCCGCAGCTCCGCCACCTGCGCAACAACATATAGCTAATTCAGAACCTAAAGTCATTCGTTATAATCCATGTTATGTAAAATAACAACCACAGTATCGGCCTCAATTGTCTAAAGCCCTATCTCACATTGAAGAAGTGTAAAAATATTCTCTAAATGGCCTCGTGATGGAAGTGCAAGTGGCCTTGCGGAAATTGAGAAAATTCCTGAATGCAAAGTCGTGTCGAACTGCAGCGACCTAAATTATACGAAGTAATCAACTCATATCCCCCATCATGGCCTCTACCGCCTATACTTAGCATATAATCAAAAATAATACGCAAATTATGAAATTCATGAGAATTTACCCCTTTCAGAATTAAATATCTATATTATAATATTCGTTTAGTTTTCCTTATTTATAGAGTTAATAAAAGTGGGAACCAGAAAGACATCTCCTAGTGATGGCAACGGTTTGATAGGTATTCCTTGCTTCTTTTGTTATGCCTTAGAGGTCTATACTTATTTGTCCTCTTATTAAATATATATTTTAAAATAATTTGTCTCTATTTGTATAATAACAAATAAAAACATTAGGACCGAATGTTTATTTTCTAAAATAAATCAAATTTGTACCGTCTTTATTGCGATGAAAAAATATTGGGAGGGCTTGACTCATCAGTGGTGAACCCTCCCAGCGGATTCGCCAATTTAATCTACCGGACTGCTTCTTTAGAGCTCTAATACTGTATTGGATCATTCTGATTTTTATGCTTACACTGAAGGGTGGAATCTTAAAAAATATTATTTAAGTAAACTTTGGGCATAAGCTTTTAGAACAGTAGAATTATATTTAAATATTTGCATCGAACAATGCTCCTCCGCACACACCAACGACAAGGCCAGTAAGGCACAAATTAATACAAAGCAATAACTCGCCATTTATATATAACTAATTGAAACATTAAGACGCGAATGTTTCTTTTCACAAATAAATCAAACTTCTACTGTCCTTACTGAAGTCCTTATTGTTCTAAGAAACATCCGTGTCTTAATATTTTCATTTGCTATATCTATATATAGTTATTGCTTTGTATTAATTTATGCCTAACTGGCCTTACCTTATTTTTTTCAGAAGAGCATTGCTCGATGCAAATATTTAAATGTAATTCTACTGTCCTAAAAGCTTATGCCCATAGTTTGCTTAAACCCACTTCTTAGATTCCACCCTTCAGTGTAGCATAATATAAAAGCAGAATGATACAAAACAGTATTAGAGTTTAAAGAAAGGGTCTGGTAAATTAAATTGGCGAAATCGCTGAGAGAGTTCACCAAGCCGAGCCCTCTCAATATTTTTTCATCGCAAAAAGGAGTTTGATTTATTTGTGAAAATAAACATTCACGTATTAAAGTTTTAATTTGTTATATATAGAGGGCGCGTTATTGCTTTTAATTGATTTATGCCTAACTAGCCTTGTCCTTCTTGCTTGCGGAAGAGCATTGCTCGATACAAATATGTAAATATAATTCTACTGTCCTAAAAGCTTATGTCCATAGTTTCTTAAATAAAATTTCTAAGATTATACCCTTCAGTGTAGCATATAAAAGCAGAATGATCCAATACAGTATTAGAGCTCTAAAGAAGCTGTCTGGTAGATTAAATTAGCGAAACCTCTGGGAGGGTTCACCACTGATGATTCAAGCCCTCCTAATATTTTTCATCGCAGTGAGGACAGTAGGATTTTAATTTATTTGTGAAAAATCTCTTCGCGTCTTAATATTTTCATTTTTTAAAATAAATAAATTTAAAATAAAAATTTATAAATATACACATATAAATAATACTAGCGAATGTTCCCGGATTCGCCCGGTTTTTACCCGAGTAAAAGTTTGCCCAACGAACATTTGTTGAAACGATTCTGGTAAACATCCAATCCACTTATATATAGATTTATAAACGTATATAAATATTGTTATATGCGTTTAAATATATTTTCGAAACACATAGTTTTTTTAAAACATTTTTCAAATTTTAAATAAGATATTTTTAAAAAATATAAATTAGTATTGAAATGCCAAGTTTTTTACAACGTCATTGGAATATTATATTACTAAATCCTCAAATTAAATATCAAATTTACTAAACTTGGAACACATTTTAGCATTTTTACAATTTATAAATGTGATTTCAATTGATACCGCGAGAGGTGCTGCTTGTGAGTGAAAGTAGAAAATTTGAAAATAAAATTGCAACGAATATTTATTTCAAATCAAATTCAAACCAGAAACCTTCCCAGTAGTATAGTAAATATATATAACTTCCGAATTTTTCACGGAGATTGGATAATCTTACCTTTTAAGAACATTCATCGTGTAAAAAAGCTAACATGTATAGTGTAAACAAACTAGGTGTAAAATTATTAACCAATTGAATTCATTTATCGTCGCGACCAGTGCTGCGCCAAGCGATAAAATGCTGAAACTAACGCTTTTTGTTTTACATTTAAAAAAACACATTGATCTTTTTAGTTTTTTGAATAGCCTATATGTTAAATGAAATATTCAGCTACCTACATGCGAAATTTCATAATGATTGATTCTGTAGATTTTGCGCAACGCAATAACAAACATCGATTTTGGATTCATTATTATAGATATAATAAAGGATATACATTTTTCATTGGTATAGCCCACCGCAGACTCAGCCACCGATAGACTGCGAGAGTTCACTCCCACAGAGTGGGCAGGTCGAGGTATTGCCTGGCGTTACCTAACTCAAGACCAAGAAGTTACTTGAAGTTGAGAGCCTTTTCACACTTGTCAATTTCATTGCCTAGGTTTGGAGGCCGACACCGAACATACAAGCTTGCAGATCCAGGGGCACTTCGCGGGAGGCGAACACCTCCCAGAGCAGGAGTGGCTCGACTCAGCAACTCCAATATCTATTGGTCAGCGACTTGTCGCTGGACCCACATGCGGCACAGTTGGCACGCCTCGAGGCGGGATAGTCAGGATGTGGTAGGGCTTGGAGGGCTAGCTTTAGGGCGATGTCTGCGATATATCACGAGAAGCAGTTGCAATGCGGGTCGACCCAGGATATGGAGCGGGGCACATCCGCGTAGGGGTCCACCGCGCAGCCATCTCGGCAACAGGGTGCGCTTGCAGCCGTGCCGAGTCCAGTACCCGGCTGGTGAGGCGAGTAATGGGGGGCGCCTTCGGAGAAGACACTGACGGTCGTGTGTAGCCAGCGCTCGGAAGAAAGCAGGTCTGGCGGAGCGCAGAACCCGGTGGTCCAGCTTAAGGACGCTTGAAACGGCCTCCTAGAGACTCATCAGCTATCTTCTCCTTGGTAGAATCATACGTAAGGAACCGGCGTTTTCAGCCACGCCCGCCTGCGGACCAGCCAAGAGTAGAAGTTGGCGGCGCCGCGCAGTGAGGTCTGGAACCCCTTCAGACAGGCGAGCCTAAGCTGGTCCGCGATGTCGAGCAGGCCGACGCCACCCACAGAAAGTGGACGAGCCAGGATGCGCCCGGGGAGCCACGAGACTCGGCTTGTAACCTACACGAAGCGCGCCAGCCTCGCCTGCAGCCGGCCAATGGTGGTTTCAGGTAGAAGATAGCCGTTGTGGTGGTGCAGGATGGAACCCAGGATCAAACTGTTGGCCGCGCGGGCACAATCGCGAAGAAGGGTGACCACCGCGCGATGGCTCGCTTCAGAAGCCCCATCAGGTGGGATGCCTGAGAGGCGAAGGTATTCGGGGCAAATATTGTGCAGCCCAGGACGGCCAGCGATTCGGATTTCCAGAAGATAATCCGTCCTGTGTTTTCAGGAATCGCACCAGATGCTCTTGCTGAAGTTGACCGGATTCGAAGATCAGGGTCAACACGCTCAAACTGAGCGTCGTCCCTGATGAAGAGTACGATATTATCCGTAAAGGCGACCACTCTATAGTGGTCCAAGATTTTATGTACCATTCTTGCGCTTCTCCTGTGAAGGAAGGGTCTTCTTGAGACACAGATGGAGGAGGAAGAGAAAGTTCATAGGAACCGTTTATTAATTCTCTTCAATCAAAGGTGGAGTGGCAGAAGTCTGGGGTAAAGGATCTGTAGCGGCTGAGGGAGGAATTTGGGAAGAGAGGGGCTTGCTCCAATACTCTGACGCTCAGCAGGCTGTTGTTCAGGGATGACTATCCTGTGCTACTGCATTCTAGTCCTTTGGGGACATTTAGCTCTTTTATGGCCCATTTTGCTGTAAAGGGGGGGGGGGAACAGCGTATCCCATATCTCTATATATATAAAAGTCAATTTCTGTCTGTCTGTTTCGCGATAAACTCAAAAACTACTGAACCAATTGGTACCAAATTTTGCAAGTCGCTTTTTATAAACCTGAGGAAAAATTTTGGCTACAATTTGCTTAGTATTTTTGGCTATTTCTATTTTTCATTTGAATAACTTTTTTTTACGCGGAGTAAATACGAGGCTTACGCGGAGTAAATACGAGGGAAAGTAACAACACGAGGCCAATTAAGCGACCAATGAGCGTTCTGCATTTCTTTTCAAGTTGCTTGCTTACTCTTTTTAAAATATCTTTTTATACGAGTGTCACTTTTTTTTACAAAAGTATTGAGAAAGAAATTTATATTACTAAGTTAAGGTAAGTTTCAAACAATGCGAAATTTCACACAATTAAAAAAAAAAAATACAAAATTAGCGTTACTGTATGTAAACAATGGCTTTCTTATTTTTTATTCATTTTTGTTCTGGCCTTTGTGTGTTTTTTTTTTGTTTTTTTACAGTCAATATGATATAATTCTTAAAATTGAACAAACAATAGTCAATATGCGAAAAATACAGTAGTGAAAATTTAATGTGAATTACTGTCTCATTTAACAGCCAAAACATGTGTTCGTCTAAAATTTATATTGCTAAGTTAAGGTACGTTCACACAATGCAATTAAAAAAAAACATTACAGAATTAGCTTTACTGTGTGTAAACAATGCCTTTCTTACTTATTTTCTTAATTTTTGTTCTGGCCTTTGTTTTTTTTTTTTTTTTACAGTCAATATGATAATTCTTAAAATTAAACAAACAATAGTCAATATGCAAAAAATAGAGTACTGAAAATTTACAATGAATTACATTGTATGAATTACATTAACAGCCAGAAAATGTGTTTGTCTACAATCCATATACCCTTTGGTTTTAATCAGCCTAAAATATTCACATGGCTATTTTGGCATTAGTTTTTTTTTTGTATTATTATTTTTTTTCAGACATGTTGATAGGGCACTACATTTTACAAAGTTACGGTTAGTAAACAATGCAGATTTGACAATATTAACAAACTTTTATTACTGTATATAAACACTGGGCTTTATGTTTAACAGCCAAAACATGTGTTTGTCTATAATCCATATACCCTTTGGTTTTTATCAGCCTAAAATATTCACATGGCTATTTTTGCATTAGTTTTTTTTTTTAGTATTAATATTTTTTTTTCTGACATGTTGAGAGGGCACTACATTTTACAAAGTTACGGTTAGTAAACAATGCAGATTTGACAATATTTACAAACTTTTATTACTATATATAAACACTGGGATTATGTTTTTAATTGCTGTAATGGCCTTTGTTTTGTTATTCTTTTGAAAAAATCATATGTTTCTTTGATATTTTAAAATTTAGTCTGTTGTTGTCATTTATTTTATTCGCTTGCCATTTCTGTATATTTTGTTTGTGGTAGTTCTATTATGCTGCTTTCTTTTTGTCTACGCAGATATTAGGCTAGGGAAAAAATAGTTGAGCCTTCTAAAGATTGACCTGTTTGACATGTTTTGCCATTAGTTTTTTTAGCCTTTTTTTTCTGCTGAAATGTTGAGAGAGAAATTTGTTTTAGTTACCAAGTTATGGTTAGTAACAATGTAGTTTTGATATTTACAAACTTAAAAATTTCTACTAGATAATCAGTTTTGTTCTGTAACTTATTCTGATACTTTGGATTTGTTTTGGGTCTGCACTGTTTTCCTTATAAGCTTTTTTTTTATATATACAAAAATATTTTTGGTACTGATTGTGTTATTCCCGTTTTTTTAGGACATATTTTCAAATTGAATCATCCCATTTGATATGCCTCGCAAAAGATCTGCAATTGGAGTAAGTACTCCTGCAGCTCGACACATGGCTGCCCGAGCTGCTAGAGGCCAAAGTAGCCGCACATTGGAGAATCCCCAACAGTCTCAAGCCCGCCTCCAAAGTGACCGGCTGCGCCACAGAGTTCAACGCGCATCAGAGAATCCCCAACAGTCTCAAGCCCGTCTCCAAAGTGACCGGCTGCGCCACAGAGTTCAACGCGCATCAGAGACTCCCCAGCAGTCCCAAACACGACAGGAGGCTGACCAGTTGCGGTATTTCAGGCAACGAGCTAGCACTTGGGCTGATATGCTCAATGCTGCTTTCCATTACAATCCGGCCCTGAATTATGAACAATTTACTTTTCTTCAGATTAGCCATATGGATAAACAATGTCAAATTGTACTGCCTTTAAGTACAATGGTGAGCGGCCTGGAATGTGCTGTTCTGCAGGTAAGGTCAGAATTGCTGATTTACCTGAAACCCCAGAAGCTCTCAGAACTCTGCTCGATGGGTCTTCTCCTCACTCGGCTGAGTTCATGCAACATATCCGTCACTATAACAATGCCTTCCAAATGACATCTTTTGGGTGTGGTAGTCGTGTTGTGTTGCCAGGTTACATGCCAACGTTTAAGGTCCAAGGCCAGGTCTATCATAGAATTGGCTCTGTTTTGCCACCACTCAACTCTGATAGCCGCCAACTACAGCCAGCATTCCTTCAGGTTTTCTTCATCGGAGATAGTAGTGCAGAGGTTGCCACCCGCCATAGAAACTTTCCCATCACTAAGCCCCACATTGTCAGCATTTTGCAAGATATGTTGCATCGACATAATCCTTATGTCCATTTGTTCAAAGCTTCCATTGAAAAAATGCCTTCTCCTGATTACAAGTTGGTCATTAAGGCTGACAAAGCACCGCCTGGACACCATCCTCGCACAATCAATGCTCCAACCATTAATGAGGTTGCCATTGTTATTGTGCAGGAAAACTGTGACAGACGTGACATTGTTCTTTCCAAAAGAGGCAGTGGTGTGCAGAGGATTAACGAGTTTCACAGGTCTTATGACGCCCTGCAATACCCATTGGTTTTTTGGAATGGTCAAGATGGTTATCATTTCCATATCCCTCAGCTGATTAATGGGGTTCCTTCGGCGCACAAGACGGTTTCTTGCATGGATTTTATGCTTCACTGCTAATGATTCGTAGCCGTAATCCTGGCATAACAAATTGGTTACTGGGTTTTAGAGATTTGGCCCATCAAATTCTGGTCGACATTTATGCCAAGGTGGAATCTGAAAGGCTGCATTACATCTCAGCTCATCAAGCTCAACTTCGTGCAACCGAATACATCAATCTGTTAGATGCTATTCGCACTGACAGGAGTCATGCCCTTATTGGAAGACAAGTTATTCTTCCTTTGTGGGCAGTCCAAGGCACATGCATGAGTATGCCCAGGATTGCATGGCTTACGTCCGTAAATATGGTCGCCCAGACCTTTTTATTACATTTACATGCAATCCTGAGTGGCCTGAGATAAAACTAATGCAGTTCCCCACCCAAGGTGCATTTGTTCGCCATGACTTGGTTGCTCGCATTTTTCAATTGAAAGTTACCAAGCTTCTAGATTTGATCACTAAGGGTGATGTTTTTGGCAAACCCCAATGTTGGTGTTATACCATTGAATGGCAAAATCGAGGGCTACCACATGCGCATATTTTATTGTGGCTTAAAGAAAAGATTCGCCCAAACCAGATTGATTCGATCATTTGTGCTGAAATCCCCAATGCGGAGGTTGATGCTTCACTGTTTCGGACTGTAACCAAAAATATGATTCATGGGGCATGTGGACATGGGTATGCTAATCCTGGCTGCATGGAACGGGGTAGATGCCAAAAGAAATATCCACGGCTACTCTTGGCTGAAACGCAGACAGATAGGGATGGCTACCCATTGTACAGACGTCGCAGGCCTGAGGAAGGTGGCTTTTCTTTTGTTAAAAGAGTGAGAGTTTTCACCATTGAGAATGGTGTTCAGGTTGTGCGCATGACTAATGTTACCATTGATAATAGGTATGTTGTGCCATATTCGCCTCTTCTATGCAGACTATTTGATGCTCACATCAATGTGGAGTCCTGTGCTTCAATCTCTGCTATAAAATATATATGCAAATACATATACAAGGGTTCAGACCAATCAATTTTTGCAGTTACTGGTGCTCAAACAGAGTCTAATGAAGTGCTAGAGTACCAACATGGTCGATATATTAGTAGCAATGAAGCTGTTTGGCGCATTCTGGGATTCCCTATTCACAGACGCCATCCAATGGTTCAACATCTCTCTGTACACTTGGAAAATGGGCAGGGTGTATATTTTACTTCTGCTAATGCTGCACTACAGGTCCACCTAACACCACGTTGACAGAATTTTTTTGCCCTTTGCCAGCGCGATAACTTTGCAAAAACACTTCTCTATGTTGAAGTTCCTGTTTACTACATTTGGTCTGCTTCTAAATCATGGCAGCCTCGAAAACAAGGCACTCGCATTGCTTACCAAGTTGCTTTTGCTTCTGATGCTATTGGCAGAGTCTACACCGTTCATCCAAATTTTGAGGAGTGTTCGTGGTCCGACTTCTTTTGCAGCCTTCAGAACAATCAATGGTGTGCTCTGTCAAACATATAAAGAGGCATGTCTGCATTTGGGATTGCTTGAGAATGACCAGCAATGGCATCATTGTATTCAGGAAGCAGTGCTAAGTGAGTCTCCTTTAAAAATCCGGGAACCTTTTGCTATTATTCTTACCTGCTGCCACCCTACCAACCCTCAAGATATCTGGGCACAATTCAAAGAACCAATGTCTGCAGATATTCTGAATCTTGCCAGACAGCAAGCAAATGACGGTCTTTTACAGCTGACATCCGAAATGTCAAATCAGGCTTTAATACTTTTAGAACAAAAAGTTCTGCAAATGACTGGTTTCTATTTGACAAAGTTTGGCATGAGGTCCCCACAGCGCAATGTTACTCACCGAACCAGTCATGAACTTTTAAGAGAAACATCGTATGATCTCAGCAGGTTACTACAATTTGTGGCTTCGAATGAACCGAAACTTGCCAATGTCCCTGAACAAAAGGAGGCTTACGATAGGATCCTTTCTAAAATTGATTCCAATGCTGGCGGATTGTACTTTCTTGATGCTCCGGGGGGCACAGGAAATTTTTTTCTGATCAATCTTCTTCTTACAAAGGTACGAAGTACTGGAGACATTGCTCTTTCTACAGCTTCTTCTGGTATTGCGGCCACTCTGTTGCATGGTGGCAGAACTGCTCATTCCACTTTCAAATTACCCTTAGATTTGACCAGGGATGAGGTACCAGTTTGTAATTTTAATTCTGATTCCGCAATGGGTGAAGTTCTTAGACAATGCAAATTTATTGTCTGGGATGAATGTACTATGGCACACAGGCATGCTTTAGAGGCCGTTGACATAACACTTAAAGATTGTAGGCAGGATCAGAGGCCAATGGGAGGTGTAGTGTTGTTGTTGGCCGGTGACTTCAGATAATGCCCATTATCCCTAGAGGTACAATAGCAGATGAGTTGCATGCTTGCTTAAAGGCATCCGCACTTCGGTCATCTGTTGAAAGACTTACTCTTTCAACAAATATGCGGGCTGTCAATTCAGGAGATCCCAACTCACTGTTATTTTCACAAGTTTTGCTTCAACTTGGAAGTGGCCAACTTAATGATACGGATGGTAATGTTAATTTTTCAAATGAATTGGTTAACACTGTTGTGTGTGTGTGTGTGTGACTCCCTCTCTGGCCTAAATAATAGTGTTTTTCCTAACATTGGGGAGATGTTCAACCCGGGGAAGGGCGAATTACTATCCTTGGCTTTGTGAGCGGGCAATTTTGGCTCCAAGGAATTGTGTAGTTGATGCCATAAATGCTCAGCTTTTGAAAGAAATACCAGGGCAAAGCATTTTATATACTTCTGTGGATTCCACCATTGATGCTGAGGATTGCGTGGAATATACAACAGAGTTTTTAAATTCTTTAGAACCTTCTGGGATGCCACCACATCACTTAGAACTTAGAGTTGGTGTTCACATTATTTTATTGAGAAATATTGATGCACCCCGCCTTTGCAATGGTACCCGTTTCTGTGTTAAAAGATTGTGGCCTCATGTGGTAGAGGCAACCATTTTGACTGGTTGTTTTTAAAATGAAGAGGTTTTTATTCCCCGGATTCCTCTGATTCATGATGATAAGCATTCTCCTTTGCATTTTAAAAGATTGCAGTTCCCCATTCGAGTTTCTTTTGTCATGTCGATTAACAAGGCTCAAGGTCAGTTCCTCAAAATTGCTGGCATTGACTTGGGGCAACCCTGTTTCACGCATGGGCAATTGTATGTTGCCCGCTCTAGAGTTGGTTCAGGAAGAAATATTTATGTTTTGGCTCCAGAAAATAAGACTTCAAATTTTGTGTATTCTTCTGTGTTGTCATGAATAATTTTTTTAATGCTATTTTAGTCTTTTTTTTTTTTGTTGTTGTTTGAGTGGTATATTATTTTCATAATTCTTTCTATATATGTATATATTTAAAGACAAAATATTGATGCACCTCGCCTTTGCAATGGTACCCGTCTCCGTGTTAAAAGATTGTGGCCTCATGTGGTAGAGGCAACCATTTTAACTGGTTGTTTTCAAAATGAAGAGGTTTTTATTCCCCGGATTCCTCTGATTCAGGATGCTAAACATTCTCCTTTGCATTTTAAAAGATTGCAGTTCCCCATTCGAGTTTCTTTTACCATGTCGATTAACAAGGCTCAAAGTCAGTCCCTCAAAATTGCTGGCATTGACTTGGGGCAACCCTGTTTCTCGCATGGGCAATTGTATGTTGCCTGCTCTAGAGTTGGCTCAGGAAGAAATCTTTATGTTTTGGTTCCAGAAAATAAGACTTCAAATTTTGTGTATTCTTCTGTGTTGTCATGAATAATTTTTTTTATGCTATTTTAGTCTTTTTTTTTTGTTTGTTGTTGTTTGAGTGGTATATTATTTTCATAATTCTTTCTATATACGTATATATTTGAAAGGTAAAATCTCTAGAATTAGAATATTCAAGGACAGTTGCAGATTATTATGATTTATATTAATATTAGTTTTTTTTCTTATTATTTTTCAGAAAAACATCTACGAATGTTTGACTGGGGTCTGAAAACATTAGGTTACAGGCTGCTGGCTAGGCTTGATCAATCACGGTCACTTTTCTCAAGCAATTTCAATCCTTATCTCTTTTTACCCAAAGAGTGTAATAGACCTACAGAGGATGCACCACTATATATAAGAGTTAACACGCTGGGGCGGGTACCTCGGAGGTTGGGTGGAAAATCTGCCAACTATTTGAACTATGTATTACTTCGGTGTTGCTATTCTATGGCTCTAATACTATTTATTAGTAATGTTCTTTCAGTATGAAGGAAATTGCACTCGGGGGAATTCCCGGGCGAAGCCGGGTCATTCGTCTAGTGATACATAAATAGGAGCTACTATTCACCTACATTCGAGCTGGGATATGGGACCACTTGACGCCGTCGTACAGTTTGAAACGCCTCACGACGTGCGTTCGCCCAGCGGGAATGAGGTTAATGGGGAACCTCCTGCTACATCTCATTTTCTGGGTGAAAGACACCACCTGCCCATAATGTCTGAGCGCCGAGACTAGGTCATCGTTGGTTACGAAGAACAGAACGGAATGCGCTCAGCTCTTTACCACAAAGAAAAGGCTCGGAGGGTGGCGTCATAAATGTATAGCCCCTCTTCAGTCAGCCTGTCGGCGTGCTGCACACTAGAGAGGTCGACCAGGATTTGTCTTCGACAGCTGGAACACCGTGCCTTTACCCAGTTTGCCTCGAGCGCCAGATAGTACTAGGCCTGACTAAAATCGAAGCAAAATTCGAGATAGACACGTAAGTCTACCTTACCGGCTACCGACTTGGCTCGGAAGTCCGACTGCTTGTGCCTTGTGCTGGTACTTTCTTGTACTCTGGGCTTGGCAGAAGGGGGTTGTTTTCCACTGTTTGTGTTCGGGGTCGTTGTCTGGACACACCCCCTCTTGTTCTTTCGGCCAACAGCTTCAGAGTAGGTAGGTCTTTTCCGGCCTGCGCCGACCGTGGTTAGTTGGTATTGTCTTCATCCATTGGGAGTTGTTTGTTCTGGTCGACGAGCTCGGCCCAGCTATTTGAGGGTTTGCCTGTTTCAGGCCATTTGCCGCGATGGCCTGAGGGGCGCTGATCACATCAGCAGATCCTGATGGCAATTGGCTTTCAGTCTAAGAATTCTTAGTTCACCAGCGGAAGGGTATGTTGGGGCCAGTCTACATGTAAATACTAGAAATAATAATAGATATAGTATTCTTTGTATCAATTCGTGGCAAATGTTAGTACCTCAAGGACTTTATCGATATATAAAAGCTCTTTAATTGCAATAATTAATTTGAAAAATTCTCTTAGAAATCTTTTGAGGGAATACACAAATTTTCTGCAGTTTTTCTCAAGAAAATACACTGCGTGACATTGAAAATGGAACACCAAGAAATAGTGGCCAGAAAATTATGCAAATTTCAGGGTAGACGCGCCTAACCGAGTTATGCAAATGATGTAAAATGCGCAGCTCTCGTACGCACATGGAGTAAGATATAAGGGAAGGAACTTGCAGAAAGGACAGTATTCGTGTCGTTATTTCTTCGAGGAAAATCATTGTAGAAATTTTGTTCTTGTGTCAAAAGACACGTGTAATAACAGAAAATGCCAGGTCATCGTAAACGGAGGCAGTTCAAGCAGACAGACGCTTTTACGAGGGGCATGGTGATAGGACTGAAAAGGGCAGGTTGGTCCATACGTCAAATCGCAGCTGATACACACCTTGGTGCGTCCACGGTGCACCGACTGTGGAGAAGATGGTTGGAACAAGGAAATGTGGCAATTTATAGGAATGTCGGTGCAACCAGAGTGACGTCAGCACGTGTGGATCGGCGTATCCTTCGACAAGCAGTGGCGGCCCCACAAGCCACTTGTACCGCCATCCTGCAACATGTGCAAGACACCCTAGATCATTCCATCTCGACCAGAACCATTTCCCGTCGATTGGTTGCTAATGGCTTGCACTCATGCCGTCCGCTAAGAAGACTGCCATTGACCCCACCGAATAGGCGCCAACGTTTGAAATGGTGCCGGGCTAGATCGACGTGGATGACGGAATGGCACAGGGTCGTGTTCTCAGATGAGTCGCGTTTCTGCTTGTCCAGTGATAGTCGCCGTGTACGCGTGTGGCGTCGACGTGGAGAAAGGTCCAATCCGGCAGCAATTGTGGAACGCCCCACCGTGCGACAACGTGGAATCATGGTTTGGGGCGCAATCGCGTATGATTCCAGGTCACCTTTACTTCGTATTCAGGGCACTATGACGGCCCAACGATACGTTGATGATGTGCTGCGACCGGTGACACTCCCCTACCTTTCAGGGGGTACCCAATGCCCTTTATCAGCAGGATAACGCCCGACCGCACACTGCTCGCATTAGCCAACAAGCTCTGCAAGATGTACAGATGCTTCCCTGGCCACCGTACTCTCCTGATCTTTAACCAATCGAGCACGTCTGGGACATCATTGGACGCCGTTTGCATGCCTTGCCACAGCCGCGTTCAGAAGACGAACTGTGGCAAATGGTTGAGAGGGAATGGAGAGCCATCCCTCAGGACGCCATCCGTACTCTGATTGACTCTCTACCTAGACGTGTTGCTGCGTGCATCGCCGTTCGCGGTGGTCCTACTTGCTACTAAGCCGACGCCGTTCTCGCTCTGTATTATGACTATCATTTTGAAATAAATATCACTTATTGTTCGTCCATGTCTCTCTCTGTCTGCCGAGTTTCATCACTTTCTGGCCACTATTTCTTGGTGTTCCATTTTCAATGTCACGCAGTGTATGTTCTGTATAACTGTTTAGTAATATTTCAACAATTGAGTTTTTTTCATTTATTTCAATTTAAAGCGCTATGTCCCCCTACGGACACTTGCACTGTCATACATGTATGCCTTCACATCTGTCTATTCGTATTCACAATAATTTAAGCCGCAAAGAATAGCCATATGATATTAACAAGGAGAAATCGAGAGAAAACGAGAACAGAGAACTGTGTACCAAAGAAGGAAATGTCTGGAAATATCTAAAATTAACATAATATACCATGATATAATATTACGAATTTATACCAGATCTCCGATCCATAAGAAAGCACTGACCTAATTATTGTTTTGTATAATGTCTCTTTTGAGTACACAATATTTTCCGCATATTGACAGTAGCAGATTTTTTAATATTTTTGCTTTGGTATGATATATATATGATGATTCAAATTAAGGTTTTTATCTCTAAAATGATTTGCAAAAGCGACTCCCAATATTTTAATTTCCTGTACAGGCATAATTATTTTGTTTTAAAACTTTTTATTGCAGACATGTATTCATTGTGCAAATGCAAAATTTTAGTTTTATCAAGACTAATTTTCAATTTATTTTGAGTAAACCATCGATAGATTTTTTTTTCCAAGATTAATTCTATTTAAATTTTAAGAGTATTCTTGTCTTTATTATCAATTATTATTGTCCCATCATTAGTATAACACAGTATTTCAGAATTGGGTATCTGCATTCTGTTTAAAATATAATTCAGTAAAATATCAGCGATAGAAGTTGGGAGCTGATTTTAACAAAAGAGAATCAACAGATGCAAGATTATAATAATCTATTTATCATAACTCGGCGAGCTTTCACGGAAGAAAACTTTTCTCAGGCCAGAAATGAAGACAAGGTATAAAACTACATAAACATTAAGATTTAAGCTGAAACTAAGTCGAGGACACGGGACATAGATGGGACTTTGAAGTGAATAAATATCCTCACTACAGAATATATGACAGCATCAAAGACTTGGGTTGTGGTCCTTGGTATATGAGGGTTTTGAGATCAAAAATAGAACACTGGAGTGTGTGTGTGAGTGTGTTACCGCATCCCATTTCTCTGAAATCTCGTCAATTTCTAAAAAAATACATATGGGGTTCTTAACTATAGTTTCAACTGTTTATGATCTATTTTTAATACAAATTAAGAGCATGCTTTTAAGTGAGATAATTAGTCAGTAGAACCTTCCGTCTAAAAAGGCTGAATAATTTATCATAACGGATAACTTAGTTCACTTCTGTAACAGGTCTCTCTATGGAACTTGATTTTATTCATTATCATTTATTTTATAAAGTTATTCGATAGGGGGGGGGGGGGGATTGTTCATGGATTCACTCTCTCTCTATTTGAAAAAGTGAACTTAAGAAAACCATCTCTGTTAAATATTTTTAAGGCAAGTATTCCCATTTAGAGGAGTATCGATATTGGGTAATAAGAAAATACATTGCAAATTTCTTAGTGAATTCTTGAGAGTGGGAGCTATTTTCCCAAATATTATTAGAACAAAAAAGAAATTAAAATTTCACAATCGCAAGGTACAAGTAATATGCCTTCTTCATCTCGAGCATATCTCAGAACGATTTTACGACAATTGAATGATACCTACCGATCCCATTGTATGGTCGTACTTACACAAGAGCCGCTGAGTAAGCACCATAGAATGACAATAAATATGAGGTTTCCTTTCTTCTTCGTGCACCTCTTACTTGTTTTTCTGTGTACATGTGTCAAAATAAACGTGTTCAAACTGTTAATATGTGTGAACAATGTAAATTTCCAGCCATTGATTCCTCAATACGTCAGGAAATGTCTCCTGTATATGTCGAATTTGTGTCAAAGTCGATGTGTGAAAGTTCATTCTAGGTATATAATGTGAAAAAAACAGATTTTTTCTCAATACGTCATGAAATATGTCTCATACATGTTTCAATTATGCCAGAATCGATTTGCGCCAATCTCTATACCAGCAAATTCCTCGATTTAAAAAAACTATACGATTATTGTAATTTCCCAGATCGCAGCTAAATAATGTATACAGGATATGTCCCATAAGTTCCCGAACTGGATCCATAAAAAAAGGAAAGATATAAAAATTATATTAAAACTTTTCGAAGTAATCCCCCCTTGCTTCAACGCACCAGCGCCATCGTTTCTCCTAATTGTCGAAACAGTTTTTATAGGCCTCTTTTGGAATGCTCTTCAATGCCAACAGCGATTTTTCTATTATGTCATCCCTGGTGTCAAAATGTCTTCCTTTTAGAACTACTTTAAGTTTGGGGAACAGGAAAAAGTCATTTAGTGCGATGTCTGGGGAATAGGGTGGTTGAGGTAGGATTTGTGTCCCGTTTTTCGCCAAAAAGCTCGTCGCTCGTCGCGTGAGGGCGGGCATTGTCATGGTGTAGGATCCATCACCATTAGTCCATTTTCCAGGCATTTTTTTTTTCGAATCGCTTTCCTTAGACGGCGATGAATGCCCAAATACATTTCCTTAATAACTTTTGGCCTGCAGGAAGATACTTGTGATGAACAATGCCCTTGTTATCCAAAAGAGCGACCAGCAACACCTTGTTTCTGGATTTCAATATCCTGGATATTTTGGGTCTAGACTCACCCTGATCTCTCCACTCGGCAGATTGACGCTTGGTTTACGGGGTCATAGCCATAGACCCTTGTCTCGTCGCCTGTGATTATCTTGTCTTTCCATTCCGGATCCGTTCTTGTCATTTCCTACATGTCCTCACAGGTTGCAAGCCGACACAGTTTTCGCTCATTAGTGAGTAATCTTGGGATGAATTTTGCAGGAGTCTTTTTGAGTTTCAAATCTTCGGTTACGATCCTTCCAATCGTTGTTTTAGAGATGCCTGTGTCTTGCTCTAGATCCAGCAAAGTGGTTCGAAGATTTTCTTTTATCAAATCGGTGATTGTTTGCACATTTTCATTAGTCCTTTGAAATTTTGGAAGTCCTTGATGAGGATCATCCTCAATAGAACTTCGGCCAGTTTTAAATCTAGAATGCCATTCAAAAATAGTTGTTCTCTTTGGGGCGTCGTTGGGGAATGCTTTATTAAGCATATCAAAAGTTTCGGTTGCTGTTATTTGAAGTTTCACACACGCACCGCCTCGATATTGGCACCACCGTGTTGCCAAATATTTTACTATAATAAACAGTCAAATTTATTTACATTTTTCATTTATTTATTTTTTTATGGATCCAGTCCGGGAACTTATGGGACATACCTTGTATAATTGAAAGATAGTTTGAATTTGAAGTATCATAAATGAATATTATGACACTAAATATCCACCCTTTTATTTTAACCCATTTTTACTCATAACACATTATCGAAGTGGTTATTTTGCTGTTTGCTGCAGGTGATTGAAGAGTTCTAAAAAAAAAACCGGTTAAACTCTATAGTTTATATATTCAACTGTACTTACTCTCAATGTTCATATTCATAATATTTAGACGATCTATTTATAAAATCAAACACTTTATCCTATTATGACGTAAACACTTGCGGCACCTATCGACAATTAGACAATTCTAGCAGCTAGCTGTCAGTAGGTTTGAAATAATTTCTTCAGCGTATTAGAATAGCATCTCTACACATGTACTACACTTCCATACGATATTTTGATTTTAATACGAATTCGAGCTTTATTATATTCATGTGTAAAATAGGAAAATATAGGTAATGTGTTGTTTTATATCTTTTTGCAAGAGATCTAACGATTGTCGAAGATAATGTAGAACAACCAAGGTTCAACAGAAAAAACAAAACAAATGGGTAGTTTTCTGTTTGAATGGAATCCAGAGATAAGTTCTTGGGGCATTAAAGATAAATTTCCGTCTTTAGTGGAGAGGGCAGGGGACCATACACATTCTTTTTTATTATCATTATTATTATTTTTTTTTTACTTTTACTCGTTAAACTTATTTTGCGAGAGTAACTTAACTTCAAATTACGAATATAGGATGTTGATTGAATATACGCATTATATGAGAATAAAGTTGTATTTTTCTCCAGCATATGACACAGCGTGCAAAACCACTGATGAGATAACCCGGAACTAGCCAACAAGATCGGAAGTTGACGTCCGAGATGTTTCAACTTCAACTGCAATATTCCATTGAGGCATTGTCCTTGAACTTTCGAATTCTCGTGTCATTCTTTTTCCATTGATTGAATATAAAAGTTTTATAGTGTTTAAATATAGATTTGCCATCACCATACCGATATCTTAGAAGAAATCGATAGATCTTTTTATAGGTACTGGTTGCACTAAAAATGAAAATAGACATTTTCCATAACAGTGTTAAATTACATATTAATTTTTTAAATTTCAGTTGTAAATATCCATGCCGCGCGCGTTTGTATTTGTAAATATTTCTTGTTAGAAATAGTCGATATTTTTTAAGCCGGTTGAAGAGCGATTATCGCTTAAAAGCTAGCGATTTAAAATTTTAAGAAACACATTGTGAGGAAATATTTTATAATTTTAAGAGTTTTTTTTTTCACAATTTCATCATGAATAGACATTTTATTTATTTTTTACAAATACAATTTACTCTACTGTCATAAATCAAGAAAAAAATGGCGATGCTTCTAGCTGCTGACACTAATCAGCGAGGTTCAGGCTGTATTTCAAAGAACCATCAAATTTTTTTTAGGCTTCTTAATGAATCAATGATGTATTTTAGGTCAACATCTGTGTACATTCACGGTAAAATGATCAAATAAAAACACTATATCAAAATGATGACTTTATAATATTCTTATACCTTAGTTAATCCTTTCTCTTCTTTTTTTTTCGGATAAAATATATGCAATTTTTCATGAAAGATCATTCCTATGAGAGTTAACCACTTTCCTAATTGATCATCATTGCAGATTAGAATTATTTGGCGTAAGTAAGATTAACTTCCAAAGAGAGTCTACCTTCAAGAGTGTCACGATCGGCCACTACAGGTCTCTCTCTTCTAGTCATCAACCTTTTCATATTTTAACAAAACTTTAAATTTCTGTTGAAGTGTAGAGCTGGTTGTATAGGTTCACAAAATATTTATCTCTCTCTCTCTCTTACAATGTATCAGAGAAAAACTTCTAAATCTTTCTCTCTCTGACTTGTTGCCGTGATAGGCATGTGATAACCGCATCTCCGATTAACTCACGTTTGAAACAACAGTTTTTCTTCCAATATTCTGTGCGACTTTTGGGGAGAAACAACTAGAGTTTCCTTTATTTTGCGCAAGAATTATTTTCATTTGAAATGAAATTTTAAAGAACAATAAGTCGTCAGCCATAAATATTTAGCAGTCAAAAATATAATTAGTTTTTTTCTATTCAAACACTGAAGTTTTGTTGACAAGGATGACACAGTTATTTGAAGTAAATAAAAATATAATATTGGGTTATGAGGCGCTCAACTAAATAAATAAAATTATGTAAAGAAGAGAGAGAAAAAAAATGTCACAGTGCCAATCTGTTTGCAACAATGTTATGGAGATATCCGCTTAGATATCGGTGAGCCGGAAGATAAGCGTCTACAATCCCCCAGCTCACTGACAGCTCGATGTTTTCCAGGGAGAACGCCATACCCACGGCTTGGAAGTAATTTTGACTTCAATAACCTATCAACACTTAGATTATATGCCCTCTCTCTAGCCCACTATTAAGTCCAAAGAGCCAAATTGAACATTGACAAGATTGTATGTAGTGTAGTTGTGTGTGTAAAATTCAAATGAAATTGATATGAATAGACATGTAGTGTATTTAACGATATAATCAGGCGCAAACATACACTCACAATGATTTGTCATGTTCATGTGTTGATGTTGTTACTTATTCCATTTACCCATTTTATCATAATGGTGATAAGTAGAAAGAAGGATAATTAAATGCTTATAGCGATATAGGAATTATGTCGCACATATAAAAACAATTTAGAAGTTCAGCTTCGTGCACTTATTGGCAAGATTGGACTTTAGAAAATATCTCCGGGGTTAATGAAGCAATGTAATATTTCACAATTGCCTCAACGCGCATATTCAGAGGCAGTTTGTGTGATTTGCCAAAATTGGGAGAGTGAAGAATATCCACCCAACTACCAGTGCGTTGTACAACCCAATCGGTGCTGTAGCATAGTTGGTGCAGAGTTTAACTTCTGTGCACTTTCACTATAAGCAGAGAATATTCAAAATGATTGCATTAGCCTTTGTATTACGTGTAGTTGGATAATGTGTAATACAATAAACTTATAATAATGATTTTTTTAGAATTCCTTTAACCGAATTAGAATTTGCACACAGTATAAAAGCCGAACTTGTTATGCAATAGTTGAGCGGCTTGGACATTGGCAAAAAGACTGTTCACTACCGATGAATCAAGTTCTTTCCAAATGCAATTTTTCTTACTGTGATAATCAAGACAACGGCAATGCTTCTAGCTGTTGGCACTCATCAGCAGTTGCAAGCTCTCTTTTAAAGAACCATAAAATCTGTCAAGAGGCTTCTTAATAAACCCGTTATGTATTTTAAGTCAATATCTAGTTATATTATATAAACATTTACGGTGAAATTATAATATATTCCGCCTTTGATCTTTTTCTCTTAATCTCTAATAAACCTAAATCATTCTTAAAGTAAAAATAAGTAATACAAGAATAATTATCATGGAAAATAATATATAGAGAAGCCCTTCACACATAGCTAAACATATCACATAATTCCATCTATGTACACGTGTTATGTAAATAGCATTTTATACATATTGACGGTTCAGAAACCCGAATGCTAAATGAATGTTAGCAATACCAGTATCCCTCTCTCAAGACGTACAAGGAAAATGTCCGATTATATGTCGTAATAGGGGTTATTTCAGACATTTAATTGGCTCTGTAGATTTTTTGCATTTTGGAAATTCAAACTTACACATTTAGAATTTACTTATTCTAATGCATATTAATATTATTTGATATATACACTGGTGTTCAAATTTGAGGTAACAAACACTTAATGTTAGTTTCCTAAAAAATATAGAATTGTTTTGAACGAAAATTTGTAGGTGGATTTAGACAAAACTACCACAAATAAAGTTGAAAAAAGATATCTTTTGTTGAAATCATTTTACAGAGTTATGCAAATTTATGTTAATTAGTCCAAAAGTCAGGTAAATATTGACCAATATTTGATGGCTTAATAGTGTATGTGGTCGCCTCTAACAGCTGTCATAACGATATTTTATTCTGTTTATTAGGCAATAAAAGTGCTCTTGAGGCAACAAATCCCACTCTTCAACCAAAGCTGTTTTTAGTTCCTGGGTGGTCCTGGTTGGGGGTAAACGAGATCCAATTAGTCTCCCCAAGGTATCATAAACATTTCTATAGAATTGAGTTCTGATGATCTGGAAGGCCACTCCATCGTTTGAATACCCTCACTTTCAAGATAATTCGTTTACCATCAGCGCTCTACGAGGACGAGCATTATCATTCATTAAGATGAACGAGGGTTCGACCCCACCCCTAAAAACTTACATAGGGCTCCAGTATCTCGTGTCTGTACCGCTGAGAAGTCAGGGTGCCGCCATCAAACACATGTGGTAGCGTGCGTGAGTCTAACATGATAACACCCCAGACCATGACACCTTGGCCACCGTAACGGTACCTTTCTCTGATGTTTGAGGGATGGTTTCAAGTCCTGGTTTCTCTCCAGATCAGTACACGTCTAGAATCCGTGTTAAGCCTAAACTTTGACTCTTCACTGAAAATAACAGGAGCCCACCCTGATTTTAGGTCTAAGACTGATATTGTCTGCACCAATTTAGACGAGCCTTTTTTGGATGGCAGTGAGAGAGTTACAAACCTTCGGCCTCCTTGCATACATCCCTCTCTCATTGAGTCCTCTGTAAAGTGTTTGACTTGATATCATGGTTCCTGTGGCCGAAGACACTTCATTGTTAGCTGTCTGGCTGTCACGATTCTGTTACGTTTGGCCGTTAACTTCAGATAACGTTCTTTTGATGAAGTTGTGATTCTCGGGCGGCCTTGTCCTTCTTTTCTGGGGATGTCTCCTGTTTCTTGAAATTGTTTCCATAGATTCAAAAACATCTTTCTTGACGTTTCGAGCCATCTTGCAACTTCTGCTTGGGACTATCTTGCTTTATTCTGCCAAAGGCCCTCCACCTCAACGAGTCTTCTAAACGTCTATGACGTTCCATAGATAAAACAAAGTAAATATTGTTTAAATAAAATTTTAAAGCAGGATAAAAATGCACACAAGCGAACGCTTTGAGAAAGGACCCAAATTTGCATATTGAAATTATTTAAAAATTAATTTTTTGGCTTGCTAAACCGTGTAGTGTAATTTACATATCTATATAGATAATACCGTAACAGAGTTTTCCATTGTAAAGTCGTGAGCTATCTCCTCCGAAGATTCTGAACTACACATAACGATCTATATACCAAAATTTTCGTTATTTTTTTCTTCGTATGATAGGCCTGTTTTTATTTTCCTAATGTTAACAGTTATTTTTATTTTTTAATTTAATCTATTTTACAATCGTAGATTTTTTGCATTTATCATCATCAATTATTTTGTTTACAATTGCGTACTTTTATAGAGAGAAATAAAGAAATACATAATTGATTAGATACAAAAGTGTGAACCAGAAAGTCGATTTTTTAAAATGTTATTATTTAATATAAACTTATTTTAATTTAATTTTGAAATGAAAAGGTAGTGTAAAAGTGTATATGAGGTTAGATTCAAATAGGTTAAATTATGTTAGTTTAATCGCTAAATAAGGTTAGTTTTAGATAAGTTGAATTAGGATAGTTTCAGATAATTAAAAAAAATAATGTTCGTTTTTAGAAAAATAATTCGAAATAGTAAGTATATATATTAATATAAAAGATCGAAATGTAAAAATCACTATGTCCAAAATCTTCGCTTTAACTCGTGTAAAACGGCTCGAAGGTACGGCGGTGTCAACGTACAGCGCCGCCTACCAAAGTTAACCTTTTCTGGGAACTCACCAGGTTATATTATTTTTCGAATTGTAGATTGAATTATTACTTTTAATCTATCTTTTATAGTGTCTTCAATAGTGTGTGACGTTTCAGCAACAGCATCAGACAGAAGAATAAATGAACTAAAGAATAAAATCTAATTTTTTCTTTTGTCTGATGATGGTGGCATTTGAAATAGGTCTTATTTTTTTTTATTAATTTGTTATAGTTTTTCTCATTTGAATTTAGCTCCATTTTTGTGTCTTATTTCTTCTTTATATTAAAACTTAGAATTAAGCTTTGCTTTTTTATATACATGTTTATTACACATTTAGCAAAACTTTTTCTTTATATTTGCTCTTATTTACTCATTTTTTTACTCTTTCACAATCAGATTTTGAAAATGGCTAAATGGCTTCACTTCTCCCTATTTGCTTTTGTAGCTTTTCTTATAAAAAAAATATTAGAACTTAGAATTAAGCTTTGCTTTTTTATATACATGTTTGTTACACATTTAGCAATATATATACCAAAATATTTTTTTGAATACTTACCTCTTTTAGTGAATTTTTGTCAGGGGGGCTACAAAAGTGCCGTACTTATGCAGTATTTTGATGCTTTTCCTGTGAAAAGGATAATGAAATTTAAAATTAAGCTTTGCTTTTTTATATACATGTTATTTACACATTTAGCAATATATACACAGAAATATTTTTGGAATATTTAACTTTTTTGGTGAATTTTTGTCAGGGAAGCTATGGACTGCCGTAATCATGCATTATGTTGATGTTCTTCTCATAAAAAAAATATTTGGGTTTGGAATTGGGCTTTGCTTTTTTGTATACATGTTTTTTACATATTTAGCAATTTACACACAGAATTGTAGATTGAATTATTACATTTAATCTATCTTTTATAGTGTCTTCAATAGTGTGTGACGTTTCAGCAACAGCATCAGACAGAAGAATAAATGAACTAAAGAATAAAATCTCATTTTTTCTTTTGTCTGTTGATGGTGGCATTTGAAATAGGTCTTATTTTTTTTAATTAATTTGTTATAGTTTTTCTCATTTGAATTTAGCTCCATTTTTGTGTCTTATTTCTTCTTTATATTAAAACTTAGAATTAAGCTTTGCTTTTTTATATACATGTTTATTACACATTTAGCAATTTACACACAGAAAAATTTTGGAATATTTAACTTTCTTGGTGAATTTTTGTCAGGGAAGCTATGGACTGCCGTAATCATGCGGCTGCAAAAGTGCCGTACTTATGCAGTATTTTGATGCTTTTCCTGTGGAAAGGATAATGAAATTTAAAATTAAGCTTTGCTTTTTTATATACATGTTATTTACACATTTAGCAATATATACACAGAAATATTTTTGGAATATTTAACTTTTTTGGTGAATTTTTGTCAGGGAAGCTATGGACTGCCGTAATCAAGAATTATGTTGATGTTCTTCTCATAAAAAAAATATTTGGGTTTGGAATTGGCCTTTGCTTTTTTTTATACATGTTTTTTACATATTTAGCAATTTACACACAGAAAATTTTTTGAATATTTAACTTTCTTGGTGAATTTTTGTCAGGGAAGCTATGGACTGCCGTAATCATGCGGCTGCAAAAGTGCCGTACTTATGCAGTATTTTGATGCTTTTCCTGTGGAAAGGATAATGAAATTTAAAATTAAGCTTTGCTTTTTTATATACATGTTATTTACACATTTAGCAATATATACACAGAAATATTTTTGGAATATTTAACTTTTTTGGTGAATTTTTGTCAGGGAAGCTATGGACTGCCGTAATCATGCATTATGTTGATGTTCTTCTCATAAAAAAAATATTTGGGTTTGGAATTGGGCTTTGCTTTTTTTTATACATGTTTTTTACATATTTAGCAATTTACACACAGAAAATTTTTTGAATATTTAACTTTCTTGGTGAATTTTTGTCAGGGAAGCTATGGACTGCCGTAATCATGCACTGCAAAAGTGCCGTACTTATGCAGTATTTTGATGCTTTTCCTGTGGAAAGGATAATGAAATTTAAAATTAAGCTTTGCTTTTTTATATACATGTTATTTACACATTTAGCAATATATACACAGAAATATTTTTGGAATATTTAACTTTTTTGGTGAATTTTTGTCAGGGAAGCTATGGACTGCCGTAATCATGCATTATGTTGATGTTCTTCTCATAAAAAAAAATATTTGGGTTTGGAATTGGGCTTTGCTTTTTTGTATACATGTTTTTTAAATATTTAGCAATTTACACACAGAAAAATTTTGGAATATTTAACTTTATTGGTGAATTTTTGTCAGGGAAGCTATGGACTGCCGTAATCATGCGGCTGCAAAAGTGCCGTACTTATGCAGTATTTTGATGCTTTTCCTGTGGAAAGGATAATGAAATTTAAAATTAAGCTTTGCTTTTTTATATACATGTTTTTTACACATTTAACAATATATACACAGAAATATTTTTGGAATATTTAACTTTTTTGGTGAATTTTTGTCAGGGAAGCTATGGACTGCCGTAATCATGCATTATGTTGATGTTCTTCTCATAAAAAAAATATTTGGGTTTGGAATTGGGCTTTGCTTTTTTGTATACATGTTTTTTACATATTTAGCAATTTACACACAGAAAAATTTTGGAATATTTAACTTTCTTGGTGAATTTTTGTCAGGGAAGCTATGGACTGCCGTAATCATGCGGCTGCAAAAGTGCCGTACTTATGCAGTATTTTGATGCTTTTCCTGTGGAAAGGATAATGAAATTTAAAATTAAGCTTTGCTTTTTTATATACATGTTTTTTACACATTTAGCAATATATACACAGAAATATTTTTGGAATATTTAACTTTTTTGGTGAATTTTTGTCAGGGAAGCTATGGACTGCCGTAATCATGCATTATGTTGATGTTCTTCTCATAAAAAAATATTTGGGTTTGGAATTGGGCTTTGCTTTTTTGTATACATGTTTTTTACATATTTAGCAATTTACACACAGAAAAATTTTGGAATTTATAACTTTCTTGGTGAATTTTTGTCAGGGAAGCTATGGACTGCCGTAATCATGAATTATGTTGATGTTCTTCTCATAAAAAAAATATTTGGGGTTTAGAATTGGGCTTTGCTTTTTTATATACATACTAACAACAGAACTACACTACTTTAAGGACATGAGAGCACATGCACTGTATCACCATACGTGTACCATTTTCAAAGACCCTGCTTAGGATTAAAACTTCTCAGACAATAACAATAGTACCATCCTAGAGGTTAACTGGTGTGGATGCATTCCTCTGGGAGTGAGACTATTGAGAAATTCAGTAGGGAGTTATTTTGCTTCTCCGCATTCTAACACTCCAACTGTTAACACTGTGGAAACACTGACTCATGTTTGGTAAGCAATTTCAGGGAAGAAACTATAGACATTGGATTAAATAAATTATTAATTAAATTGCATTAAATAAAAATTATTAGATTTAAATAAATATTATTAGAGTGAAAAAAAAAGACAGAAATTAACAAATTAGAAAATAAAATTTCGAAAAATGCAACTATATTGCAGATAAGAGGACCTTATTAAAAAATACATAAACAAACTGTAATTCGACACTCGATAATTCGACACTTTCGAAAATTCGACCATTTTAAAAATAAAATTTACAAGGTTGATTGTTGTTTAAATACAACTTTGCTTTTGCATGCATAAACACAGGCTCTTGTAGCAAGAACCCAAATATTATTTATAGTCATAGCAAAAGCCAACTAAGTGAAAACTAATGCCTCTTCAGAATGAATGAAAGACTGAAATCTGAAGGAGCAGAAGATATGGGTCATTTATACTTTCACCAATGCCTTTAGGATCTTTGCGATGGAACGCGTATGGTGTTTCAGCGCATGTGCTCTCATGTCCTTGAAGCACATATACTGACAGTGCCCAAAGTTGATCACACTGTATAGTGTCTTAAATATCTTTGGCCCCTTCGGATACCAACCTTCGCTTCATTCTAGAGAGGCGTTAGTTTTCATGTCATATTTGTAATATAGTTTTGTTGTTTGCAATTTTCTTTTTTTTTCCTTTCAAATATGTATCCACTCTGAAATATAGTTTGTAAATTTTTATTCCAATTTATTTTCTTATATATATATGTATTTTTTTTTCATTTCCAAAATATTTATTTATACTTTCACCAATGCCTTTAGGATCTTTGCGATGGCACACGTATGGTGTTTCAGCGCATGTGCTCTCATGTCCTTGAAGCACATATACTGACAGTGCCCAAAGTTGAACACACTGTATAGTGTCTGAAATATCTTTGGCCCCTTCGGATACCAACCTTCGCTTCATTCTAGAGAGGCGTTAGTTTTCACTAAGGTTGGCTTTTGCTATGACTAGAAATAAGGCTCAAGGCCAAACCTTGGCTACAAGAGCCTGTGTTTACGCACGGACAACTTTATATGTGGCTTTTTCAAGTGTGCGAACATTGGATAGCATACATGTAAAGATGACCCATATCTTCTGCTCCTTCAGATTTCAGTCTTCCATTCATTCTGAAGAGGCATCAGTTTTCACTAAAGTTGGCTTTTGCTATGACTATAAATAATATTTGGGTTCTTGCTACAAGAGCCTGTGTTTATGCATGCAAAATCAAAGTTGTATTTAAACAACAATCAACCTTGTAAATTTGATTTTTAAAATGGTCGAATTATCGAAAGTGTCGAATTATCGAAAGTGTCGAATTATCGATAGTGTCGAATTATAGTTTGTTTATTTATTTTTTAATAAGGTCCTCTTATCTTATCTGCAATATAGTTGTATTTTTCGAAATTTTATTTTCTAATTTGTTAATTTTTTCTTTTTTTTTCACTCTAATAATATTTATTTAAATCTAATAATTTTTATTTAATGCAATTTGATTAATAATTTATTTAATCCAATGTCTATAGTTTCTTCCCTGAAATTGCTTACCAAACATGAGTCAGTGTTTCCACAGTGTTAACAGTTGGAGTGTTAGAATGCGGAGAAGCAAAATAACTCCCTACTGAATTTCTCAATAGTCTTACTCCGAGAGGAATGCATCCACACCAGTTAACCTCTAGGTTGGTACTATTGTTATGCTTCTGAGAAGTTTTAATCCTAAGCAGGGTCTTTGAAAATGGTACACGTATGGTGATACAGTGCATGTGCTCTCATGTCCTTAAAGAAGTGTAGTTCTGTTGTTTGCAATTTCATTTTCGGATTTGTTAAAATTTTTCTTCTATAGTTTCTCACCTGCGGGTCCTTCGGGTAAACCCGGGGCGTTGCCCGGGTCACTCGGCTAGTCATATATAATGATTTTTATTATTTTTTGTTATTATTATTATTTTCTAAAGGATTTAGTGGCTGTACCCTTAATTTTGGACACTAGTGTATATATCATATATTATTATGTATACATACCAGACTGTATCAAATGTCCGTTCCCATAAATATAAGATTTTAATACACATCAAATAATATACAAACAAAATATATTTATTCGTTGAAATAGAGACCGTCATTTTCAAAAGAAGTCAGCATCCTTTTTCCAGGTTTTCAATATAGTTACGATACCATTCTCGGGGTATAGAGTCGAGAAAGTCAAGACAGGCAATTTCGGCAAATTTGTTGTGGGTGGTCCGTCACCAGATATTGTAGGGTCTCAATATCTGTCACATGTGATGGTTCCATTCGAGCTTTGCCCTCAAGGTTGAGAGATGTCTCCTTCTCTAAATCTCTTGAATCATTTTGAAGCTGTTCTTTTATTGACTATTCCTTTCCCTTCCACTTCACATATTTCTTTTTACGCGATATTTGAATTTAGCCTTGTTTTCCAAAAGAAGTGCAATAGTACTCGTATCATTATTTTTTGCTCACACACTCTTGAGTTCTCTGCTAGAACACTGAAATGTCATTCTAAACCCTATTACGTAATTTCAATCACGCGGGCACCCTCATCGACCGTGTGGGACCGAAAGTTTTTTTGAATTGTTATATATTTTAATAATTTGATTTTATATTGGACTTCCGCTTTGAGAACGAACATTTGATACAGCCTGGTATATATATATATATATATATGGAAATTTTGCCGGAAGGAAATTGATCTAAAGAGACAAGGGTCGCCTCTCCCGTCAAAATAGATGTTGAAACCAGACGCCATATATTGACCGTCGCCGCAACTAGCGGCCTCGGGTCGGTGACAAAGCCACAACACCAGCTTTGGCAAAATGAAAAGCGTCCACCTAGAGACCATGGTTTCGGGCTAATGGCCCTCGTCAGTCTAGGGTGGACTTTATTCTATATTTAGCCATAGATATGGCCCAGCCACTTTTCCAGCTCAACACCCCTTTGACAGATTGTCAAGATTCCATTAGATCCCGTGTGAATCTCATGGAATAAAGTCCGCCTTAAACTGACGAGGGCCATTAGCCCGAAACCATGGTCTCTAGGTGGACGCTTTTCAGTTTGCCAAAGCTAGTGTTGTGGCTTTGTCACCGACCCGAGGCCGCTAATTGCGGCGACAGTCAATAGATGGCGTCTGGTTTTAGACGTCTATTTTGACGGGAGAGGCGATCCTTGTCTCTTTATATAAATATATTGAAAATAATGAAGGCATATCTTGACCAAAATCACCTGCTTTTTAGATGGCAGAGCGCCGCCATCTGTTGGAGCATAAATAAACTAAACATCGATTTGGCCTGTTCTCTGATATTTGGCTAACCCAATTTCTTGATAAATCAGGAAAGGCCATCCACGAACGTGTTTCGCGCTGTTAGCGCTCGTCAGCGTGGACCTGAAAAAAAATGACGTTTTGTTTTAGACAGTGAAGTAAATAATTATTTATAAATAAGTAAATTATACTTAAGCTGAAATAGTAATTATTTTCGAAATTCGACCAATTCATGACAAGTATCTATTTAACATAATTCTGGGACTGCATAGAGGCTGAACTAATGATGTCTTATCTATTTATTGAGCAGATTCCGAGTCAGTCAAAGGTTTACCTGTAAACATTGAAACCAAAGACAGCAGTAAAAAAGTTTCTAAATGCCGGGTTTATAGGTGTCGTCGTCTTTTTATACATATAACAAATATTCTCAAGATAGTTTAAAACTAAAAACTTATGAAGAGAGATTAAAAACATAGATGAATTAAGGTAATGTATAAGTAAACATTTATTCCATCACTATGCGCTAAAGCAACGTTCCTCAACAAACAAGTCACTCTGCCCAGCTCTGGTCAGCAAATGTCTGACACAAACGCAGGACAGCATAAGACAGTAAATCATCTCTCTGCCACCCGGTCGATGATTGTTTGGGTTGACACCTAGATGTCGCACACTGTCGCACTGTCCCAACTGACACATCGGGGGCTTTACCTTTCGTTCTATAGCTCTTTTAGTATAGTCGTTCTCAAATTTTTAATAAAGACATCGAGAAGACATTTTGCGTTTAAAAATACTTGATATATTTTGTTAGGGACATCATTATTGCCTTGAATTATTCTCTTGTAAAATAAAAACGATTTATAAAGAAAGTAAATTTAGAAGTGGAGCGTCTAGAATGATCACAAATATAAAATAGAACATAAACTGATAACTTATTTTGAATTTATTTTGCGTATTATATACCACACGCATTATTTTATAAATTTTTGTTAATATGTAAAATACACGTTTATTCAGGTGTTTAAAAGTTTTAGGATTTTTAGTTGTATGAAACAGTTCTGTAGTAAAGAATTCTACATTTAGCTCGTAACTCTAATTAAATGCTTTTATAGAAGAAAAATATCTCAACAATGGTTTTATTTTTTGTATAGAGGCAATGTCTATGACGGGACTTAGCAATTGCACTTTTGTGTACTTATAGAGGCAGACTTACCTTGGTGAACTGACGTGCCACTCCGCCGTAGCACCGACCACGGTCGCTGGGGGGACACCGGCCTCCAAAGGCGTTGAACTCCTCGAAGCGGGAGTGGACGTCGTTGGTGTGCAGGACGGTGAGGTTGAGAGCGCGGGCCGTGGCCAGGACGGCGGCAAGAACCAGCAGCGGTCGCATGACTGAACGGCCCGGCCGGTGGCGCCGCGCTTTCGTACGGCCGGCCGGGTGACGTCACGCCCGCCGCCTGGCATCGCTTAGGTAGTTTCTCCACTGTCCTTGTCCAGTTGGCAGTCACCAGGGTTCTATAGGACATCAGAGAATACCTAGTAACGCGAGGGTAGCTTTACAGATGTCCTTGATTCAGCTGGCAGTCACCAGGGTTCAAAAGGACATAAAAAAAACACGAAGGTAGCTGTATCACTGTACAGCTGGCACCAAAGTTCTATTGAACATCAAAGAACATATAGTAACGCGAGGATAGTTCTACTACTGCAGTTGGTTAATTTGGCAGTGTCACCGGGATTCTTTTGGATACGAGAACACGTAGTGAGACGAAGGTAATTTTACCACTGTGCTTGGTCCAATTGGCAGTCACAGGGACTCTATAGGAAATCATAGAACATGTAGTGGCACGAAGATAACTTTACCACTGACCTTGGTTCGGTTGGCAATCACCAGGGTTCTTTCACATCGCCATCAGAGAATACGTAGTGACACGAAGGTAACTTTACCACTGTCGAGTTGGCAGTCACCAGGGTTCTTTCACGTTGCTTTATCATAAAAAAAAACATATTACATAAAGGTAGTGTTACAACCATCCAGCTAGCAGTGTCATTCGAATTCTATAAGGTTCCCTTACTGAGATGAAAGTCCAACATCTTCCATCAAGTGCTATCAATGAGTCTATCACGTATTCCAAGAAGACATTTGCAATAAATCAAAATACATTATTTCGAAATTTAAGGAGCAAATATTTCTCACCTAGTAACATGAAGGTAAGATTCGCAATATATTTGAATATTGCATCTTAGCAAACGTCAATAGGTTTTAAGGTTGAAATAATCAAGGTCCGACTTCTCTCTCTGTAAAGTAAAATAATTTTGATATGTAAGTTTATTTTGCAATTATTCTTAAGTTTCTGCACACGTTCGGCCTTAGATTGTCGTAAAACCTGGCTTAAGCCGAAGCCTCCTGTACACGCCAAGCATACTTACCCAGTACATTAGCCTGTATAAAAAGACAACCTGTGTCGTGCTGTTCCAGTAGTTCTTCTCTTTTAGAACATAAATGTTAATAATAGTAAAGAGAATTTCACTATAGAAAATAAAAATACAACAATATTTAAAGGTAGTATTTTAGAATCGAAGTTGTACTTCCGACTTTTCTAAGTGAAAAGTATATAAATCATTTTAGCGTTGATGTTTCTTTTTTCTCGAATAAAAAAAAATCGTGCTGAAATCCTTGCAATGAAAATGTAGCAGAGTGCTGGTTATTTAGTGGTGAACTTTCTCAGTAGCAATTTAATTTACCACATAGTTCTAATATTGTATTTGACTGTTCTGCTTATATATTCAGTACTAAGGGTAATTATTGGTGCAAGTATTTAAGAACGCTATGTGATGATAAATTTTGATAACAGTTGGAACATATTAAAATATGCCTCTAAGTATATGAAAAGAATAAAGCAAATATATTTGAAAGAGAATTTAAAAAACAAAAGTGTTGAACTTTGGAATATTGCAAATGAAAAGTATATTACCGCATTAGTGAGATGTTGAGATATTTGATTCATTGACAGTACAAACTGATGAAACTCGTATTGACACCGGAAACACTCTTCTTACAGCCGCCTACGAATTATTTTTATTATTCGAATTATATATGTGCGGATTGGTCCATAGTATATGCATTTTTCACAGAACCTTATTTATATGGGGACAAGCTACTTGATTGTGAGGTTGTTATGGACGCTGCATATTAACCCATCAACAGGCAGAGATAGGTACCCTGGAGTTTAGTTTTTATAAAGAAATACATCAAATTGTTTGGATTGTATATGACAAATTTTAAAATTTCAAACAAATTCTGTATGGTGTTTGATGTTAGCAGCACGCTATTTTTAAAAAAGGAAATTATTGCAATTTGTTTGCACTATATTATTTACACAAATAAAAAACCAATTCCCTGTGTCTGTGATTTATATCCTTCTCAATAATTCCTTCAAGTTACTGACTACTCTAATCATAGTAGACCATTACAGTAGTAGAGCGGTTTCGTAGCTCAAATCGCTAAGAGAATTCACCATGATTGTGACCTTTTTAAATATTTTCTAAAATGCATTTGAAACTCAAGAAAAGTGTTTTTACTAAGATAATAGCGCCAAATTGTTTAAATTCTTACAGGGGACATTCTGATGTCTTTTATATTATTTTTCAAAATGTGACTCTTTCTACTTATCCCGAAATGCTTATATACTAGGCCACGGAAGCAATTTACAACCACGTTAGAGTATTCAGTCAGTAGAAATGATGTACTTTGATTATTTCTGCCCTTGGATGATTATTTCCTGGCTACATATCTTCGTTAAAGTTAATTAGCAAGATTTTCCCTTTGTTATTTATACGCTTAAGTATTTCAGCATATACGTTGCTTGCTTCGTGAGAATCAATTCCTATGTATCACTGACATATTTGTTGAACGAGAATTAATATTTGAATAAAACCTGTAAAAAATATTTAAAATAAAAACGTTTTAGAAATATTTTTTTTTTATTTGTATAGCAATCCTTCGGAAATTTAATGTCCTTCTACAATAGGCATATATATTTATTCGTATATAAATGCTATCTGAATGAGAACAATAAATGTCCGAAAGAGAATTATTTTATTTGAAACACACACAAGAAATTAGTATATATTTTATCTCACCTTTTAACTCTTTGTCTGTCTAAGATGAGGAAACTATTATGTTGAAATTTTAAATAAACTATGAAGTGGTCTTCGTAAGGTCTATATTACTTTCTTTACTATTTTGAAAGCTTTGTTTGTGTTTGAAAGCTTAGAAAAGGTTAATAGTAGAATATATAGTTTAGAAGGTCTAAATACAGAGTATATGCTATGTAGAGGACACTCTGGCTATTTATCTCCCCCCCCCCCTCCCCCCGCTCTCAAAAGCCGCTCAGAATATTGAAAGAGAAATTGTTGTTTGAAATATGTGAGTTATTTATAAATGAGAAATACAAGATAAAGTTCGAAGAAATATAAATATTATCAGCTTTACATACCGTGCTTTACGATATCGTAGCTATTGAGAATCTTCCGATTATTGCTAGTTGAAAACTTTATTCAATATAAACCCGCCTTGACGACTTTACCGTAACAAATAAAAGATTTGCAAGTTTCTTTCTGATACAATAGTCGATTAGGGCTTTGGCCAAGCGTAATACCAGTTTTACATTTCAGCAGAAAAGCTAGGAATTTTATTAAACAATGAAAATCAATATGACTAGAAGACTTGCGGCGTTCGAAATTATTATTTTTATATATATAATAGTTTCGAACGCCGCAAGTCTTCTAGTCATATTCATTTTCATTGTTTAATAAAATTCCTAGCTTTTCTGATGAAATGTAAAACTGGTATTACGCTTGGTCAAAGCCCTAATCGACTATTGTATCAGAAAAAAACTTGCAAATATTTTATTAGAGTTAAAATTGTAGAATTAAAACTCTTAAAATCACGATCATTAAAACATTAAGAGGAGCCTCTTGTGTAAATTTCTTTAATACCGCAAGCTTTCGAACAAAACGTTCTTCAACGGGCGTGGATAGTAAAACCGTACTAACTATTTAGAGTATTATATTAGATCAACGTAATTCACAAAATTTCTTGTAACATTTGTCAAACCAATTGCATAGGTGAAACCAGCAAACCACTCAATGATCGTATAAATTGTTGAATATTGTAAATTCTTCGAGATAATTCAAGGACTAACCACTTTTTCTTTTGCACCAAAACCAGCCTTGTTTTTAAAATAAAGGGATTAATTTTACGTTTGATGCGTATAGCCTTCCATGAAAGATTTCCTGAAAAACATTGATAAACATCCCTGATCTTTCAAGGAGGTGGTCGCTAACTGGAGGTTAAATTAAATGAAGTTATTCAATAGTTATCGTTCTTGGAGGTATGTGGTCGCTCATTTGTGAGTTAAGTTAGATTAAGTTATCTTATAATAGTTTTTTTTTATTTTTATGGAGATGATTGCTCATCAGATGTGTATATCATGGGAGGTGATACTGTGTTAGAAGGTGGAAAGGGAGGAAGTAAATTTTATCAGTAAATTATTATTATTTTAATTAATTAAATATAGTTGTGCTATTAAAATTAAACACCGGGGCGCAGGATTCAATTTCCACGTCCAAAATCAATATGAACGAGACCTAAATCAATATACACACAAATCATTTAATCACATACAGAATTCTCCTATGCCTAATGTTAAATGGAAAAGAGTAAACAAATATTCGTCGGATTCAACTAGTCTGTGCATTGCCAACGTTCCCTAAAATTTGAATAAAATACCTCAATATCTATATACAAAATCATATCTTTGCGAATGGAGGTACAAGAATAGCTAATTCCAGATGAACTTGTATGGCGTGAGAAAGCCGATGTCCCCAAGGACACGTGTTATGTCCATCCTTCCTTAAATATCTCTCCAACTAGGACTCAGCGATATGGCAAACATTCGACTTGTGCAAATATTTTGACTGCGCACATCTTGGTGCTAATAACGTCCTAATAGGCAACGTGGCCTTTCCTCTCCTTTTCCTTTCAAAAACAGACAGAAGTCTCGATAAAATAATCGAAAATCCTTCTTTTACATTTGGGAATCTTCAATTTGTAGAGTAAATCGACTTCAAGTAACCACACTTCGTCAGTAATCATAGGGGCTTGTAGGCCACTTTTAAATATTTGGCAGAGCTTTGTTCGTCATTGGTGAACCATTTCAGAGATTTTATTCTGACCACTCTTGAAAGCTTATTCTTAGTGATGGTGGGAGGGAGTTGTTTAACGAAAGTATGAGAAAGAAACTAGGTTTCTATAATTGTAGAAATTTCACAAATATGTAAATAAGGTTCGCTTTTTAAGTACAGGGTGATTCAAAAGTCTCGCACAACTTTAAAAATTAATAACTCCGCGAATATTTGCGCTAGAGCAATGCGGCAAACACCATTGTGTTCAGGGTGCAATGGGGGGTTTTTTAGGCAAATAATGAAAAATTCGAAATTGATTTTAGTTACAATATTATTCGCTAGATGGCGCTCTACCAGAATCAGAGATTCAGCGGCCAAATTGTTTGATAAGTTTAAAAATAAACTGTGTGACATTGAAAATGAAACACCAATAAATAGTGGCCAGAAAGTGATGAAACTCGGCAGACAGAGAGAGACAGGGACGAACAATAAGTGATCTTTATTTCAAAATGATAGTCATAATACAGAGCGAGAACGGCGTCGGCTTAGTAGCAAGTAGGACCACCGCGGACAGCGATGCACGCAGCAACACGTCTAGGTAGAGATTCAATCAGAGTTCGGATGGCGTCCTGAGGGATGGCTCTCCATTCCCTCTCAACCATTTGCCACAGTTCGTCTTCTGAACGCGGTTGTGGCAAGGCATGCAAACGGCGTCCAATGATGTCCCAGACGTGGTCGATTGGTGAGAGTTCAGGAGAGTAGGGTGGCCAGGAAGCATCTGTACATCTTGCAGAGCTTGTTGGCTAATGCGAGCAGTGTGCGGTCGGGCGTTATCCTGCTGATAAAGGGCATTGGGTACCCCCTGAAGGTAGGGGAGTGTCACCGGTCGCAGCACATCATCAACGTATCGTTGGGCCGCCATAGTGCCCTGAATACGAAGTAAAGGTGACCTGGAATCATACGCGATTGCGCCCCAAACCATGATTCCACGTTGTCGCACACGGTGGGGCGTTCCACAATTGCTGCCGGATTGGACCTTTCTCCACGTCGACGCCACACGCGTACACGGCGACTATCACTGGACAAGCAGAAACGCGACTCATCTGAGAACACGACCCTGTGCCATTCCGTCATCCACGTCGATCTAGCCCGGCACCATTCCAAACGTTGGCGCCTATTCGGTGGGGTCAATGGCAGTCTTCTTAGAGGACGGCATGAGTGCAAGCCATTAGCAACCAATCGACGGGAAATGGTTCTGGTCGAGATGGAATGATCTAGGGTGTCTTGCACATGTTGCAGGATGGCGGTACAAGTGGCTTGTGGGGCCGCCACTGCTTGTCGAAGGATACGCCGATCCACACGTGCTGACGTCACTCTGGTTGCACCGACATTCCTATAAATTGCCACATTTCCTTGTTCCAACCATCTTCTCCACAGTCGGTGCACCGTGGACGCACCAAGGTGTGTATCAGCTGCGATTTGACGTATGGACCAACCTGCCCTTTTCAGTCCGATCACCATGCCCCTCGTAAAAGCGTCTGTCTGCTTGAACTGCCTCCGTTTACGATGACCTGACATTCTCTGTTATTACACGTGTCTTTTGACACAAGAACAAAATTTCTACATTGATTTTCCTTGAAATAACGACACGAATACTGTCCTTTCTGCATGTTCCTTCCCTTATATCTTACTCCATGTGCGCACGAGAGCTGCGCATTTTACATCATTTGAATAACTCGGTTAGGCGCGTCTACCCTGAAATTTGCATAATTTTCTGACCACTATTTCTTGGTGTTCCATTTTCAATGTCACGCAGTGTATAACTGATCGACACGTATTTTTCCTTTTTTGAATACCAGGAAAGAACCCTAATAATATCAAATGATAAATTAATAAAACACCATTTCGCCAAAAGTAGAAGAATTGGATGACGATTTTTAAATGCAATCCATTTAAATGCAAAAATTTATGTAATATAGGTGATGCAAATTGAAGCATATAGCAAAAAAATATATTTATTTTAGATGTGGTTTTGTGAAATAGATTAAATGATTGAAAACACTGCTGAAATCAATACACGATTATAAAATTACAATAATATAGTACCAAAAATTCTGATGGCACTACTAATAGGATTTAATGCTATAAAAAATGTAGTTTCTTGACAAATTGGCGACACTTGACTATTTAACTGGAAATTTGTCATTATCCAACAAATGCAATAGAGGGGGGTGACAAAATCTGTCGTACTTTATTCAAAATATCCTATGGGCTTGTCAAATGTTATCATTGCTTATTATACTGTATAAAATTTTTAAAATGTGGCCCCTCAAATAAAAATCATTTTTAGATCGACCTTTTGCGTTAAATAACGTGGTAGTAAAATTATTTTGTATATTTTTTTTGTCGCAAAATTTCTAAAGTTAGGGGTGCACAGAGAATATTCCCTATGCTATTTCTTCTAATGAGCGATAAACTAAACATAAGGGGTAAAATTGTGTGTCTCAGTGCAAATGACAGACAAAAAATTTACTGTTTCACAAAAAAAAAAAAAGAGTCAATATGTAAGGACAGCATTTATTTTACCCATAACTCAACACAAAGAGCGGTAAAATATTGGTAGATAATATAATACATTGCAGCTTATATAACACATGAGGTAACTGCCTTCTCTCTTGTATTAGGTCACAATCCTTGCTCAATGTAGCACCCTTCACTCTCAAACACCGCCTGCAGACGATAGATGACAGATTGGATAGCATTAAATAACATATATGTTGAAATTAAGAAACTACCAGTCTGATAGAAGCCTTCAACATGGCCAATGTGGTAGGCCGACATTGATAAACACGCGACTTAATATACCCTCATAGCCAAAAATCGCAAGGCCGTCAAGTCTGGTGATCTGACCTTTTTTATTTTTTCTATTATTTTTTCATATATATATATATCGTAATTTAAACAAAGCTATATAAGTTAATAGTCCTTATTCAAGCTTTTACCATATTAACAACCATTGAGTCTCTTCCATCTGCTTTCACCACATATTTCATGTAATTAACTATACTTTATTAATATAACTTAAATCTTTATTATGTTTGTACCATAGGACAGGCCATAGTTAAGTTAGTATTAATCCATATAAAATGTAACACTATTGATTATTTTTAACCACTCTATTGCTCTAAAATATCACAATCTGCCTTATGTAAGTAATAAAGTATGACGTCTTTCCAGTCGTCTCAAGTTTGCCACCGGACCCCAGGGGAGGGGAGGATGACCCACTTAAGTCACTGACCAATGAGAATTAATCCCCGGGGATCTGGGCAGGAAGAAGAGGGAAGGCAAAAGCCTGCTTTAAACAACTAGTTAGAGTTACAGTTGATATTTCTGATAGGCACGCTCAGTAATAGGTCCGTTGTCATCTCACGGCGGCCCTCGTGGCCGCCGTTTTTGCTCCCCCCTGTCCCCGCGGTTTCAGGCTGGACGCCGAGCTTTCCTCTGGCAGTCCTCAACTTTCAACCCAGTCCTGGTGCCACTTTAGAAGTCCTGGGAGCGCCTTTTGATCCCAAACTTTGTCTTTACTGTCCCGTGCGGGCTTCCCACTCTTGCACGCCTTGACACTCAACCCCGACTGCTTCCAACTAACTTGTTGGCTTACCCGAGTTTACGACATATATATGTAGTAATCCCGATGTGGAATGTGCTGGGCAGTCGTGGTAGTGGGTGAGTGATGGGATTCCCGCACTGGGACAGCAAGAGACAGAGGCAGGTCTAGATGGTAACTCCAAGAAGGTAGAGGTAGACCACGGACGAAGGTAGTCAGACCATGGGCGTCACGGATGCCCTACATCGCGGATAGAAGGGGGGGTGAGAGATCTGACCGACCGTATGACAGCGTCGCTCTGAAACAACTACTACCTTTTGTCCCATCTTGGAGGACCTTATATATTGGACGCTCGCAGATGGCGGCGAGTTCTGATTGGTTCCCGTAATCACGCCACCTGTCAAGCGCTGGGTTATTAATTATGTCTGGCCACCTGTTCGGCCACCTGCTGACGGGGGAATGAACTCATTAGCATAAACACCTGTTAGTCTGGGTTGTTTATCACGTCTGGCCTTTGTCGTCTGGACTACCTCTACTCCTTTTGTTTTATTGTCACTTCTATTATTCCAAGTTTGATACATATTTTTACATAGGTATGGTGTTATAACAAATATTAGAATAAGGTTATGAACTATATTACTCAAAATATACTACAGAATGTGTCCCCGGTGATGAAGGTTTGGTTGGGGGAATGACATGTAATGAATGATAACCTAACAAACCTATTATAAAAAAATAAAAGAAATAATTTCTATACAAAATAGTTAAATTTATTATGAAGTTACAAGTTAAAAAGAGAAAGATGTTGTAAGGGTGGTGTATCAATAAAAACGTACAAAATGAATGATAAAAGATTAAAAGAAGGTATATAATACAAAATGGTAACTATGGTAAAATGAATCGTACAAGGAAAATAATATCTTATTGTATTAAAGACGAGAGAAAAAAAATGAAGTTAGTTTATTGACTGAACTTATAATGTGACGCTAAGGTTGAAAATCCCAAGCATCCTGCAATGCAATGCGAACTTGTTCAAGTGAGGCATTGTTTTCATTAACAGAAGGCCTAAGATATTCCGTCTGCATCATTAGCTCAGACAGCGAAAAGAGGTGGGAAGATTGATGGAGGAAAAAGGGGGAGGTAGAGGTAAGAGGGATCCCTGTTGTCCATAATGATTGTGCCCGGTTGAATTGTGAAAAAAAAAAATGAAAAGTTGAAAAAATGATGAATTGATATGATGCGTCGGGCGATGAGAAAAAAAATAAAAATATCGCGCTGGATATCCTGAACTCATTATTGGGAATGGTATAGTGAGGAAGGATTGTTCCAGTCGGATTAATCAATGAAAAAAAACAAAAATGTTCGGCGAACTGGAATCCCTTGGAAGGTTGGAGGTTTGAAGGATGCGGAAAAGGAGAGGTGGGTGTAAGAGAATTATTGTTGTCAATTTTGATTGTGTCCGGCTTGTGTGGTGAAAAGAAAAAGTTGAAAAATGAAAAAAAAAATGATGAGCCGGACGATGAGAGAAAAAAATAAAAATACTAACTGGGTCTCCTGAGCTCACTGTTGGGAAATGTACAGCGAGGAAGGGTCTTCTAGTTAGTTAATCAACAAAAAAAAAAAAATGGCTGACGAACAATAATCTCTTGATGGCTGAAAAAAGTTGGGAGGAAAGGTTCATGGGATAGAGTTAGAGGTTGTAAGGGAAGCGTCAAAAATAACATTTTGAAATCTACAAAGAAAAATAAAATGATAAATGTTTTATCTGTTCAAGAAATATTATAAATATTGTTAGGTGTAGGTTTTTTAAAATGGTGCCTAAAATAGTTGAAGTTGTAAAATGCTAAGTCTAAACATGATGAGAAAAAAAATAGAAAATAAAAATATTAAAGTTAAAAATATATAAAGGGTTGATTGGTATTTGATGGCATTAATGTTGATGGTTAATAAACAAAATGATATTATCGATTATTATTGAAATGTTTTATCTACATCTGTAAGTTAAAAAACAAAGTCCAACACCACAAAACTAATAAAACTGTAAGTCTATTTACAAATAAATGAGAGAAAAGCTAGCAAACCTATTAAATGGGAAATAATTTGGGGCACAAATTAGTTACTAGAATAAAAATAAAGATAAAGGGGAGTAGTGGTGACACACTGATATAATATTATAAAACTACAGAAAATATATTAGAGGAGTACATAGGAAGGATAAATTTAAAGTAAACACACACAATAGTGTGTTACTTAAGGTGTCTTGAATATTTACAACATAGTTTCAGGGATGTAATACAGGAAGGAGGAGAAGTAGAGATAATAAAAGTAAAATAAAATATAAAAGAAAATTGACTTAAGCAAAAGGTTTGCGATAGGTAGTGACGCAGTGAGGAATAAAGGAAGAAAGGAAGAAGGTCTGAATTGGTTTCTGCAAAGGACATCTCAGGAGTCCTGCCCTGCAATACGAGCTTAGGAGCGAAGTATTGTTTTCAAGGTTCAGTAATCTCAAGATGCTCTGTAAGTAGCATTAGATCAGATAGGCAAAAGGCGTGAAGATCGAAGGAGAGGTAGTTAATGGGAGAATATGGGAAAGAAATCTTTTCTGAGAGAGGTTAAAAAGAGATGGTGGCTCAAGAGCTGCGCTGCTGTCGGTGATTGAGCTCGACCAGATGAAAAATAAAATTAAACGAAAAATGAGTGGGCGCATCGTGCTGTGATGGCCTGGGTCGAGCATTAGAGAAAAAAAAATCTCGCTGGTTACCCAAGCTCTCCGTGTGGAGTTAACATGGGGAGGAAGAGTGTACCAGGTCGATGGATCATTAAAAAATAAAAATTAAAAAATGTTGACGAGCAGGAGTCTCAGGAACCGTTGAAGAGGTTAGAGGATGGAGGTAGATTGTGAAAACAGGGCTCGACTGTTGCCATTGATTGATTGAACCCGGTTTTGAGGAAAAAAGAATGAAATAAAGAATGCTGGGACGGCGACCTGGGTGTAAATTTAAAAAAAATCGGCAAACAGGAACTCTGCGATGGACGAGGGGTGGTTAGAACGAAGGCATAGAAGGCCAATGGAAAATGATCAAGAGACGAGAGAAGTATGGAAGGCAGAGTTGGAAGGATCAAGATATAGGTTGACTAATGGTTTTAACTGTTTAGGGATGGAAGGAAAAGAAATATCTTAATGTAAAAGAAATATCCTAAAATATATGGATTGATTCTAAAATATAAAATGGCACACATCAAGGATCGTAAAAATATAAATGAATAAGATTTTAAAATATAGTAAGTATTTAGGTTAGTGTGTTCCCCACGTGATGCAATGCTTATAAACGCAAATTAGACGATGTTTGGAAAAGTCAAAAGTGGTAAATGAATTGAAATGCCATTATGATTTGTTTTTTATTATTTTTCATAATTATAATTTCAGAGACGTCTCACATGGTGAGAGAGAGAAAAAGGAAAACGAACTTATCAAAAGTAGTAAAATGTTACAAATAAACTTATAATGGATATCTGAAGGTTTAGAGTGACGCAGTGGTAAAAAGAGGGGAAGTCTGAGTTGAATTCTGTAATGGTGTTCGGCAATGCAATACGTGCCTGTGTAAGTGAGGTATTGTTTTCATTGACCGAACTGCCAAGACTTTCATAAACAACATTAGATCAGACAGGGGAGTTAATGTGGCCCTATAATTGAATGATTGATAGGCAAGAGTGTTGAAGTAAGAAAGACTAACTCTGCTAATGATGGATGCTAATGATGTAACAAGGTCATTCCACCCCTTTAGAAGTAGGGAGGGAAAAGACGAAGTAGAAAAACAATTAGGGGGAGATCAGTGCGTCCTTGATTTGTTTGTCGTTGGGATGAAGATTGGAATTAATTGTTCTTTAATGTAGGCCAAGATGACGTCTCATATGGTGCCATGTACAGGATCGATTTTTAGAGATGGTGGGGACCTAATTTTAAACGGGTTGACAAAATTATAAACTATCCTATAACATTATAAAATTAAGATTTGGTATAAAAGGATTTTTATATAATTTTCCTATCCGTTTTAATCTGGCAGGTTCCTCTGTTAGAAGGATATAAACTTTAATCTGTAATATTGAAATCGTGGGTGTGAATAATTGGGAAAAGGTAGGCTATAAAAGAATTAATTAATTAACTAGTGTATAAATAAATGTGTTATGATCATGCGAAATGTGTTAATGGGATATGGGATATGCGAGAGGAATTAAAATTGATGTGAACAATGTAGAAGTGCGAAATAAAAATGTATTTAATACGTAAATAACAATTTAACACAGGCAGGGTATACAAGATTCAAAACCCGAATTGAAATGCTATAAAAATGTTAAAATAATGAACTTGATGGATTTATAATAATAATGTTATGTTATTGCTATTAAAATGGTATCGAATAATTAATTCAGAGCAAACGGAGATAGTGTTAAATTAAATAGTTCTGTAGAGAAAATTCTCCTACCAGATGGATGTCTTGAATGGGTCTTGTGGAGTGGGCTGCGATGAGGCTTGGTGATCTTTTTTACGGTGGTTGCCATGGGACATCGTCGATGCTGATTGGCGGGACAATGCCAGGACTTCTCGATGAATCTTGTCTGCCTGTTCGAGCCGATGTGGCGCAGGAGATGTCGATGGGGGCGATGATGACCTCCTCGGCACGAGACACGGCTAGTCCCCGAATGGCGTCTGTTAGGTGGCTTACTCGGTCTTCGCAGTGGGGCTGCATGTTGGTTAGGGCATCCGTGAAGTAGTCGTCGCTGACCTCCGTCATCCTCTGCATGCTGCTGTCCTCAGTCATCCTGTCGACTTTAACGGGTTCTGTAGTAATCCCGATGTGGAATGTGCTGGGCAGTCGTGGTAGTGGGTGAGTGATGGGATTCCCGCACTGGGACAGCAAGAGACAGAGGCAGGTCTAGATGGTAACTCCAAGAAGGTAGAGGTAGACCACGGACGAAGGTAGTCGGACCATGGGCGTCACGGATGCCCTACATCGCGGATAGAAGGGGGGGTGAGAGATCTGACCGACCGTATGACAGCGTCGCTCTGAAACAACTACTACTTTTTACCATATTTAAAGAAAAGGGGATTCAGGCTGAGAATTTCATCTGAATAGTTAAGTTTTTTTATTTTATTTTACATAGATTATATCTCTTTTTATGTTGAGTAATCTATTTATATTTTCTCTCTGTTTATCTTTCTTTTAAAAGGAAAACGGCAGTTCGATATTATTATAGCTATAGACATGATGGAACAAAAGATATATTGGGATTGCAAAGATAAATGATAACGTAAACCTATAGCATATCAGAGTTTCTCTCTTGTTATGCCATGTTATAAATGCTACTTAGGTTGGTTCTCAAATAACAGTGGACATCTTAAAACAGTCTAGTAATTCTGAATACACAAAATACATTATAAAAAAGCTCTCATTGGTCACCTGAAAAACTCTTCGAGCGGCCATCTTTTAAATCGAAAAGGAGTTGGTCATACATAACTCAACCTGTAATGAGAGATTCCACAACCAGTAGAGACCGGAAGTATAAAATGTTTTTAAAGCAATTGTCTTTCACGAAAGGTTATATTGTATGAAAATTGAAAATGCTTTATTACTACTTTTTAAAATTAACAAATATTGCGCTGCTTGTATTCAATGAAGAGAGAAAAAGAGATAAGCTATACCTCACCGGCCAATATTTTGTCATTGCAGTAGGTGAGCGGTTGAAACCTTATCTTTAAAAATATCTTCAAAAATTAAAATACAGGTGATTCTGCGCTGATAGATTAAATGCATAGATCATATATGTTAAACCATTCAATACAGTTCAGATCCACATAAATGGTAAGCGATTTTCTACTAGGATATATTTTTTAATATAACATAGATTTCAAGTGTGAAATAGTTTCTTATTGGCCATTTAAAAAAAAAATTGAGTGTGATATGGAATGTAAAGAGGGTTAAAGGTTAATGTTTTTATCCGGTCACTGGCAGTGTTGAAAAGGTGGCCACTTGGGAGAAAGATGTTTTGATTGTAAGTTTGAATGCTATATCAAGCAGGTGATCTAAACATGTGGCAGCTTGTGTATGTTTGTCTGTGTGTGAGGGATGATCTTTTTTGAAATAGGTTAGTTTATATTGTTAAATTTTACACAAATAAATTTACTGGCAATGCGTTTATTTTAAATATTATCAAATATTTTCTCTACAGACCTTACTGCAATGATATATTATCTCTTTATAGAGATTAATTTGGCGAAACCGCTGAGAGGGTTCACTACTGATGAGCAAAGCCCTCTCATTCAATAACTCATATCATTGCAGTAAGGTCTGTAGAGATAATATAAAGAAACGCATTACCAGTAAAATTATGTGTGTAAAATTTTAACGATAGATGGCAATTATATTTAATTTACTAACTTCATATTGTATCTGAGCAAATTATAAGATCACATCAGATTTGGCGACGAACCTCGTATGTTCATGTAAAACATGTCTTAAGCGGGCTCTATCTTTAGCGAAACGTTGAGCATGCTCTGTCAGTGTTCAGCAACCTAGGGCGCACTTAATCCGAACTCAGCGGTGACGCACTCGAATGATTTATTGAAATATAGTGATTAAAAAATCAAAATAAATATTTTCATCTGTTATTTTTTATATTCGGATAAAAAATATATGTGATAATCTGTATATAGGAATATGTAACCCCCATCACAATCTATGCAAATGCGTTTTTTTTAACCACTCAACAATTTAACCAACGGGAATTCACTTTGATTTCTTTTAATTTTTTTTAATTATTACTTTGATTTACCAAAGCCCTAACAGAAAATTCCCTTGATGTAGTTTTCATACACCGAATCTGAATAATTGTATAGGCACCATTTATATATTTTTTTTAACCACTCAACAATTCCACCAACGCGAATTCACTTTTATTTCTTTTAATCATTATTTTCCTTTTATTACTTTGATTTCCCAAAGCCCTAACAAAAAATTCCCTTGATGTAGTTTTCCATACACCAAGTCTGAATAATTGTATAGGCGCCATTTTTTTTGTCTTCAACCACTCAAAAATTATTTCACCAGCACAAATCGCTTTTACCCTTTTTATTTCATCTTTGATACTTGTATAGAGCCTTACAGTTCTCCCTAATTAATTTCCCCCCACAAAATTACTTTTTCTCCCACAGAATTCAATTCAGGCTACCCCTTTTTGAATTCTTCACATGTAGGGGACGCATCTGTGATAATCTGTATATAGGAATATGTAACCTTACTACAATCTAGGCAAAATGTATCGTCAAAGGGTTTAATAAAAGTTAAGCCTCGCGACAAGGGAAAGAACAATTAACAGAATTGCATCATCCAGGAAGTAAAGGTCACTGCCCTGGACCCATAAAACATAAGTTCAAAGGCCTTCTTCTTCCTGGAGGATTGCAATCATGGCGACAATGGAGGTACTAAGTCAATCACATTTAAGCATGACAAATCAACAACCAATCACCTTTAAGCATGACCAATTGATAGCGAATCATCAGAAAGCACGTGGAAGGATCTCCACCAATGAGAAGTCGAGAGAGTTAATGACGATGATCTCGGACAAGAAGTTAAAAGGAAGGTAGGTGACCGTGCTACGAGCGAGGTGTGCTTAACATATCCTCCAACCAAGGTAGTGTCCGCTCCATCATGTGAAAGGCCAAATACCTCCAGTCAGTCTCATTATTCTCCCTTTCGCAAGGTCTTATTTTCTACCCCATCCAGGTGTGCTCGTTCTTCCCCTGTGGAAAACCACCATTCGACCAAGACTGCGCCATCAATCCAATCATATTCACCCAACCACACAATTCGCCAGGATTCGACAATGAATCCACATCAATCCTACAGTAAGTCAACACCCCAATTCGACCGAGAGTCGACACAATCCTACAGTGAGTCGACACGATTCGACATATATAATAAAGTTTTATGTAATTATAATCAATTGTATATTTTCCTTATCTGTTTCACAGATTTATGTAAATGGTTAGATAGTTTTAAGGCCAATCAGTTGTGAAGAATTGTTTAAGGCTACTAGAAGCTCTCATGCGAGACCGTAGCCTATAACTAACGAATATAGTTGGTAACTCTCTTTGCTTGTCTTAGATCGTAAAAAGTTATTGTGTTGATTTTAAAAAAGCGGTTGCTCAAGGAGGTTTTTGATAATCAGATGGGTTGCTTGTGGTAGCGCGATTATCTTGGTCTCTTGAGCTGTTGACAAGTTTCACTGAGTAGCGTTAGTTTTGCTATTTTTTCCATACACATTCCAAGTCATCATAATTATAAGGCCTTTTGACTGCTTTGCTGCAAGTACACCACAAGTCCACACAAATAAGGAAAATTTTGACTTCGCATTTGAAAGAATCATGTTTATTTACTTGCACTATAACTGTCAGGGTTCGATATGAGCACGAGTTTAGGGTTCATTAAATCTTTTTTTTTTTTAATAAAATTGCTTAATGCAAGATTCGATCTCGGGTATTTATAGTCAAACCTCGCTAGTGTGAACTTATATATATATATATATTGTCGCGTAGAAAATAACAGTGAGAAACTGCCTTGTAAAGTTTCAAGAAACTTAACTTTCCAAAAATAAACTTAGACGCTGAGTTTTAAATGACTTCCAAGAAATATATGTTTATTATCTCTCTCTGCCCGTGGCGCGGTCTCTACGAGCCACGAATCACAAGCTCTTCTACCCTTTTAATGCTGTGTTTTCTCAACTTGAGAAATAGAGGAGAGCTTCAGATCATGTATAAAAGTAAATGCCGCAATTTTCCCTCCTTTGAAAGGAAACAGCGTCCCGCTGTGCAATTGAAGGTTATTGACCAATTTGCGTCCGTCTAGCTCTTGATCTAGTCACAGGGCCTGATATCGGTTCTGGGTCGGAGAATCTTTGTTTCAGAACAAGTTCCTCGTTTGGAGTTGAGTCAGATATTTATTCTTGAAGTAGTGGATCCAAATATGGCTTCATTCTAAGTACATGTACTGTATCTCTTATTTTACGATGTTTTGGAGAGTCAGAAATGGCCTCAATTTCGTAATTGACGGGGGACAATTTTCTTGTAATACAGTAGGGACCGAAATATTTCTTAATCAGGTTTTCTGAGAGTCCAACTTTTCTCACTGGAATGAAGAGCCACACTAGATCTCTCACATTATAATCCACAGGTCGATGTTTCCTATCGTAGTATACTCTGTCTTTTTCTTGACCTCGATAGAGATGTAGTTGTGCAAGGTGTCGGGCTTCTTCAGCTGTGGTAATGAGGTGTTGAACATAATCACCAACATTATCATTGTCGTGATATGGAAGGAGTGAATCTAAAGTGGTTTCGGCCTCGCGGCCATGAACTAGAAAGAAGGGACTAAAGCCTGTAGTTTCTTGCTTAGCGGTGTTATAAGCAAATGTTACAAATGACAGAACTTCGTCCCAGTTTTTCTGTTCCACGTCAACGTACATGGACAACATGTCGGTCAATGTTTTGTTTAATCTTTCAGTTAAACCGTTAGTCTGCGGATGATAGGCTGTAGTCTTGAGGTGACTTATTCCACTTAAATTGTTTATTTACTTAATTATTTGGGACATAAAGTTCGTGCCACCGTCGGTGATGATCTGCTGAGGAGCTCCGTGTCGGAGAATAATTTCTTCGACAATAAACAATTAGCAATTTCCATGGCTCCTGCGTCTGGAATCGCCTTTGTAGTTGCAAATCGCGTCATATATTAAGTGCATACAATAATCCATTTGTCGCCCTGATTCGTAACAGGAAATCTTCCTAATAAATCCATTCCTATATTTTGAAAAGGAAAATTTGCCGGTGGGATAGGCATAAGTTGTCCAGGCGGTCGTTGTGGAACACTTTTCCTGCGCTGGCACTCTCTGCAATGCGCTATATACTGACGAATGGTCTTATACATTCCACCCTAAAAGAATCTTTTACGTGCCCGATCATAAGTTTTGGCAAAACCCAAGTGACCAGCAGTAGGTGCATCTTGAAGATTTTTGAGGATTTCCAGCCGCATTTGCTTTGGAAGTACAAGAAGCCGTTGCCTTCCATATGGCTCGTAGTTTATTTTATAAAGTACTCCGTCCATAATTTCGAAGCCTTTAAAAGATCCATTTTGTTCGATTTTGTCTATGATCTTTGCTAAATTGGGATCTCGACTTTGTTCTGCACGAATATCGATGAAATCTGGTTCTAGAGTCTGTTCTGCGGCAGACTGCTCCTGTCTCTCACACAGTCTCTCTCTCTCCATGTCTCGGTGATAAGCATCCAAGTTTGTGTCATGGCCTCTACCTCTGTCCCGTGGGCTGTACCCGATCACCCTCTGGGCTAACAACTAGCCTGCCTCTGCTTCTTCTTGTCCGCATGTGGGAAGAACATCAACACTCCCCTCACGTACACGACTGCCAGGTACCGATGATCGATATTATATTTGGGAAGTCTTCTTGCTCTTCTGGTACAGGGTTCCTTGATAAACAGTCGGCGTCTTTATGTTTACGCCCATTTTTATAGACTACGGTGATGACAAATTCATACAGCCTGAGTGCCCATCTAGCGAGTCGTCCGGAAGGATCTTTAAGTCCTGCAAGCCAGCACAATGAATGATGATCTGTAACAACTGTGAAATTTCGGCCAAAAAGGTAGGGTCTAAATTTGAATGTGGCCCAAACAACCGCAAGCAGTTCCTTTTCAGTCGTAGAATAATTCTTTTCAGCCTTTGTTAGGGTCCTGGATGCATAAGCTATTGGTCTTTCAGCACCTCCTTGTATTTGGATTAACACTGCTCCAATGCCATATCCACTGGCGTCGGTGTGTATATGGGTCTCGGCGTCTTCAATAAAGTGCCCAAAAACAGGTTCAGAGGTTAAAGCTTCTTTAAGGATCTCGAAGGCATTTTCTTTTTCTTTATTCCAACAGAATTTGACATTGTTTTTCAAAAGGTCATTCAGAGGTTTAGCTTTGTGGAAAGGTTTTCCACAAATCGTCTATAATAGGAGCACAGTCCTAAGAAACTTCTGATATCAGGTATACTTTTAGGAGATGGAAATTTTAAAATGGCTTCAACCTTTTCGGGATCTGGATGTATTCCATTTTCATTGACAACGTGTCCTAGAATTTTTAATTGTCTTGAGCCAAATAGACATTTTTCATGGTTCACATTCAATCCATATTTTTGAAGGCATTCCAAAACAACTTCTAACCTTTTTAGATGTTCTTCAAATGAAGGACCATAAACCACTATATCATCCAAATAGCAAAGACAGATGTTCCATTTTAGTCCTTTCAAAACGGTATCCATCATCCTCTCAAATGTAGCTGGGGCGTTACAGAGGCCAAATGGCATTACTCTAAATTCGTATAGTCCATCAGGTGTAATGAATGCCGTCTTCTCTCTATCATGCTCATCCACTTCAATTTGTCAATAGCCAGTTCTTAAATCCATACTTGAGTAATATCTGGCTCCCGATAAATTATCCAAAGCATCATCAACCCGTGGTAATGGATAAACATCTTTCTTCGTGATCTTATTAAGTCGTCGATAGTCAACGCAAAACCTCCAAGACCCATTCTTTTTCTACACAAGTACTACAGGCGAAGACCAAGGACTTTCAGAAAATTGAATTATATCTTGTTCCATCATTCTGTCAACTTCCTGCTGTATGATTTTCCTCTCCATTCCAGACACTCGGTAAGGCCTCTGTTTTGTTGGAGCGTTATCACCCGTGTCAATCTTATGCTTTATTTTACTTCGGGCAGGTTGGGACTTCCCAGAAAAATCAAAGACATTCGAAAATTTCTTGAGAACATTCATCTTATTTTGCTGATCTTCAGTAAGATTTGAGTCGATCATTGCTTCTATCTTCTGGTTCAATTTGATGATCCCTATCTCTTCTTCTTGGATTAATACATCGCATTTCAAGGAGCATATGGAGCCAACATCAACATCGCTCATGGTGGCAAGGGCCATACGAGAAGGAATCATCAGTGGTTTAGAAGTTCCGTTTGCTATCCACAAATCTGCTTTCCCTTGCCAGAAGGTTGTTAGAAGAGAGGGCATTATAAATTCCTTCCTTATTAAGAGTTCCCAATTTGGGCAGATTAGAACATCTCTATTTTCTTGAAGTGGTGTACCCACTACTGATATCTTACAACTTGACTTAGGTAGAATTACATAATTATCAGCAGAGTATACATCAAGGTTAATTTGGTCATCATTTATTGGTAGTGTTTCTTTCAAATACAATTCTTGATCACCACAATCAATAACCGCTCTTGTTGCTTTGAAGAAATCCCACCCCAAAATTATATCGTGGCTGCAATCAGGAATTACGATAAATTCAAAGATTGTGGCGAGATCATTGATAAGGACCTTTTGTAAACATTTTTTTCAAAGTTTTAACAAGCTTTCCATTGGCGACTTTAACGACTGGTCCAGATTCAACAAAAAATGGAGTTCTCAGACGTCTTCTAAACTTTTCTGAAACCACGGAATAATCTGCGCCCGAGTCTATCAGTATTTTAGTTTCCAGTCCATTAATGTTCCCTTTTATACAATTCCGTTTAATTTTGCAGACGTCGATGATGGAGGATTTTCAAAAACTGCGGCCTCACCCCCCATATAGGTCGCGCATCCTAGTTTTCCTCATTTTCGCGACGGGGTGAGCGGCTTGAAAAACGACCTGCCCCTGGTGATTGGCTTCTTCGTCTTGGCATCCTTCCTCTGCCTGGATATGGTGAAACACTGCGGCTAAAACCTCCGGGTCTAGGGAGAGTTGAGAAATCGTCATTCAAATCGTAGGGCCTTTGTGGGGTTGCATTGTCGGCTGCTGGAAATGTTCTTTTCAATCTGGCATCCTCAAAGGTACGTCTTCTTTCTCGACAGTAACGTAAAACATGGCCTTGCTTCCCGCAATGAAAACAGATAGGTTGGTTATCAACCGTTCGCCATTGGTCAGATGTTCTGGGGGCATATGGAGTGTAGTCATCTTCTCGTCGAAATCTTGGTACAGACGTTCTACTTCTTTGAGATTGGATACTTCGCCTTGTAATTGGGGCGAGTACTTGTTGCACCTCCCCTTTAACTATGGCCTCCAAAGAATTCACGTCAGTTGGTCTAAAGGGTTCCACTTCAGACATTTTAGGCATAATCTTTTGCAACTCCTTCTGGACAATCCATCGAATCTTCAAGGCTAAATCTTCTTCAAAGTCCGATGAGATCGGAGTCACGTTCGGTAATCTTTCATAACGTGTTCTTTTGATGCGGCGTTGTTTCATGTTCTCTAGCTGTCGGCAAAATTTCACCAGCTCGTCAACAGTTGTGGGATCTTTGACAATTAGAGCTTGGTAGAAATATTCGGCAATCCCCTTCATCAAATTTCCAACTTTTTCTTCCTCCTCCATTTCGGGATTAACTCGGGAGCACAGTGAATAGGATTTCTTGAATGTAAGATTCGGTTGTCTCTCCAGGCTTTTGAGCTCTGGTCTTTAGTGTCATTTCCGCTCGTCGAGTAAGCTCTTCTTTTTGCCCAAAACTTCACAAAGATCAGTCTTGAATTGAGTCCATGAATTAATGATGTCCTCGTTGTTATCGAACCACTGGGCGGCTGTTCCCTCGAGGTAAAATACAACATTGGCAAGGCTTTGAGTCTCATCCCATTTGTTGTATTTTGCGACCCTTTCAAACATTTTGATCCATTTCTGGGGATCTTGAGCACTCTGGCCAGAGAAAGTCGGAGGATTGCTTGGAATATGACAGGCGAAAGATTGTTGTCCAGAATTTGCTCCGAAAACTTCGGAAGTCCCAGAAGCTTCAGTTGTCACCATCTTTGCACTGCTTGGCAGATCCTCAAATCCGTATTGGGGTTGTAGGCCTTGCAGTCGAAAGCTCCTTCTAAGTGCCGTCTTGAATTTACCCGGAATCTCCACCAAAGATGTCGCGTAGAAAATAAGTGAGAAACTGCCTTGTAAAGTTTCAAGAAACTTAACTTTCCAAAAATAAACTTAGACGTTGAGTTTTATATGACTTCCAAGAAATTATCTCTCTCTGCCCGTGGCGCGGTCTCTACGAGCCACGAGTCACAAGCTCTTCTACCCTTTTAATGCTGTGTTTTCTCAACTTGAGAAATAGAGGAGAGCTTCAGATCATGTATAAAAGTAAATGCCGCAATATATATTGCCACGTTTTTATTTTTAAAACGCTAATTTCAGTTTAGTAAAATTTTATTTTTAAAGTTTATTATTTTAAAAGTGAAATGTTTGTTAATGAAATAGACATTTTGCCTAAACTCATTTATTGCTGCTTTCTTTTACAAGCCATTTGTTTATGTATATTTTTACATATCGTTTTTATTGAGTTTTTATTAATTTTGCATGTACATCATTGACTTTTAATGAATGAGAAAAAGAAATTGAAAATAAACATATGAAAAATTAAAGTAACATTTTAAAGGAATTTATGTACAATTGAAAATTGTTTCTGTAACGTCTCATATTCCCCTTCTTGAAGCATTTATTCTCGGGTAATAAATGGTCGAAGTTGAGATATGTGAACGCGTCTTGCTTGCTTTTGGTCTTTCAGAGAGATATCGTAGGTTACATCAGATATCTTTTTTTGAATGACAAATGGTCCTTCATATTTTGGTGATGTCTTGATGAGACGAGGGTCGTTGAAGGCAATTTTTCTTATGACTAAGTCTCCTTCTTTAGAGACATACTTGGGGTGATGGCTATCGTGTTTAATCTTCCACTTACTTCTAATTTGTTCTGTCCGCAGGCTAGCTTTCCTCCTGGCTTCTTCAATTGTAATTGGAGTTTGGTCGGCAAATTCGGGTACATTACCGATTCCATACATTAAGAAAAGCGGTGAAAAACCAGTCACGTCATGTGGTGTGGAATTATAATTTTTGACAACTTGCGGTAACAATGAGCTCCATTTACATCTAGGTTTCTCTAGAACAGCTATTCTCAGTTTTGTCATTATCGTATCATTTAATTTCTCACAAATGCCATTGCACTGAGGATGATAAGGCGAAGTAAATGTGTGTTTAATTCCTTGTAAAGAAAGAAATTTGTTGAACTCTTTTGATATAAAATTTTTGCCATTATCTGTTAAGATAGTATTGATCGAATTAACAGATTTGATTATCTTATCAAGACATTGAGTGACAGCTTGAGCAGTGTTTGTTATTGTGGGATATGCCCATAGATAACGAGTTGCGTGATCAACAAAAACTTGAATGAATTTATGCTTTGTGTTAGCTGCTGCTGTTCCCAGTACAATAGTGTCACAACCGATCATTTGTAATGGTTGGATATTTGACGTTGGAGTGATCATTTCTCCTAAAGTTGGTTCATGTCTGACCTTTACTAGTTGACAAGATTTACAAGATCGAACATAATTCTTGATATCAGTTGTTATTCCTTTCCACCAATAACATTGAGTAAAAGTTTGCATGTTTTGGTTATTGATGGGTGACTCAATGAATCGTGATATTCTTCCAATATTTTTTTTTTGTAAGCGAGTTTGGGACAGCTGCTTTAAAAACTCCTCTTTGTTTGATCATTACCACACCGTCGTGAGTGTGGGAATTTTTCAAGAAACTCAAATCTGAATTTTGTTGGTGTTCTTGAAGTTCTTGAGTTGCAATGTTAACAACTGGGAGTCTTGATAAGGCGTCAACATGAGTTTGTTGCTTTCCAGAACGATGAACGATGTTACATGATTTCGAGGATAAACTAAGAATCCATCTAAAATACTTAGGTTTCGGTTTCTTCATGGTGAAAAGCCATTGGAGCGCCGCATGATCAGTGATGATTTCAAATGGTTGGTTTTCCATGTATACATGAAAGTGATCAGTTGCTTGTATTACGGCTAGGCATTCCATCTCATAAGCAGAATAATTCTCTTGGTGTGGTTGCAGTGTTTTGGAGTAATAAGCAATTACATGTTCCTCATTGTCTGGACCAATTTGTGTTAGGATTGCTCCAATTCCATATTTGGAGGCATCTGTATAAACTTTAGAGGGGTAGTCCGGGTTGTAAATAGCAAGGACAGGTTTTGTAGATAGTGCCATTTTAAGTTTAGCGAATGACTCCTCTACTTCCTCATTCCAGATGAAGGGCTGATTCTTCCGAGTGAGTCGAACCAAGGGGAATGAAATTTTAGAAAAGTCCTTCACAAATTTTCTGTAATAATTTGCCAATCCCATGAACTGACGAACTTTCTTTACAGTATCAGGTCTTGGAAAGTCTTGAATAGATTTTACTTTTCCTGGATCAGGTTTTAATTGATTGTGACTGATGATATGTCCGAGGTATTTTACTTCAGTTCTTCCAAAAATACATTTCGACAATTTTAATTTCATGTTGTACTGTCTTAATTTGTCAAAAACTTTACAAAGAAGCTCTATGTGCTCTTGCCATGTTTTCGTGTACACCAATATGTCATCTTGGAAAGAGCAAGTTCCTTTCCATAATAATTCACCTAGAATATGTTGGATTATCCTTTGAAACGTTGAAGCAGCATTTTTTAAACCAAAGGGCATCACTAAAAACTCATAATGACCATCGTTTGTGACGAATGCAGTTTTTTGAATAGATTGCGGGTCCATTTCGATCTGCCAATAACCCCATGCAACATCAAGGGTAGAGAAGAATCTGGATTCATGCAATCGATCAAACATGTCCTGTATGTGAGGTAGGGGTTGCCTGTCATCCAGTGTGATCTCGTTAAGACGTCTGTAATCAATGCACATCCTTTTATTTCCATCCTTCTTGGGAACCATAACAACAGGAAATGCCCAAGGAGAATCTGAAATTCTTATTAACTTGTGTTCGAGGAGTTCTTTAACTTGTTCAGCTATCTCTTCATACTCTTTCAGAGGACGACGATAGGGTCTAAGAGAAATTGGTTGTTCACTTTTCGTGATGATCTTATGTTGTATAGCTACTTTTCCCAAATCAATAGCATGCTGAGAAAATACATTCCTATTGTGTTCAAGTAATTCTTTTAATTCATGTTCTCTTATCTCTTCTAGATGATTTACAAGAATTGGATTTTGTAATCCATAAAATTTGGTGTAAATTGTTTTGTCTTTGACGTCTATTAAAAGATTAAAAAGAGATGCAACATCTAATCCGATCAAGAGTGGATATTTAAAGTTCTTCATTACATGGAGAGTTACAGGTTTAATTAGTTTATCTATTCTTACCTTGGTCTGAAGGCTTCCACATGTCCTGGTAACACCATCCGCTTGGCTGATGTGAATGTCTGAATTTGGTTGAAGTTGAAGACGGGTTCGCTTGAACAATCGCCAATTGATTATTGATACTGTTGCTCCAGTATCCACAAATGCTTGCGCAGGAATTCCATTTACTTCAACACTTATGTTGATAAGCTTGAAAGCTCCTTGTGTAGGGGTATTTGTCAAAGTACTTACATTCAACAATTCCAGGGCTCCGCATACTTGTTTCACTGAAATGTTTTGATTAGGCCTATCCTTTTTATAATTAGGATCATAATCCTCACAATCTGTGACCCAATGTTTAATTTTTATTCCCTTTTTCGAACATATTGGACACCAGAATGGGCAAACATTTTTTCTATTATCATTATTTTTTGTCGCGAGATGTATTTTGTTTTTAGGCTTAAACTGAATTGAAGCCCTATTTTGTTCAATTGAAGCTGCGATATGAAACCATTTTGTGGCGTCAGTTGGCTGTGCAGCCACAATTAAATATTTCCAATCATTTGGAAGTCCGTCTGTTAATAAATGTATTTTTTCCTCCTTCGTTAGATGGGTTTGATTTAACAGGCGAATTTTATCTTGAAAATAATTTTCTATTGATTCTTCTCGTTTTAATCTTCGATGTGATGCTGAGACAATTGGATTTGCGTTGTATGAACCAAATCTTTGAAACAACTTTTCCTTTACAACTTCCCATCTTTTTATTGCAGGATTTGAAATAATCTCGTCTGCATACCATTCAAGTGCTGAATCTGTCAAGTAGTACATAAGATTTTTGATTTTTTCATCTTCTTTTAAAGAATTATTTTCAAAATCATATAATTTGATCCATGACTCAGGCCTAATTGCCGACTTTGAGCAGTTGAATTTTTGCAACCGGTTGTTTGGATTTTCCGCCATTTTTTTTTCCGTATCCTTTTCGACTGCGCCAAATGCCACGTTTTTATTTTTAAAACGCTAATTTTAGTTTAGTAAAATTTTATTTTTAAAGTTTATTATTTTAAAAGTGAAATGTTTGTTAATGAAATAGACATTTTGCCTAAACTCATTTATTGCTGCTTTCTTTTACAAGCCATTTGTTTATGTATATTTTTACATATCGTTTTTATTGAGTTTTTACTAATTTTGCATGTACATCATTGACTTTTAATGAATGAGAAAAAGAAATTGAAAATGAACATATGGAAAATTAAAGTGACATTTTAAAGGAATTTATGTACAATTGAAAATTGTTTCTGTAACGTCTCAATATTGTTGCACCAGGTTGCGGCTTGGCAGACTCTTCAGCCTTGATTCTCTCCTGTGCTGGGTCTTGCATCTTACCAGAGCGTGTTTCAACCATCCTACAAATTTATAAAAGGGAATAATGAGATAAGTCTACTTTATGTAGCCACCAGAATAATTTATTTATTTTCTCACATCAAAGAGAGCAGTGAAGTCACAGTGTACCTAAATACAAATAATGATAATCTAAAAATAATCTGTTTTAAATAAATATCATAGAATATAAAAATAAATAAATATATAATTTAAATTCCAAATATATTAAAAATAATATAATAAATACGCCATTAATCATGATGTAACACTTCCCCCTCTCCAGAGGTCGTCACGTCCTCGTGAGTTACCTCATCAATTCTCTCAAAATAGGGTTTGAGTCTTGAGACATGGACAATCAATGGGTCTTGGCCAGGATTATCTTTCGGCTCAATTAAGTAATTTACGTTAGACAGCTTCTTTAATATTCGATATGGGCCAAAATATTTTCTCAATAGTTTTTTCGCATTTTCCGATTTTCCTGACTGGTGTCCAAACTGCCACTAAATGTCCTGGTTCATAGATTTTCTTATTGTGTTTTTTGTCATAGTTTCTTTTCATTCTTTCCTGAGTCTTCTCTGTGTTGTTAATGACTACCTGTCTCGTCCTTGCTATTTTATCTAAGTAGTTTTCTATATATTCGTCGTAATCGTCCATGTTACTGTCCGTTGGGATATTCTCGTCGTCTAAGAGGGACATGGGTTCCCTTCCAAACAACAGGAAAAATGGAGAGTAGCCTGTGGTTTCTTGAATCGTGGTATTATACGCGTGGGTGATAAAAGGGAGGATTTCATCCCAGTTCTTTTGGTCTGTGTTCACATACATGCTGATCATATTGATTAAAGTTCTATTTAGCCGTTCCGTTAGTCCGTTAGTCTGGGGGTGGTAGCTCGTTGTGAAGCAGTGTTTCACTTTGCACATTTTCATTACCTCCTTCATCAAATTGCTAGTGAATTGTGAACCTCTATCGCTAATAAGAAATCTTGGGGCCCCGTGACGTAAAATAATATGTTCGATTAAAAATGTAGAGACTTCTTTCACGGTTGCTTCTGATACTGCCTTTGTTTCAGCATACTTGGTATAATAATCAGTCAACACAATTATCCACTTCCTTCTTCTTTTCGTTGATGGCAAGGGGCCAACAAAGTCAATTCCGATTCTTTCAAAAGGGTAGTTAGCTGGGGGAATAGGTTGTAGAAGTCCAGAAGGCAAGTGATTTGAACCTTTCCGACTTTGGCAAAGATGGCACGTCTTTACAAATTCTGAAACATCTTTCAACATGGAAGGCCAATAGTATTTATTCTTCAATCGGTAAGTGGTTCTGGCGACGCCCAGATGGCCATTCAGCATATGGTTGTGGTATTCACTCATGACTTCCTTCCTTCTCTTCTTTGGCACTACCAGCAACCATGCCCTACCTTCAGGATTTGGATTTTTCTTGTAGAGACACCCATTTTCTTCTTTGAAGTTCTGTGTAATTGAACGCTTGTTTCCACTAAGGTTCTCCTTAATATTCTCAATAAAATCATCCTTTTCGTCTATTATTTGATTCAGAAATAGTCTTTCATAATCTTCGTCCCATTCGTTTTCAGGTAAGGGTCCTCTAGATAAACCATCAGCGTCCAGATGTTTTTTACCCGATTTATGTATGATTTCGAAATTATATTCCTGAATCTTCAGTGCCCATCGTGCTAATCGGCCGGTCGGATCTTTCAGATTCTTAAGCCAGCATAGTGCGTGATGATCAGTTACGATTTTGAAGTGCCTTCCATATAGGTAGGGTCGTAACTTGGACATTGACCACACAACAGCTAGACATTCTTTTTCGGTAGTCGAATAATTTTGCTCAGGTTTTCTCAGTGTTCGACTTAAATATGAGATAACTTTTTCTTTATCGCCGAACTTTTGGACTAATGTTGCACCCAGGCCGATGTTAGATGCGTCAGTATGAATGTAAGTAATTGCATTTGGGTCAAAGTGCCCTAAGATTGGAGGATTTATCAATGCTACTTTAAGGGTTTGAAATGCTTTTTCTTGATTTTCTGTCCAGGTAAAAGGTACATTCTTTTTTATAAGACTGGTTAATGGATCGGCAATTTTTGAAAAACCTTTGATAAATTTTCTATAATATGAGCACATTCCTAAAAATGATTGAACTTCTTTTATCTTTTTGGGCCGAGGAAAATCTCTAATAGCCTTGATATTATGCTCCGCTGGTTTTATACCATGTTGATTAGTTATATGGCCAAGAATCTCCAGTTCTTCGAAAGCAAATTGGCATTTTTTGTTGTTCAATTTTAAATTAGCCTCGCGAAAACATTTTAAAACAGCTTCTATTCTTTTGAGATGTGTTGAAAAATCCGAGCTATAAATGATTACGTCATCTAGATAACATAAGCAAATTTGCCATCTAAGATTACCAAGCATATTTTCCATGTTCCTCTCAAATGTAGCAGGGGCATTGCATAGACCAAAGGGCATTACGTTGAACTCATATAGGCCATGTGCTGTAGTGAAGGCTGTCTTTTCTTTATCTTTCTCCTCAACCTCTACTTGCCAATATCCTGATTTAAGGTCAATTGCTGAAAAGTATTTGGATCCTTGAAGTGTATCCAATACTTCATCAATTCTGGGAATTGGGTAAACATCCTTCACTGTTACATCATTCAATTTTCTGTAGTCAACGCAAAATCTGTACTTACCATCTCGCTTCTTGACCAAGATTACAGGGAAGGACCATGGACTCGAGGATGGTCTAATTATGCCGTCTCTGAGCATTTCATCAATTTGTTCTTTTATGATTTCTCGCTCTTTCGCGCTCACCCTATACGGCTTGTGTTTGATCGGTTTCGCGCCTTCTGTATCGATCCGATGTTTCGCTAAGTTGGATCTTCCTAATCCCGACGAAAACAAATCCTCGTACCTTTCCAAAACTAGTTTCAATTGCTCCTTTTCCGTATATGCTAAATTTTCGTTTATCTGAAATTGGGGTTCTTCATGCTCTTTTTGTTCACTTTCTTCCATAAGATTCACTTCGGCTGGCTGGCTTCCAAAGCACAATGTTTGGTTTTTTAATATTTTTAATGGTCGAGGGTAAGGGTTTGTTATCCAGATATATGTTTCCTTATTCACAACATTTATTAAGCTTCTCGCTAGTCGAAGTCCATTTGTTTGAAACATTTTATGGTTCTCCTCGATGATGTATTCGCCATCCTCTGCTTCTACAAATGCATTAATCAATTTAATAGAAAGTTCTGGTATAATGGCATCCTTTGCACTTTTTATTTTCTTCTGTTGATATTTGATTGCGTCACGATTTTCTGTCAAGTCATATTTGATTATTTCACGCTGACAATCAATTTTTGCGTTCATTTTCTTAAGAAAATCACGTCCAAGTATAAATATTCGCAAATGTGTTCTCATTATCACAAATTGATGTGTAATTGTTTTGTCATCAAATTTTATATTTAAAATAATATTTCCTACGATATCTAATTCTTTGCCATCGGGTCCGGAGCACATTTTATCAGGATTTATTATTTCAAGACCTGTGTTAAGAGCTGTACTAAGGTCGACCACTGAAAGATCGGCGCCTGTATCAATCAAAGCTTCGCAGATACCGATTCTATCCACGTTAATGTTCATTTTATATTTGGGGTCTAACTTTTTAATTCCATTTATGGTCGACTTGCTTTGATTGACGGACTCAGGCGCGATGTTTAGTTTAAATCTTCTAATGCAGCATATCTATTCCTTGTAGGGATACTCGAGTACGGGCTATTACTTACGTCAGAGTAGAGCAGAGGTCTCGACTTCTGAGTTCCATTATCCATTCGGATTTCTTCTTCGACCTTGTCTTGTGTAACTATGGGGTCCTCTTCCACAATTCTTACAAACCTGACTCTGCAATACCGCGCTACGTGTCCTGGCTTGTTACACTTGAAACATATTGGTCTCCCGTCTTCTGTCCTATTCCTATTTGAATTTGGATTCTTATTGTATGTTTTACCTGGGTAGACCGGTTTTGGCTCAGGATTGGGAGTGTAAGATCGTCTAGGGGCAGATACCTGGGGCAGAGGCTTGTTCTGGTAATACCTCGGAGTGGGGGCCTGGGGCTTGGAGGTGTTCTGGTAGTACCTCGGAGCGGGGGCCTGGGGCTTGGAGGTGTTCTGATATGGTCTTCTGAACGACGTAGCATTCTTCCATTTGGGGGTCGACCTTGTTGCACAGTACAAGGATATCCTCTGCGAACCTGATTGCAGGTTCATTCCACTGTTGTATCCTGTTTAATCTCATCCTCATTTCTTCTTTGTTGGCGTCTGAGGCAAAATCCTCAATTAGGCGGCTCTTGAAATTTTCCCAGCTGGTGAAACTTACTTTGTGTAGGTTCAGCCAGGTTTTGGCGCTACCAATCATATTCATGGCAGCATAACGGGAGATAATGTAGTCTGCCCAATGGTACAGAAAGCCAATTTCTTCAAGAGATTCAATCCATGGGCGAGGGTCTTCTGTTCCATCATACTTGGGGATGTCGATGTTGGGATTCAGGACAACTGGGTCGGAACTAGCATCTCTACCAATTGTTGCACCAGGTTGCGGCTTGGCAGACTCTTCAGCCTTGATTCTCTCCTGTGCTGGGTCTTGCATCTTACCAGAGCGTGTTTCAACCATCCTACAAATTTATAAAAGGGAATAATGAGATAAGTCTACTTTATGTAGCCACCAGAATAATTTATTTATTTTCTCACATCAAAGAGAGCAGTGAAGTCACAGTGTACCTAAATACAAATAATGATAATCTAAAAATAATCTGTTTTAAATGAATATCATAGAATATAAAAATAAATAAATATATAATTTAAATTTCAAATATATTAAAAATAATATAATAAATACGCCATTAATCATGATGTAACAATATATATATATATATATATCGTTTATTTTAAACTGTATTACACTTTTAGTATATGTCACATATCCTCCAATTAGTTAGAGCCGATTACTTAAATACACTGTTTCTATTTGCTACCACCCCCATATTTTGTATATATGCTATATCTTTATTAATAATACCTGTAAACCCCTATTTGTATGTAAAACTGAAAATGTTGAAGTCAAAATAAAGATCCAAAGAGTGTTCGGCCAGCTGGTGTCAGGGACAGAGGGGAGGGAAAATGCCAACGCCCAGCCCATGTGGGGTCTCGAAGGACATTTTCATAGACGACCCCTGGAAACAGGAAAGGTTTTGGCAGGGGGTCAGCAGTAGATGGTTCTAGAGTGTGTTCTGCGGCAGACTGCTCCTGTCTCTCACACAGTGTCTCTCTCCATGTCTCGGTGATAAGCATCCAAGTTTGTGTCATGGCCTCTACCTCTGTCCCGTGGGCTGTACCCGATCACTCTCTGTGCCAACATCTAGCCCTGCCTCTGCTTCTTGTTGTCCGCAGGTGGGAAGAACATCAACACTCCCCTCACGTACACGACTGCGAGATTATCCATACGTCGGCAGGATCACATTTGAAACAATATTACATATATATATGGCAATAAAGTGTGAAGAGAAATAAGGACACCACAAGTTAGAGAAAGAACCCAGGTAACCAGAGGGGAGAGAGAGAGACATTGACATTTGAAACAAATTTTTTGACAATTAGTCAATATTTACAAAAAATAATGATAATATAAATGGATAAATGATGAAAATGTACAATGATTTTAGGAGCTAGGGAGGCTCCACCACCTTGATAAGGTCCTCCTCCAGACGAGGATGGGGTCATTTCAGACTCCTCGCATCTCCAGGCCCAGGAAATGCTTGTAGATGCGGGTCTTGGCAGATGCCATGATGGCCAAGGCGTCATCCTCCAGGTCATGCTCGAAGATCCTGCTCTGCAGGTCAAGGGGCCGCTGGATGATGGTGAAGGCCTCCACGATCACTGGCCTGATCCGCCTACAGGACCAGTAGCGGTGGGCCAGTGAAAACTCTCCGGACCCACAGGCGATGCATGACTCCCGGGTTGAGGCCGGATGTGCTGGATGGGGAAGGGCGTGCAGGGCCAGCCGCACGGCAACGTCGGCATTGTTCTCCGAGAAGGCGCATCACCGGAGAGAAGAGCAGCTGATGGAGATGCGGATGCTGACGTGAGAAAGCCACCGTCCCAGCAGTTGGGTGCAGCCAGGCGTGGACGTTCCAGCATGCGGCGGGCAGTGCAGGTTGTTAGGCGCTGGAAGGCGGTAGTCGTCCCGCGCACCACGATTGCGTCCGCAAGGCTAGCGACGCGATGACGGCCCCGGGCATTCTGGGTGATCAGGCGTGAGCAAAAGCTCCCCGGAGCAGCGGCCTCCGCGAGAGCGCCACGCGTAGCGATGGTGATATTTGGAGGAGGCCCAGTCAGTTCTCCAATGCGCCATCCCAGCCATGTTGTAGGAGCCAGGAGCTCAGGGGGCCGCAGGAAACGGCAGTCGCCCACGACTCGAAGAGCCTGGAGGAGTGCTGGTTGTAGGATCCGATGGTTAAGCTCTAGGATCTCCGCAGCAGCTTCGAAGAGGTGAAGACTCCGACGACGACGCCGCAAGGGAAGCCAGGTGCCAGGAGTGGACGCAGGAGACAGCCACATCCCGCTCTCGGCGAGCCAAGAGTGAGCATTGCGACCTCCACGCAGTGCTGCCTGGACACCCTTGAGGCACGACAGCCGGGGCTGAGTGCCGACGTCGAGATGTCCCATGCCTCCCACGGAGATCGGCCGCGCTAGGATGCTGCCGGGAAGCCATGAGGTTCGATCGTGCCCCCCCACACGAGTCGAGCCAATATTGCCTGCAGTCTTGCGATGGTGGTCTCGCTGGGAAGGTAAGCCTGGAGGTGATAGTATATGGCCGAGAGCACCATGGCCTGTAGCCGTTCGTCAGGAGCATGAGAGAGGTGGCAGTTGATAAATGTCGCCTTTATTTCCCGGATGGTGACGTCGAAGGCGGCGATCTTGCCAGGGGACAGGACCCTTTTCCCGATGACCTGGACGCCGGATGAGAAGATGCAGGCGAGGCCGGATCTTCTGGCACTAGATATGCTGGAATAACCTCTGCCCTGTATCCCAAGCAGAGGTCTTCGACGGTGTCCAGGGTGGTGACATTAGTCTCCTGAATGAAGGCAATGTCAACTGCATGCTGCCCCAGGAAACAGCACAATTCGATGCTCCAGTGTCGAGCGGCAATGACGCGCACATTAAGGCACGCAAGGCGGTAGCTCTTTCGCGCTCCTTGTCCATGTTTTGATGTTAGAGAGCCTTTTTTAAAGGGTTGACTTGGAGGATCCAAGTCCCTTTATGAGTTGCTCGCTGAGTAGGTACAGGGCCAGCTTCTGTTCTGCGCTGATTTTTTTCATTAGCAGCTTCAGGTGAGGAAGGGACACGATAGCCTCTTTCACTTCCTCTTCCTTCAAGCCTAGGAGTGGATAATAAGAAATCACTGTTAATAGGGGAGGAATAACAACAACAATAGCCTTTATTGGGCACACGTGCCATACAGGATTCTCCCGGTAGGACAAAATAAATAGATCTATAGGGGAGGAATAAATGTAACTATTACAATTTTTATATATTAAAATTGAACTAAATTAATAATGCAAATATTCGCATTAAAGTTAACAAGGAATGACTTCTTTGAAGAATGAATGGTAGGGGTAAAACAATTGCACTCACAGGTTATGTTGGTTTAGAGAGAAAGTAGATTCATTGAGTTCATTGAGGGAGGGTTCTGTCTGCTGATACTAAACGTGCCAGGGTTGTCCGCCACGGTAGTGGCAGGGATATGGCGGAGTCTTGTCCATGGTGGTGGAAGGTGTCATTCTCTGGCGCTGTGATCGTTCTTGGGCAGATCTAGAGCTGGAAGAGGTGTGCGGCAGGTTCATCTCCGTCGTAGGTGATTCCTTATCCGGATCACGGTTCAAAAGTTGGCGAGGAAGGGGGTGAGAGTTCGAAGAGAAGTGGCTACAGTTGAGTTGGTTGTAAATTATTGTGGAACTTAGGTATTTTATTTATAATGTCTATCTGCACAACGTACTGTAACACCACACAATTAATTTGACCCAATTTGAAGTCACCACATTGACTGGAATACTACTAACACCTTGCTTAATTCAGTATTATAATCAGTGAATTTTATTGTTTATTGTTATATTTTCTTACTAAAATAAAAAAAATGAATAGATATAAAAAAATTATGACATTTTATATGCCTTCGGCGAAAAACTGACTAAAGTATTTCGATATTACACCTGCTTGTAACTATCGGTACTGTTGTCAAAGAATCACACACATTTAATTTGTTTAGTTTTATTCATACTGCATTATAGAGCTAGTCTATAATCCAAATAATACCTTTTCTTTAATCAGTATTGTAATTTAGAAGAAACATTTTTTTTTTCGATTTACGTTTCTAAGAAAAAAAATTGAAATTTCTTGATTTTCCATAATTCGAATAATTCGACACTAAGAGCAACGATCGTTGTTTAATGTTTATACCTTCTTTAACTAATTTATTCAATATTTCAATTAGTTAAGAAAAAATTGTATATATATTGTTGCACCAGGTTGCGGCTTGGCAGACTCTTCAGCCTGGATTCTCTCCTGTGCTGGGTCTTGCATCTTACCAGAGCGTGTTTCAACCATCCTACAAATTTATAAAAGGGAATAACGAGATAAGTCTTCTTTAAGTAGCCACCAGAATCCTTCCTTTATTTTCTCACATCAAAGAGAGCAGTGAAGTCACACGTGTACCTAAATTCAAATGATGACAATCTAAATAATCTGTGTTTTAAATAAATATCATAGAATATTTTATATAAAAATAAATAAATATATAATTTAAATTTCAAATATATTAAAAATAATATAAGAAATACGCCATTAATCATGATGTAACACTTCCCCCTCTCCAGAGGTCGTCACGTCCTCGTGAGTTACCTCATCAATTCTCTCAAAATAGGGTTTGAGTCTTGAGACATGGACAATCAATGGGTCTTGGCCAGGATTATCTTTTGGCTCAATTAAGTAATTTACGTTAGACAGCTTCTTTAATATTCTGTATGGGCCAAAATATTTTCTCAGTAGTTTCTCACACTTTCCTATTTTCCTAATTGGTGTCCAAACTGCTAATAATTCTCCTGGTTCGTAGCTTATTTCCATGTGTTTCTTGTCATAGTTATTTTTCATTCTTTCTTGAGTCTTTATTGTGTTGTTAATAACTAATTTTCTTGTTCTGTTTTTTTGTCTAAGTGATGTTTTATGTATTCATCATAATCATCTTTGTCAATGTCCACCGAGATATTCCTGTCGTCCAAAAGAGACGTGGGTTCTCTTCCAAACATCAGGAAAAAGGGAGAATATCCTGTGGTTTCCTGAATTGTAGTATTGTAAGCGTGAGTGATGAATGGGAGTATTTCGTCCCAATTTTTCTGATCAGTGTTCACATACATACTGAGCATATTGATCAATGTTCTATTTAACCGCTCTGTCAATCCATTAGTCTGGGGATGATAGCTCGTTGTGAAGCAATGTTTAATCTTGCACGTTTTCATCACCTCTTTCATTAAATTACTGGTAAATTGAGAGCCTCTGTCACTAATAAGATATTGTGGGGCTCCGTGCCGAAGAAAAATATCCTCTACTAGAAATTTAGAAACTTCTTTCACTGTTGCTTCCGAGACTGCTCTTGTTTCTGCATATCTAGTGTAGTAGTCCGTCAGCACGATTATCCATTTTTTCCTGTTTTTCGTAGATGGTAGTGGACCAACAAAGTCAATTCCAATTCTTTCGAAAGGAAAGTTGGCTGGGGGGATGGGCTGTAGTAGTCCAGAAGGTAATTGGTTTGAGCCTTTCCTACTTTGGCAAAGGTGACACGTCTTAACGAATTCTGAGACATCCTTTAGCATGGATGGCCAAAAGTATTTACTCTTTATTCGCTACATGGTTCTGGCGACGCCCAGATGGCCATTCGACATATGATTGTGATGTTCTTTCATAATTTCTCTCTTTTTTATTCTCTGGAACCACAAGCAACCACGCCCTGCCTTCAGGGTTCGGGGTTTTCTTAAAGAGGCATCCATCTTCTTCTTTAAAGTTTTGCGCAATTGATCGCCTGCTTCCATTAAGGTTTTTCTTAACACTTTCGATAAATTTATCCTCTTCTTCTGTTATTTGATTTAAAAATAGCCTTTCAAAATCCTCATCCCAATCAGTTTCTGGTAAGGGCCCCCTAGATAAGCCATCGGCGTCCAGATGCTTCTTTCCCGATTTATGTATCATATCGAAGTCATATTCTTGAATTTTCAATGCCCATCTTGCCAATCGACCTGTTGGATCCTTCAAGTTTTTGAGCCAGCATAAGGCGTGATGGTCTGTTACTATTTTAAAGTGTCTTCCATAAAGGTAGGGTCGTAATTTTGACATTGACCAGACAACGGCCAGACATTCTTTTTCAGTGGTTGAATAATTTTGCTCCGCTTTACTTAGGGTACGACTCAAATATGAGATCACCTTCTCTTCACCACCGATGTCTTGGACAAGTGTTGCACCTATGCCGATGTTGGACGCATCAGTATGAACATAAGTAGGTGCATTTGGATTGAAGTGACCTAAAATTGGTGGACTTAATAGTGCTGTTTTTAGGGTTTGAAACGCTTCCTCTTGTCTTTCTGTCCAGGTAAATGATACACTTTTTTTTATAAGGTTGGTCAAAGGGTCAGCAATTTTTGAAAAGTCTTTGATAAATTTTCTATAATATGAACACATTCCCAAAAAGGATTGTACTTCTTTGACCTTTTTGGGTCGAGGAAAATTCTGACAGCTTTGATGTTATGTTCCGCGGGTTTTATACCATGTTTGCTCGTTATATACCCGAGAATCTCCAATTCTTCAAAAGCAAATCGGCATTTTTTGTCGTTTAACCTTAAATTAGATTCACGAAAACATCTAAAAACAGCTTCAAGTCTTTTGAGGTGCGTTGGAAAATCCGGGCTATATATGATAACATCATCCAGATAACACAAACAAATTTGCCATCTCAGATTTCCAAGCATATTCTCCATATTTCTCTCAAAGGTAGCAGGCGCGTTACAAAGTCCAAAAGGCATCACGTTGAATTCATATAATCCATGCGCTGTAGTGAAAGCTATTTTCTCTTTGTCTCTTTCTTCGACTTCAACTTGCCAATATCCAGATCTGAGGTCTATTGCTGAGAAGTGTGTAGATCCTTGGAGAGTATCCATAACTTCGTCTATTCTAGGGATCGGATAGACATCTTTTACTGTCGCATTATTCAGTTTTCAGTAGTCCACACAAAATCTGTATTTACCATCTCGCTTCTTGACCAATATTACTGGAAAAGACCAGGGGCTAGAAGATGGCCTAATTATGCCTTCTGTAAGCATCTCGTCAATTTGCTCTTTTATAATATCTCGTTCTTTAGCACTTACCCGGTAAGGCTTGTGTTTAATTGGCTTCGCGTCTTCTGTGTCTATCCGATGTTTTGCAAATTGGTTCTCCCTAATCTCGATGAAAAAAAGATCTCCATACCTTTCTAAAACTTGTTTTAACTCCTTCTGTTCCTTTGGTGAAAGATTTTCGTTTATTTGGAATCTAGGTTCTTCGTTCTTTTCTACCTCTCTTTCTCGACTCACATTTATTTTCGCTGGACTACTTCCAAAAGCCAATGTTTGGTTTTTCATTATTTTTAACGGTCGAGGATACGGATTAGTTATCCAGATGTGTGTTTCCCTATTTATAACATTGATCAAGCTTCTTGCTAGACGAAGTCCATTTGTTTGAAACATTTTGCTGCTCTCCTCGATAATATATTCTCCATCCTCTGTTTCTACCAATGCCTTGATCAATTTCATGGAACATTCCGGTACAATGGAATCCTTGGTACTCTTTATTTTCAACATTTCAGAATTGATTTCGTCATGATTATTCGTCAAATCATATTTTATAGTTTCTTGCTTACAATCTATTTTTGCGTTCATTTTCTTAAGGAAATCTCTCCCAAGAATTAATGTCCGTAAATGCGTTTTCAATATCACAAAGTTGTGTGATAATGTTTCGTCATCAATTTCACATTTAAAAATATACTTCCTACCATGTCCAATTTTTTCCATCGGGTCCTGCTGTTGTTTTGAGTTTACTTATACCATGGCCTGTATCGAGGGCCGTTCTGAGGTCGACCACTGAGAGGTCAGCACCTGTATCAACCAAAGCTTCAAGAGTCCCTATCTTGTCCACATTAATTTTTAATTTGTATTTAGGGTCCAACTTCTTGATTCCGTTTATGGTCGACTTGCTTTGATTGACAGATTCAGGCGCGACGCTTAGTTTAAATCTTCCAACACGGAATATCTATTCCGGGTAGGAATATTTGTCTGTGTGCTATGACATACATCAGCATAAAGCCGAGGTCCTGATTTCTCTGATATTTCATTCATTTGGCATTTTTCTTCGACCTTCTCTTGGGTATCTGCTGGATCCTCTTCTAGGATTCTTATAAACTTGACCCTACAATAACGGGCCACGTGCCCTGGCTTGTTACATTTAAAGCATATTGGTCTTCCATCTTCCGTCCTATTTTTGCTCACTTCTTGGCTTTTATTGTAAGTGTTTCTCTGAAGGTTTGGTTTCGGCACAAAGTTAGGATTATAAGGACGTCTAGGGGTAGAGGGCTGGGGAAAGTTGTTTCGATACTGTCTGGGGGTAGGAGGGGAGTCGTTCTTGTAATTATTGGAAACAGGGGCTTGGGGCCTGGAAGTGGTCTGGTAGTTTCGTGCGGCAGTCGGCGGCACGTACCTCGATTGTTGTTGGGGTCTAGAATAGCGTGGACCGTTATATAGGTTTCTGGATTTCTCCACACGTTCCCGATACTTCTTTTCAAAAGAATCCATTTTCTTGCACACGACAAGGTCATCGGTCGTTTTAGGAGGGTTCAGGTAGAGCGCGAATGAGTACTCTTTTTTTAGTCCTCCAATAACATGTTCAATTTTTGTTTCTTCTTCCATTGCGGGGTCAACCTTGTTGCACAACACTAGAATGTCTTCCGCGAACCTGATTGCTGGTTCATTCCAGTGTTGCATTCTGTTGAGCTTCATTCTAAGTTCTTCTTTATTCGCGTCCAAAGAAAAATCCTGAATGAGGCGGATTTTAATATTTTTCCAGCTCGTGAAACTAGCTTTGTGTAAATTCAACCAGGTTTTAGCGCTTCCCGTCATGTTCATGGCGGCATAACGAGAGATAATGTAGTCTGCCCAATGGTACAAGAAGCCAATTTCTTCAAGAGATTCAATCCATGGGCGAGGGTCTTCCGTTCCATCATACTTGGGGATGTCGATGTTGGGATTCAGGACAACTGGGTCGGAACTAGCATCTCTACCAATTGTTGCACCAGGTTGCGGCTTGGCAGACTCTTCAGCCTGGATTCTCTCCTGTGCTGGGTCTTGCATCTTACCAGAGCGTGTTTCAACCATCCTACAAATTTATAAAAGGGAATAACGAGATAAGTCTTCTTTAAGTAGCCACCAGAATCCTTCCTTTATTTTCTCACATCAAAGAGAGCAGTGAAGTCACACGTGTACCTAAATACAAATGATGACAATCTAAATAATCTGTGTTTTAAATAAATATCATAGAATATTTTATATAAAAATAAATAAATATATAATTTAAATTTCAAATAGATTAAAAATAATATAAGAAATACGCCATTAATCATGATGTAACAATATATAGGGAGATGTGAAATTTGGGAATTGACCATATCATCATCATTAATCAGAAAACTAAAGTACCTAGGTCACTTGTCTATTGGTGCAGACAACCTTGTTTACTGAAGAGTCACAAAAAATATTTAGCTAAATTAAACCTTATTACCTTCAACCTATACTTCAACTGGAGCTTTGTAGTTCAGTGACATAATTGATAAATTCTTGTGTTTTAGTAACAGGTGAAAATATAATATTGATTAAAAGATTGTAATGGACAAAACACACACATGCGCATAAGGACATACACAAACTCTATGTCCCACATGCCTCCTCCCAGAACAACAAGAACAAACACTTTTTAAATTTTCTTTATTATTTCTCTCAATCTCACTTTTAGTTTTAATTCATATCATACTTAACCCTAGAGATAAGTATTTCGATATCAATTTTCTAATACAATTTAAATACCATCTTCTATCAACCAACTAAAGTATTTCGATCTTTCGCCTTAGTCTATCGGCACTAACGCCAAAGAGTCACACACAAATATTTTAAATTGACCTATTCATACTACCTTATAATTCAGGTCTATAATACAATTGATACTTTTCGTCGATCAGTGCTACAGTTTTAAATAGCCCCCCCCCCCCTTTTTTTTCTCTCTCTCTCTCTCTCTTCTCCTTTGCTAACGAAAAAAATTGAACTTTCTTGGTTTTCTTTAATTTAAATTATTTGGCACTTAAAGGCATGATTATTATATGAAAGAAATATACTTCTTTAATCAATTAGCCCAAAGTTATAGTTATTTATGTATAGATCTAAAGGTAATTGATGAAAGATGAAATTTGGATAACAATGTTATTAATGGTTTTGTTTGATCGACCAATATAGTAATATTATAATAGACTTGATAAATGCATGGGTTTTTAAATATACTAATAATTTAAATTTTAAAAAGTCACATATTGATAGGTTTTATTAAAAACACTATATGTTGAGTGTAATTCGAACTGCTTGAGACTTGTCATTGTACATATACTAGACGAATGACCCGGGCAACGCCCGTGTTTTACCCGATTGAATGTTTTTATTACAATACTATTTGTTACAATTATAAATCGGAGCCGTGGATGTCACTCTTGTGAAACGTGCCGCTCCAAACTTTACATGTACATTAGGTCAGCTGTTATTACCCCTCATTTTCACCGCTAGAGGCGCGAGCGAATTGACTTTTTGTAAATATACATAATTATAAAGATAGAAGCGTCTATAGAAGATTATGATCATAATGATGATGCGCGCGCATCCGTGACATGAGGAATTGAGGAATTGATTGAGGAGGAAAGACGTTCGTGACTATATATGTTGATAATAATAACATAATAATAATAATTATTATTATTATCATTAGATAATGATAATGATCATATTGATGATGCGCGCGCATCCGTGACATGAGGAATTGAGGAATTGATTGAGGAGGAAAGACGGTCGTGACTACATATGTTGACTAGACGAATGGCCCGGGCAACGCCCGGGTTTGCCCGATTGAATGTTTTTATTCAAATACTATTTGTTACAATTATAAATTGGAGCCGTGGATGTCACTCTTGTGAAACGTCCCGCTCCAAAATTTATATGTACATTAGGTCAGCTGGTATTACCCCTTATTTTCACCGCTAGAGGCGCGAGCGAATTGACTTTTTGTAAATATACATAATTATAAAGATAGAAGCTTCTATAGAAGATAATGATCATAATGATGATGCGCGCGCATCCGTGACAGCGATGAGGAATTGAGGAAAGACGGTCGTGACTATATATTAATGACGAATGACCCGGGCAACGCCCGGGTTTTACCCGATTAAATGTTTTTATTCAAATACTATTCGTTACAATTATAAATTGGCGCCGTGGATGTCACACTTGTGAAACGTCCCGCTGCAAACTTTGTGTATGAGAAGCGATATTTTTATAGAAAGATGATCTGGCTTTTGTTTTCTGCTCGAATGAATGTTTTTCTGTTAGAATTTTGTTCCTGCGTACAAAATAATGAATTGGTTTCACCCGTGGTCTCTGCTTTTTGGAATTTTTCCCGATATTATTTTGTATCTGATAATCAAACATGATACAGCAATATCGTCATCATCATTTTCTGACTGAAAATATATAGTTTTAATAATTGATTTATATATATTTTTAAATAGCCTATCGTCTTCCCCGTATATTTTACCTATGTATGGAAATTTTGGTTTGAATTAGTGAACTACTGCGAATTTGTATACCGGACATACAAACAAACATACAAACAGACAAACATTCATTTTTATATATATAGAGATTTACTCTTCATTGTTGGCTTTTTATATTATATTTACTCTTCATTGTTGGCTTTTTAACTTGCATTCACTCTGTTGGCTTTTTATATTACATTTACTCTTCATTGTTGGCGTTTTATCTTACATTCACTCTTCATTGTTGGCTTTTTATATCATATTTACTCTTCATTGTTGGCTTTTTATCTTACATTCATTCTTCAAGGTTGTCTTTTTATATTACATTCACTCTTCATTGTTGGGTTTTTATCTTACATTCACTCTGTTGGCTTTTTATATTACATTTACTCTTCATTGTTGGCTTTTTATCTTACATTCACTCTTCATTGTTGGCTTTTTATATTATATTTACTCTTCATTGTTGGCTTTTTATCTTACATACATTCTTCATTGTTGGCTTTTTATATTACATTTACTATTCATTGTTGGCTTTTTATCTTACATTCACTCTTCATTGTTGACTTTTTATCTTACATTCACTCTTCATTGTTGGCTTTTTATCTTACATTCATTCTTCATTGTTGGCTTTTTGTATTATATTTACTCTTCATTGTTGGCTTTTTATCTTACATTCACTCTGTTGGCTTTTTATATTACATTTACTCTTCATTGTTGGCTTTTTATCTTACATTCACTCTTCATTGTTGGCTTTTTATATCATATTTACTCTTCATTGTTGGCTTTTTATCTTACATTCATTCTTCAAGGTTGGCTTTTTATATTACATTCACTCTTCATTGTTGGCTTTTTATCTTACATTCACTCTGTTGGCTTTTTATATTACATTTACTCTTCATTGTTGGCTTTTTATCTTACATTCACTCTTCATTGTTGGCTTTTTATCTTACATTCACTCTTCATTGTTGGCTTTATATCTTACATTCATTCTTCATTGTTGGCTTTTTATCTTACATTCACTCTTCATTGTTGGCTTTGTATATTATATTTACTATTCATTGTTGGCTTTTTATCTTACATTTATTCTTCATTGTTGGCTTTTTATATTACATTTTCTCTTCATTGTTGGCTTTTTATCTTACATTTATTCTTCAATGTTGGCTTTTTATATTACATTTACTCTTCATTTTTGGCTTTTTATCTTACATTCATTCTTCATTGTTGGCTTTTTATCTTACATTCATTCTTCAAGGTTGGCTTTTTATATTACATTCACTCTTCATTGTTGGGTTTTTATCTTACATTCACTTTGTTGGCTTTTTATATTACATTTACTCTTCATTGTTGGCTTTTTATCTTACATTCACTCTTCATTGTTGGCTTTTTATATTATATTTACTCTTCATTGTTGGCTTTTTATCTTACATACATTCTTCATTGTTGGCTTTTTATATTACATTTACTATTCATTGTTGGCTTTTTATCTTACATTCACTCTTCATTGTTGACTTTTTATCTTACATTCATTCTTCATTGTTGGCTTTTTATATTACATTCACTCTTCATTGTTGGCTTTTTATCTTACATTCATTCTTCATTGTTGGCTTTTTATATTATATTTACTCTTCATTGTTGGCTTTTTATCTTACATTTACTCTGTTGGCTTTTTATATTACATTTACTCTTCATTGTTGGCTTTTTATCTTACATTCACTCTTCATTGTTGGCTTTTTATATCATATTTACTCTTCATTGTTGGCTTTTTATCTTACATTCATTCTTCAAGGTTGGCTTTTTATATTACATTCACTCTTCATTGTTGGGTTTTTATCTTACATTCACTCTGTTGGCTTTTTATATTACATTTACTCTTCATTGTTGGCTTTTTATCTTACATTCACTCTTCATTGTTGGCTTTTTATATCATATTTACTCTTCATTGTTGGCTTTTTATCTTACATTCACTCTTCATTGTTGACTTTTTATCTTACATTCATTCTTCATTGTTGGCTTTTTATATTACATTCACTCTTCATTGTTGGCTTTTTATCTTACATTCATTCTTCATTGTTGGCTTTTTATATTAAATTTACTTTTCATTGTTGGCTTTTTATCTTACATTCACTCTGTTGGCTTTTTATATTACATTTACGCTGTTGGCTTTTTATCTTACATTCACCATTCATTGTTGGCTTTTTATATCATATTTACTCTTCATTGTTGGCTTTTTATCTTACATTCATTCTTCAAGGTTGGCTTTTTATATTACATTCACTCTTCATTGTTGGGTTTTTATCATACATTCACTCTGTTGGCTTTTTATATTACATTTACTCTTCATTGTTGGCTTTTTATCTTACATTCACTCTTCATTGTTGGCTTTTTATCTTACATTCATTCTTCATTGTTGGCATTTTATATTACATTTACTCTTCATTGTTGGCTTTTTATCTTACATTCACTCTTCATTGTTGGCTTTGTATATTATATTTACTCTTCATTGTTGGCTTTTTATCTTACATTTATTCTTCATTGTTGGCTTTTTATATTACATTTACTCTTCATTGTTGGCTTTTTATCTTACATTTATTCTTCATTGTTGGCTTTTTATATTACATTTACTCTTCATTGTTGGCTTTTTATCTTACATTCATTCTTCATTGTTGGCTTTTTATATTTCATTAACTCTTCATTGTTGGCTTTTTATCTTCCATTCATTCTTCATTGTTGGCTTTTTATATCATATTTACTCTTCATTGTTGGCTTTTTATCTTACATTCATTCTTCATTGTTGGCTTTTTATATTATAATTACTCTTCATTGTTGGCTTTTTATCTTACATTTATTCTTCATTGTTGGCTTTTTATATTATATTTACTCTTCATTGTAGGCTTTTTATCTTACATTCACTCTTCATTGTTGGCTTTTTATCTTACATTCATTCTTCAAGGTTGGCTTTTTATATTACATTCACTCTTCATTGTTGGGTTTTTATCTTACATTCACTTTGTTGGCTTTTTATATTACATTTACTCTTCATTGTTGGCTTTTTATCTTACATTCACTCTTCATTGTTGGCTTTTTATATTATATTTACTCTTCATTGTTGGCTTTTTATCTTACATACATTCTTCATTGTTGGCTTTTTATATTACATTTACTATTTATTGTTGGCTTTTTATCTTACATTCACTCTTCATTGTTGACTTTTTATCTTACATTCATTCTTCATTGTTGGCTTTTTATATTACATTCTCTCTTCATTGTTGGCTTTTTATCTTACATTCATTCTTTATTGTTGGCTTTTTGTAATATATTTACTCTTCATTGTTGGCTTTTTATCTTACATTCACTCTGTTGGCTTTTTATATTACATTCACTCTTCATTGTTGGCTTTTATCTTACATTCACTCTTCATTGTTGGCTTTTTATATCATATTTACTCTTCATTGTTGGCTTTTTATCTTACATTCATTCTTCAAGGTTGGCTTTTTATATTACATTCACTCTTCATTGTTGGGTTTTTATCTTACATTCACTCTGTTGGCTTTTTATATTACATTTACTCTTCATTGTTGGCTTTTTATCTTACATTCACTCTTCATTGTTGGCTTTTTATATCATATTTACTCTTCATTGTTGGCTTTTTATCTTACATTCATTCTTCAAGGTTGGCTTTTTATATTACATTCACTTTTCATTGTTGGGTTTTTATCTTACATTCACTCTGTTGGCTTTTTATATTACATTTACTCTTCATTGTTGGCTTTTTATCTTACATTCACTCTTCATTGTTGGCTTTTTATATTATATTTACTCTTCCTTGTTGGCTTTTTATCTTACATACATTCTTCATTGTTGGCTTTTTATATTACATTTACTATTCATTGTTGGCTTTTTATCTTACATTCACTCTTCATTGTTGACTTTTTATCTTACATTCATTCTTCATTGTTGGCTTTTTATATTACATTCACTCTTCATTGTTGGCTTTTTATCTTACATTCATTCTTCATTGTTGGCTTTTTATATTATATTTACTCTTCATTGTTGGCTTTTTATCTTACATTCACTCTGTTGGCTTTTTATATTACATTTACTCTTCATTGTTGGCTTTTTATCTTACATTCACTCTTCATTGTTGGCTTTTTATATCATATTTACTCTTCATTGTTGGCTTTTTATCTTACATTCATTCTTCAAGGTTGGCTTTTTATATTACATTCACTCTTCATTGTTGGGTTTTTATCTTACATTCACTCTGTTGGCTTTTTATATTACATTTACTCTTCATTGTTGGCTTTTTATCTTACATTCACTCTTCATTGTTGGCTTTTTATATTATATTTACTCTTCATTGTTGGCTTTTTATCTTACATTCATTCATCATTGTTGGCTTTATATATCACATTTACTCTTCATTGTTGGCTTTTTATCTTACATTCATTCTTCATTGTTGGCTTTTTATATTACATTTACTATTCATTGTTGGCTTTTTATCTTACATTCTTTCTTCATTGTTCGCTTTATATCTTACATTCATTTTTCATTGTTGGCTTTTCATATTACATTCACTCTTCATTGTTGGCTTTTTATCTTACATTCATTCTTCATTGTTGGCATTTTATATTACATTTACTCTTCATTGTTGGCTTTTTATCTTACATTCACTCTTCATTGTTGGCCTTGTATATTATATTTACTCTTCATTGTTGGCTTTTTATCTTACATTTATTCTTCATTGTTGGCTTTTTATATTACATTTACTCTTCATTGTTGGCTTGTTATCTTACATTTATTCTTCATTGTTGGCTTTTTATATTACATTTACACTTCATTGTTGGCTTTTTATCTTACATTCATTCTTCATTGTTGGCTTTTTATATTACATTTATTCTTCATTGTTGGCTTTTTATCTTACATTCATTCTTCATTGTTGGCTTTTTATATCATATTTACTCTTCATTGTTGGCTTTTTATCTTACATTCATTCTTCATTGTTGGCTTTTTATATTATATTTACTCTTCATTGTTGGCTTTTTATCTTACATTTATTCTTCATTGTTGGCTTTTTATATTATATTTACTCTTCATTGTTGGCTTTTTATCTTACATTTATTCTTCATTGTTGGCTTTCTATATTACATTTACTCTTTATTGTTGGCTTTTTATCTTACATTCATTCTTCATTGTTGGCTTTTTATATCATATTTACTCTTCATTGTTGGCTTTTTATCTTACATTCATTCTTCATTGTTGGCTTTTTATATTATATTTACTCTTCATTGTTGGCTTTTTATCTTACATTTATTCTCCATTGTTGGCTTTTTATATCATATTTACTCTTCATTGTTGGCTTTTTATCTTACATTCATTCTTCATTGTTGGATTTTTATATTATATTTACTCTTCATTGTTGGCTTTTTATCTTACATTTATTCTTCATTGTTGGCTTTTTATATTATATTTACTCTTCATTGTTGGCTTTTTATCTTACATTTATTCATCATTGTTGGCTTTTTATATTACATCTACTCTTTATTGTTGGCATTTTATCTTACATTCATTCTTCATTGATGGCTTTTTATATCATATTTACTCTTCATTGTTGTCTTTTTATCTTACATTCATTCTTCATTGTTGGCTTTTTATATTATACTAATGATGATGCGCGCGCATCCGTGACATGAGGAATTGAGGAATTGACGGTGGAAAGACGGTCGTGACTATATATGTTGATAATAATTATAATAATATAATAATAATTATCATTATTATTATCATTAGATAATGATAATGATCATAATGATGATGCGCGCGCATCCGTGACATGAGGAATTGAGGAATTGATTGAGGAGGAAAGACGGTCGTGACTATATATGTTGATACTAATTTTTAAGAGTTCACATGAAGTATTTACACATGATTGCTTCTTTTGAGAAATACCCTTAATTGTGATTACAGTGAGGAAAATTCACACACCCAAGAATATGTACACACAAATACTCTTTAGAAAATACACATAAACACACACACAAAAACACATACAACACACACATTTAAACATTACATACACACATAATTCTAAGCACCCACAGCAAAAGCAAAATTTTATAAATTTTAAAATATTTTTTCCACACTTTCTTCATTTTAATCCATTTATTCATTGGTCGAAGAGATTGGTAGGTGAGTAAGATAGAAGAGATGAAACTCCCGCCGGGGTTATCTTTGACAAGTCCCGGCCCGGTACCAATTTATTTCCATCCTGGTCGAACCATTATGGTTTCCATTAAAACAAGACAAAAAAATTGACTCCATTTTACACTAAAGAAAAAAATATTAAAAGTGTTTTCAACTAAAAAAAAAAAACATAAAATTTTAAAGAATATATTTTTAAAAAATATTTCTTATTAACTTTAAATTGTTTGATAAAAATATTACATGGTTCTGTCTTTGCTCTTTTTCTTACCATAATATCTTCAGTTCTTCCCTTTTTTTTCTATGTTCTGCTTAAATGACGCGTAACTGCCGAGGTAAAAGCGTGAACTTGTTATAACCCTATATTGTTACAAAAAAAAAAAAAATTAAAACCTTTTTGATACCCAAATAGTAATATTTTCTAATTTGTTTTTAATCATTATTTTACAACTATCTTTCATATAAATAATATTTAATTCTACTTTTTCGTTCAGTAATAGCTTGCTATACTGGGGTCCGGTGGCAAGCTGGTGTCACTTTGAGACGACTAGAAAAGACGTCATACTTTATTACACATCACATTGTTTAAATTACGATATATATATGGTTATGCCTTCTTTATTTTTATTATCAACCCCCTACCTTTTTATTTTATTTTTTACTAGCCGAATGACCCGGGCAACGCCCGTGTTTTACCCGACTGTAGATTTTACAACGGTGATCCTTAGGTCGCTGGTTCAAATCCGGCTCGAGGGAGTATTTTTTTTTTATTATTATTGGCTGCCGGCGAGCACGTGACCTCCCTGTGCGCGCATCCGTGACAGAGGCCGATTAGGAAAGACGGTCGTGACTATATATAGGGATAATATAATATAATTATATATATATAGTCACGACCGTCTTTCCTCATCGGCCTCTGTCACGGATGCGCGCGCACAGGGAGGTCACGTGCTCGCCGGCTCCCTCGAGCCGGATTTGAACCAGCGACCTAAGGATCACCGTTGTAACATCTACAGTCGGGTAAAACACGGGCGTTGCCCGGGTCATTCGGCTAGTATAATATATGTATGATTACATTTTGTGTAGAAATAGGATTAGTTGACTTTATAAGGTAAACAGTTTGTATCCCTCGATAGCTCAGTTGGCAGAGCGGAGGACTGTAGATGTTACAACGGTGATCCTTAGGTCGCTGGTTCAAATCCGGCTCGAGGGAGTTTTTATTATTTTTTTTATTGGCTGCCGGCGAGCACGTGACCTCCCTGTGCGCGCGCATCCGTGACAGAGGCCGATGAGGAAAGACGGTCGTGACTATATATAGGGATAATATAATATACCTAGCGGATGTGTACCCGGCTTCGCCCGGGTTTTATCCGAGTGAAAGTTTGCCTAACGAATATTATATATTATGAAGTATAATAAACAATGTTAAAGATTAGTTTTAATTATTAATCAAGATTGTGTGTGAATATGTGAGAAAGATGTAATATCGTTGTTGTTTTCTTGGCCGACTGTTTTACATATGGTGTTATCTTAAAATTGCTTGTTTTGAATATTTTTTTTTTTAGATTGAGTTGAATGAATTGCTGAATTTCTTTTGTATTTATATATAAATAAAAGTAACTCTGTTGATTTTTTTTGTATTTAATCGATAACAGCGAAGTTACGCATGTTAAAGTTAGGAAAAATATTTTGATGTTAAGCAAAACCTGCTCCATCTCGTTTTACATAAATGTTGAAAATTTGGTCGAAATTGATGCATTGTAACGAAAGTTTTTAGTGAACAACACCTATGAAATTTGCATTTTATTAATATAGATTTTTTCTATTGTTTTTTCATATATATGTGTGATCTAGATAAAGATCGTGTAGAAGGCTTCACACCGGCACAGTAAGTAATTATATAATTTTCCAAATGGATGGCAGACGGTTGTTTTATTCAGCGTCACGCCACTCGAACAACACACGTTGCCCAATTTTAGCAGAACATCCAAATCCATTAAGCTCTAATGCACATTTCCGTGCCTATTTTTATAACTATAGCTCAAGGTTCAAGGGTACTGAATGGCCTAAACAAAGACATTCAAACATCCAATAAATTTATTGATGTGGGAAGACATGAAAGAGATAGGATTAGAAGAGAAGAAAACAAAAAAAAATGTTTTCAGCCATAAGTGAATATATTCAGTCATTCAATCAATACATTTTTATGCGATTGCTAGAAGAACGTTAAGAAAACAAACAACATTTTCCTTATATGTGATTAAACGAAAGGTTTAGCAGGAGAGTTTCTTTAAATATTTTCATTTCAACATTAAGAACTTAAACATTCACACCTTTTTCTTTTCTTAAAACAAAAGGGCAATGTAATTATTTACTTTTACCTTGAAGTCACACCCAGAAATCAGGAGTAAAATTTATTCTAATAAAAATACTATAATGGCCTTTGCAAAGTTTTGTTTGTGTCTTGAATCAATTGGAAACTTACATCAAAATTTTAAAGTGCACATTTTTTCATTATGAAAAGCCTAATAATATCTGAGTGGTAGAGCGAAGGCAAAATTGACAAATGATTTAAGCGGCATATATTATTGTATATGGTAATTTACGGCTAAATATTCATAATAGATCATTGATATTTTTAGAAGAACGAAGACATACGTGTGAGTGTGTGTGTTTGTGTAGGCCTACCGCTTGCTGGTGTCTGTGCGTTGTCGTTTTGTTGGGTGCGTGTGCGGCAACACTTGTGGCAAAATCATTAAAAAATCTTCCAACATTAAGCTTTCACATCGTTTCCTTTAATATATATATAATACATATTAATTAAAACACAAGTTGAAATTTTGTAATTTAAATTTAAAATTGTTTATTTTTTTTAAATCAATCCTATCGCTTCAATATTATTGTCACTATTTCTATATTTTATCGTCTATATACAAACCTTTTTCGAATTTTCACTCACTGAAAAAATGCTTAGCTCAGCCCAGAATCATCTTATGCATGTGTGTGGGTGGGGTATGAGGTTTCTTGTAGTTGACATGATACACATATATATTTTTGAGTCAAAAGGCGATCCATTAATTAAGATTATATAAAAGGGCGTACCTGTATCTGTAAAGAAAAAAAAACACTTTTTTTCTCAAAATATTTCGAGAGATTGCTCCCTCTTTATCAATTTATTGCACAGTGGAGCATTGCACCACAATAAATTAATAAAGAGGGGCATCTCTCGAAATAATTTGAGAAAAAAAAAGTTGTTTTTTTCTTTACAGATCCAGGTACGCCCTTTTATATAACACATATATTTGCAATGCCACATTTCTACACGAAAACATTCAAGGATTGCCAAAAAGATATCGGCCACTGTACAACTAGTTTCCAAAGATAGTTTTTCTCGCTACCGCTTGTTATTAATATTTGTGTCGCAGTTGAAGTTATTGCAATAATGCATGTGGGACAGCAAAGTATTGCATTACTAGGCCGCTACTCGATCAGTATCCTGAACTTCGGTAAGCCACAGAAATGACAGCATGACAGCACCAAATTGAAGAAGAAGATGAATTGCTGCTTAACACGGAGTTTATTGAGACGACGGTGTGTGGTCTGAGTCGGTGGTCAAGAGATTATGTTTTCTCCAATCACCCCGTCTCTCTGTCTCCAAGTAAGTGTGTCACAAGTAATAAATGATATTCGACGTTCTCCGGGGCATCGGAACACGAATTGAAGCCGTTTAAAACACAAAAATGCTTCCACGACCTCACAATTTTTACCTAAGTCCAACCCTACTAATGGGATTTCGCAAACTTCATTCTGGGTTCTGGCACCTTGTAAGATATATTATGTACTGCTTTTGCATGTCTATAAATGTGGTGCACTCGCAGTACAACACAGTAGCAGGCCTATAATATCTATAGCTTAATATCCAAAAACATGTACGATAATAATGAGATAAAAAAAGAGAATATATTTTGCAAAATGGAATGATATATAATACGAAGAATATAATATGAAGAAGAAATATGAATATGAAGAATAATGATATAATATGAAGAATAAAATATCTCAATGATTATATTGGTCATTAAGATATTTTCTTCTTCACATATGCTTTAGAATTTCTTCAAAAACAATGAGATTCAAGATGTAAGTAGCTAAAGCATGTCTTTGCATACTCTTAGGAGTATTTTTAATCCTGGACCTTTACTGGGTGATCATAATCAAATACCAATGTTTGATCTCTTTTGAATTCGTTAAAAAAAATCGAACTCTGTAGTCATGAATGGAGAAGGGATACTATAAATGGTTTTAAGCTTTGTTTTGAAGCAATCATATTTTTCGCGCTGGACCCCTCCGGACTACGCCGCTTCCTCCGTCGTGGATCACCTGCCTCGGCCTCCCGTTGCTTCTACTCTGCATTCCTACCCTGTAGACCACCCAAAGACCTCATAGAACCACCACTCAAGTGTGTCTCCTTTCCCCTGAAAGTATCTCTCGGCCACTCTCACTGGTGGGGGGACACGAGAGACTTACCAGAAGAGTAGTGACTGTGGTGTTGGCGAGAGAGTCAGGGACACTGGTGAAGGGACACTTCTAATTTAATATACAAATATCAGTGAACAAAAATAAATAACTAATTATGAAATTCACAAACGTGACATATCCCTCGGCTTGAAGGATTTATTTTCGTAAAATAAATGGCTTTAGTTGTGAAACGTGAGCTTTAACCAAGGAAGAATCTTCTCTTGACAATTCGCATGTAACCTTCGATATAATTATTGGTATTCGAAGTGGACTCTCGTACGTTGGTGATGTTTTGACCATGCTTGGTTTATCAAAAGCGATTTTACGAAGGACCAAATCTCCAACTTTGAAGGTTGATGTTGGATGTCTTGCATCATGAAGTGCTTTCTACTTTTCCCTTTGCTTTCTGCTATTTTCAAATTATTAATTTGGTAATTAATAATTATTGAATTTATAATTGCTCATTACCTGTGTAATGTAGTAAATCAGAAAAATCTGAGATTGAAAAGTCACCAAAAGTAGAAAGTTTGGTGAAATTCCAGTGACATCATGGGTGTGCTAGTAGTCTTTCACAATTTTGTCACAGTTTAAAATTATCAAATATATCTATTATTTTTTTATAAGTTTATTTTCTTAAAGATTATTTATCAAAAGTAAGATTTTCTACCTAATAATTGCGCACAAGTCAAAGTTAATTTTATCATTTATCTACAACATATATAATGGGAGAATAGATAAAATGATGATTTTGTAATGTAGAAAATTAGGAAAGACAAAATTCAGGATGACACAGCAATTTATTTGAGACAATAATAATGATAATTAATATTGATTTTATTCAACTTATCGAGTATTTTTCAAGAAACCGGGAAAAAATGTTCTCTTTATCGAGAGATTCAAATTTACGAGTTTCAAATTATCAAAATATAACTTTATTTTTATAAGTTTATTATCTTAAATGTTATTTATCAAAAGTGGTTTATTAGTTATACTGTTTCTATTTAACATTTAGCATTATTTAAACATATATTTATAATATAGTTACAGTCTATATATATATAGCCATGCAATACAGCACCACGCTAGATGAATTACATATTTATTATGACCAATTGATTATTCTAACTGTGTTGCCGGATCGTTATATTCACACAGGTTATTCTATATACAACATGTTTCCCTTTTAATTATAGTCCGGGGTCATATATTTTGAACCGAAGTACAGGCGGGAGAATTCTCTTTATTCCTCTTGACCACTGGACGGTCTGGGCCTTCTCTCGGTAAACACTGGATCTTCTCTAAAGTAGAATGCCAATTGATAAACCCCATTCAGACTCTCTTTAAGTGGAATGCCAATTGATTAATCCTATTCAGGCTTTCTCTATGAGGAATGCCAATTGATTAATCCTATTCAGGCTTTCTCTAAGTGGAATGCCAATTGATCAATCCTATTCAGGCTTTCTCAAAGTGGAATGCCAATTGATCAACCCTATTCAGGCTTTCTCTATGTGGAATGCCAATTGATCAATCCTATTCAGGCTTTCTCTAAGTGGAATGCCAATTGATCAATCCTATTCAGGATCCTATTAATTGCGCACAAGTCAAAGTTAGTTTTATCATTTATCTACAACATATATATTGGGAGAATAGATAAAATGATGATTTTGTAATGTAGAAAATTAGGAAAGACAAAATTCAGGATGACAAGGCAATTTATTTGAGACAAGAATAATGATACAATTCCAAGGCAAGATACTATTATTTTAACTTCCAATTACCGAGGGGACCAATTGATATTGATTTTATTCAACTTATCGAGTATTTTTCAAGGGACCGAGAAAAAATGTTCACTTTATCGAGAGATTCAAATTTACGAGTTTCAAATTATCAAAATATATCTTTTTTTATATAAGTTTATAGAGAATTGTTTTAACAAATGTTCGTTAGACAAACCTTTACTCGGGTAAAACCCGGGCGAAGCCGGGTACATCCGCTAGTATGAGATAAAATGATTGGCTTAAATCAAGGTGGGGAATTTAGTTGAAATGCGCATAGCTTGTGCTCTACAATCAAAAATTTGCTATCATTTAAAATTATATATAAATTTATGGCCTTTAAATTCAGCATCTAATAATTAGGCAAAATACTATCAATAAAATTCTGAAAAAATCCGGTTCATTCGATCATATTTTGCCCATTTCCAGATCAAAAGGTTAATACAAATAAATTAGTAATATATTATATTTGAAGTTTTCATAATCTATTTTATAGAAAAATCAAGTTTATTTTTAAATCTAAAATACGAAGAAGCTGGTGAAAATATTTTGGCAAATTTACAACCAGAGGTGACAAAATAATCTTAGAATCAAAAGGATTTTTTTGAAGTTTCACAAATGGCCGGATATTCAGTCGGCACACAATAAGTATTGTCCGATCCTGCCAAGTTTGCAGCCATGCTATACGAGGGGTGTCCCATATGTCGGTGGCCCGACATTTAAATAAAATGACTAATAAAATGATTATATATATATATATTAAAAATGGCATATCCTGACCAGGAGCACATGTGCTTTTCAGAAGGCAGAGCGCCATCTGGTGGAACAGAAATCAACTATTCATTGATTTAGCCTGTTCCCTGATATTTGGCCAACCCAATTTCTTGATAAATCAAGAAAAGCCAATATATATATATATATGATTTATTTTCAACATAACCCCTTTAAAGTCTATACACTTTTTCCAGCAATCTTCTAATGCTTTTATGCCCTCCAAAAAGAACGATGTTTCAAGTGACTCAAAAAATGAGGTTACAGCATCAATGACCTCTTCATCTGAACTAAAATGAATACCAGAAAGTGATTTTTTCGAATGAGGAAATAGGTGGAAGTCAGAAGGAGCTAAAACTGGTGAATAGGGTGCATGCGGTAAAAGTTCAAAGCCAGAATTATAAATAGCAGCCATGACTTGCAGCGACCGATGACTCGGAGCATTGTCTTGATGGTAAACAATCTTCCTGGACAACTTTCCTCTCATCTTCAATAATTTCTCGTAGTTGCTTCACAATATTTGCATAATAATTGTCAGTGATGGTTTGACCCTTATTCAGAAAGTCTAGAAGAATTACATCCTCGGAATCCCAAAAGACAGACACCATAACCTTCCCTGCTGATGGAACTGTCTTGGCTTTCTTGAGGGGAGGGAAACCGGAGTGTCTCCATTGCATGGATTGTTGCTTCGACTCTGGTGTAAAATGTTGGGCCCGTTTCTCTTTCATGGTAACAAATCTATTAACAAATTCCTCTGGATTGGCTTCAAATAACGGAATATTGTCCGAAGATAACTTTCTCCTTAAAGCCTTTTGATCGGGTGTCAAAAGTTGGGAAACCCAACGGGCAGAAAGCTTCCTGAGGCCCAAGTGTTCTCTCATGATCCGATCCACTGTTGTTTTTGGAATACTCAAGGTCTCTCCTATCTGATGAACTGTCATTCTTCTGTCCAACATAACCAAATAATGTATCTTGTCGATGTTTTCTTGAGTAACTGACTCAACAGGTTCCCTGGTCGATGTTCGTCTTCGGTGCTGATCCTCTCTAATTTAAACGCAGCTACTCAATTTTTTACTGTGCTATAGAAAGAAGCATCTTCCCTTAATGTATCCACCATATCCTTATAGATTTCCTTCGGCGACATTCCTTTCTTTCAAATATATTTTATTAAAGCACGAATCTCGTTTGTCTCGTTTTTAGATGATTCCCGTTTCTTGTCCTTTTTCAGAACCTATAACAACAACAAAAAAAAAAACGGTTAGTTATAGAAACTTTAAAATTTACATATCTTTATACAAGGCTTTACACGGACTTATGGGACACCCTCGTATTAGGTACAGTCCGACTTCCTGGCATTATTCATACTTCGCCGCTTCATGAATATTTTCTAGAAATAAAATGGGTTTCAATTTTTGCACTTGCTTAGTTATCAGGATCACATTTAGTGAGCCATGAATTGTGTGTCAGTGGAAAACAATTCTTAATCTTGAATATGTTTGGCGTAAATAATCAAACTGCCACCAAAATACAGAAATTAAAATTTTTCGAACCAAATGTCATTCAATATTTTTCTCAAAAACAGGAAACAAATATTTTTGAACCGATTTTGGCACATTGGCCAATTTTAAACTTCACATAATGATATATCCCCTTTATCAAAATTTTAAAGATATATCTTAAGGCTTATATTTGCATTTAAAATATAAAATTTCAAAAGTTTTCAATATTGTTTTAAAAATTACTTCTGAAATTACTCTTATACTACACACACTAAAGATTTACGTACTGCGCGCGCCGCATAGATGGTTACTAAAATGCGAATAAATTAGAAATAAACTTGATTATTGATACCTTTAGTAAAAATTAATTAATTCCCTGAGTTGGTTTTTCACATGAGAATTTGAGATTATTACCAAGGTAACAAATTTGAGAATTTAATTTATATTTTCCAGACTACTTGAACTTAGATAATTGATCATTATTCCATCTGGAATATACATTGCTGGACATAAAAAAAAAATGTAGCACCACGAGAGGCAAGAAGTACCAAAGACGTATTTATAGAAAATAGCACTAGGTACAAGAAATTTTTTTTACTTCTCCAGAGTAGTCGTGGTACAGGCCTTGATAACCATATACGGTGGGTAGTTAGCTACTACTTTCACTTTAAGTGCGCTACATGTCTACACATGTAAAAACCAAGTCTAGTAGAGCCCCACTTGATAACTTTCAGTCATTGGTGAGTTGGCCATTTATTAGAATAAGAAGCAATTGAGGAAATATATTCCTTCAAAAAGTATCCAATGCAGGATTTGATTCCGAGTCTTGTCAAAAATCGAGGTTTGTACCAATTATTCACTAATCCTCGGTACAGGAGTTGAATGAGAAACAGCGTCGAGATATTCAGAAGATAGAAAAATTACTAATGGCAGCCCATGTTGGCAATTAGCACTACTACATTTATCTGCACTGGGAAAAAAAACTTAAATGTGAACTTAGAATATATCCTTCCGTGCGCTGTGTGTTTTTCATCCGCCCGTAAGTAACATTGGTCTGGCGTTGTTCCGGATGGTGGAATTGGCAGGACAAGGCATCACTGCGACCTGGTGGGCAATTAATATGTGCTGAACGTTGCGTATCACGTGAATTTGTGCATTGTTCTATTGACACTTAGCTGCGGAGAAACCTTCAAAAGTGGTAAACAGGTTTAAAAAATTTAGAGACATAGGGTTTCTTAGTATCGAATGTGCTAAAAAGGCATATAAGGTGAATGCGGGAGTAAAACCCAATGGCCTTTCAAACCCTAAAGCTACGTGACATCTTGGATTATCAAGTTAAAGAAAAAAACAATATTAATGCATTAATTCCCCACGGTATCGTCATACACGACCATCACGCATAGAGTTGAGATGGTCGTGCGATTTTCACACATTTGTACATGTTTGATATTCAATGGCCTATTACAGACGCCTAAGACTCTACTATGCAGTCATAGGCCAAGACCTGTCTTATCAGCAATGGACATCTCACAAATATGTCTCTCTGATGCAGACGGCGTCAAATGTTACCTGCAGATAGCTTGGGTGTCAGCTAGTTTTCTTGAAGTTGCATTTGCGACCCATCGTGTCATGCACCCAACATACTCAGTGATGTGGAGAGACTAAAGTTTAATATTTTAATTATTCAATATTGATTGCAAAAACCTTTGGAGTAACCCTTGTATATTATCGTCCTAGCATCCATTTCACGCAGATTTCAAATTTAGGCTTTAATCACAAAATAGTATCCTTATCTTTATTCCAAACTATTATTGTCACATCATCAGCATAACACAGTATTTTAAAATTGGGTATCTGCATTTTGTTCAATAAATTATTCAACAATAACAGCCATAGCAATGGAGACAGTGATCCTCCCTGTGGACAGCTTTTTGATATTGTTTTATTAACCTTCTCATCACCATAAGAAAAAATGTTTTTTTCTATTAATCAAAAAGAAATTGCAATATTTTAATCAAATCAGAGGGTATATTATCTTGATTTATTCTTTTAAAAAGAGCTGGCCACCATGCATTGTCAAATGCACCCTCTATATCGATTGCAATTAACGACGTAAATTATTCTGTCTTTGTTCTAATATAACCTATGTTATTTTTTCCAAACATGATAAAGTTGATTTCATTTTTATAAATCCATGCTGTCTATAGTTTAAAAGATTATTTTCTCTATAAAATTCATAAATTTTATTTTTTTAGTATTTTTTCAAAAATATTGGAGAGATTTTTAAAATTAATTATTTAATCATAGTATAGTAATATGAACATCAATATTTTCAAAATAGGAGCCTTGGTTATCTACACATTTTTTCCAGCGCAAAAAAAGGTTTTGAAATGCTAGTTCAAAGTCAATTTTTTTAGCTCCACCGTCGCATTTTCAATTACTTCTGATGACGATGAAAAGCGCCTCACTTTTAACGTCATTTTAAGTTTTGGAAAGAAGAAGAAATCACATGGGGTGATATCAGGAGAGTAAGGAGGATGCGGCAAGACAGATACAGAGAGTGTTTGGCTAAATAGTCTTGAACAATAATGGCTCTATGAGCAAGTAGATATCATGTAGCAATTTCCACAGTTTCCACATTCCCAGTTTTGATTTAAAGATTTGGTTTCTTTTCTTCTTATCGCATCATCAAGGCGCACAAGTATTTCTTTGTAGTCCTGTTTATTAATAATAACCCTTCTTTAATAAGTTCATAATAGACAAGTCCTTGATAATCGAAAAAAAAACTACAAGCATTAATTTTCCTTTGGACTTGTCAAGACGAAATTTCTTCTTCCTAGAGAACTTGGTGTGTGCCATTCGAGTGATTGTTTTTTGGTTTGTGGATCAAAAAGAAATCACCATGTTTCATCAACAGTCATTATTGTTTTTAAAAAAGATCAGAATAATTACACAGGTCTACAAAAAAAACTTTTTTTTTTGCACAAGAGAACCTGATGGTGTTTCTAGTGTAACTTTTCATGCTGAACTCAAAAATCTAATCAGAAATTTCCCATCACCCATGGTTTTTGCCTGATGGTCATTTTTTAGTATTGGGATAAATACAGTAATAAATGCAACTAATGTTACGTAAGCATTTTTTAAGTTACATCATTAACTAAGCTAGCGCTTTATTTTTGACAAGAAGAGTTAGTATGTGGAGCCAAAAGCTTTATTTTATTTGTTATTAATTAAATGTTACTCTTTAAGAATCATAAATATTAATTTAAATAACAAATTATTGAAATTTTAATTGAATATATATAATTTATTATTATATAATATTATAATGTTTTGCTTTCAACTCAAAAATAACGACAAGCTCTGTAATGCTATTTGCTCATTAACACTTTTAATATATATATTTAAAATGAACCTAACGATTTGTTTAATAGATTTGCAGCAGAAGTGACAGGTATATTTGAAGTGATTAGTTTATTCTTCTCTATCGATTTGCTTTTATAAATCGTCTGCACTAGACTGTGTCAATATGCCGAGGCGTTGCATTAATATTCCTGATATTTTCTGTTATATTTGTGGGGAATTAACTTTCAAAGTTCAAAGGCGAAACTTTACACCGCTCATCAAAAAGTGCTATGAACTTTATTTTGGCGTTAAAGTCGGTGACCAAGATAAGACTTGGGCTCCTCACCATTGTTGTGTAATTTGTGTTCGACATCTTACAGGGTGGATTAAAGGTGAACGTCATATGCCTTTTGCGGTTCCAATGATATGGAGGGAACCTAAAGACCCTTCTTCAGACTGATATTTTTGTTTGACAAAGACTACAGGTATTACATCCAAATCAAGACATACAGTTGAATATCCAGATTTGCCTTCTGCTATGAGACCGGTTCCTCATAGTGATATTTTACCTGTTCCACAGCCTCCTGAAAATGTAATATTTAGTGACGATGATTCAGATAGACGAGAGCAACAGTAGGTTGACACAAATTTTGAAGCAGGTGCTTTATCTGAACCTCATTTATTAACCCAAGGAGATTTGAACGACCTCGTACGTGATTTAGATTTATCCAAAAAACAGAGTGAACTTTTAGGCTCTAGGTTAAAAGGCTGGAATCTGCTGCATAAAGGCACAAAAGTATGCTTTTTTCGCAATCGTCAAGATGAATTTCAAGACTTCTATTCACAAGAGAATGATTTAGTATATTGCAATGATGTTGTTAGTCTAATGGAAGCGCTTGGTCATGACCATGATACAGAAGAGTGGCGTTTATTCATTGATTCTTCAAATATTAGTATGAAAGCTGTTCTCCTTCACAATGGAAATAAGTTCCCATCAGTGCCAATAGCACATGCATCCAACATGAAAGAGACTTACGAAAACATGAAACTGCTTTTGAAAAAGATAGAATATGAAAGATACGGTTGGAAAATATGCAGCGATTTGAAAGTCGTTGCTCTCTTGCGTGGATTACAGCTTGGATATACAAAATTTTGTTGTTTTCTGTGTGAGTGGGATAGCAGGGATAGGGAAAGGCATTACATTAAAAAAATCTGGCCAAACCGTAAAATCTTTACTCCAGGATATAAAAATATTGCAAATCTACCGCTGATCGATTCAGAAAATATTTATTTACCACCATTACATATTAAACTGGGAATAATGAAGAACTTTGTCAAGGCAATGGATCGAAATGCCAGTGGATTTGCCTACCTAAAACAAAAATTTTCTAGTATAAGTGAAGCGAAGATTAAAGAAGGCATTTTCGTTGGACCTCAGATTCGAGAATTGCAGCAGGATGGGAATTTTCAAAATAGTTTGAATGAAGTTGAAGCAGCAGCATGGAATTCCTTTAGAAACGTTTGCAAAAACTTCTTAGGAAGTGTCAAGGTTGAAAATTACCGAGACATAGTTAATGATCTGTTGCTTTCCTACAAGGCACTGGGATGTAACATGTCCCTCAAGATCCATTTCCTGCATTCACATCTAGATTTCTTTCCAGATAATCTTGGCGCAGTTAGCGATGAGCATGGTGAGAGGTTTCATCAAGATATATCAAGCATGGAGAAGCGGTACCAAGGTAAATGGAGTCCCGCTATGCTTGCCGACTACTGCTGGACACTCAAGAGGGATCTACCACAAGCAAATTATAGAAGAAAATCCACTGTCACTGCTTTTCAATAAATAAATATGTTTCGTTCATATATGCCTATATATTAACAATATTTCCAAATTTCAAGTAGGTGTATCTCAGAAATATTGCGTAATAGAAAAAAACTAATGGTATATTTGGATTCAGGACATATAGATAAGATGCTATTTCTTTGTGGACAAAGAAAAATATTTTTTGATAAACCAGTTTAATGTAATAAGGGTTATGCAAAACTGCTTACGTAACATTGTTTGCATTTTTTATTGTATTTATCCCAATACTAAAAAAAGACCGTCACGCAAAAACCATAGGTGATGGGAAATTTCTGATTAGATTTTTGAGTTCAGCATGAAAAGTTACACTAGAAAAATAATCAGGTTCTCTTGTGCAAAAATCTTGTTGACCAGTGTTATTTTTAGTTTCAATTAAATCTTTGCAAATTGATAATCTGGTTTCTCTTTGTTGATCTGTTAAATTTCGTGGGACAAAATAACCACATTTTGGCAACTACCATACGAAATTCCAGTATTTCTGATGTATTATCAATAGTAATTATAAGCAACAATTGAATCACGTAACTGTTCAATATCGCGATCCATTGTTGGCGTCAATGGCCGACCTGACCATGAATCATCTGCGATGCTCTTACGGTCATCTTTAAAACGTTTATACCAGAAAACTTGCGTTCGTAGCAAATTTTCGTCTTCATAAGCTTCATTCATTAATGCTAATGCCTCTGTGAAATACCTTTTTAATTTTACATAAAATTTAATATTTACTCAAATGATGACATTGCAGAAACCGACGAAGGCTAAATACTTACAACAAAAATATGCCTAAAATGAAAACTACGCATGCACATTTACTGGCGTTGCTAAATTAAATTTTATTTTTGGCTTTGTTCTTTTCAGTAAAATTTATTTTACATTTTTCAAAAGTTGTTTTATATTTCATTTTTTAAAAGTTCGGGAACTTTTTGATCCTACTGTGTAGGTCGGTAGCTTTTAGAAATTTCTAAATTCGTTTTGTTAGGTTTGATTGCAATATGGAGATATTTGTACTACTATCGTTACAACATCATTCGGCTAAATTATAAATACCCATGTGCATACTTTGATTTTTATAATTATTTTTGGCATCAATGTTTTTTATGAGATATAAATTATAATGTACAAAATTGCCCCAAAAATAAGTGCATAATATAACGAAAAATATCACTTAGTTAATAATTGAAATTTCATAAACAAATTCTCCAATATATTCTGTCTCAAGTATTTTTGATCGAAATAGCAGATCTCCTTATATATAGGGAAATAACCAAGATGCATTTTATTATTTATTAATCAATTAATCTAAGATATTTAACAGGCTTGGTCAATATGCGCAGCAGCGGGTAGTATGTCGATCAGAAAATTATGGCAAATAAATATTTTTCAGTGAAGGTTGTATGTGTGTGTGTCGCAAAGATTTGGAGAAAATATATTTTATCATGAAAATAAAGCAAGAAGCAATCTCTTGTTCTGCAGAATGGAGTAGTGAGTATTATATTGTGTATTGTATGCGAGGGGATATGTCGTTAAGATGTGGCGATTATATATTCGTCACTGTTTCAACATCTCAATCCATCGTCTTGTTAAAAAATGAAGAGACAAGGCAAAAGTGCCGCGAAGAGTGTAGTTAGGCAAGGCGTAAAATGGAATAGGAGAGAGCTCTTATTTGTTTTCCAAGAATACCTTTTTTTTTTTTTTACAATTTCCTTTAGAAGAATGGAAGCTTCCGTCATTATCCCGTGACCTTCCTCCAGCGGATCCTCCAACAGTTATTTTTCTTAAAAAACAATATAATGAGTATATTTGACAGGAATATATATATAATTATCAGGCATATTTATAGTTTTATACATGGTGGATCATGTGTAGATGGTTGCCTAAATTCGCAGTATAAAGTCTTAGGGGTTAATTAATTTGTCCATTCACCCATCTGTTCAGTAGAAGCCACTGTATTCATTTAGTTACTTCGAATATCACTCTCGCAGCTTTATACAACATAAAATATTTAAAAGTAAGCCTTCGGTCAGCCAGCGCAGTATTTAGCCAGTTATACATTCATTTAGAGTCGAAAAAGCGCGTATATACGAGAGGCAAATTCAATTTATGAATAGTTTGAGTCCTGTTGCATTGGGCGGTGATACCCAGGGTGTTTCATATATGACTCCAGTGTTCTAGAATATATTTATATATTTAAATTAGGATTTCCAGAGATCGTCACAGATAAATCCAATTATCTTTGCGAAGAGTTTATCAGAGAGCCTATCACTAATCTGAAAAAGTTGAAGAACGAAATGAGAAATTTCAAAAAGCCATTTAATACCACTTTTACCTTTTACATCCTTTTGTATATTTTCACAGTTAGAATATTGAACAACATATATTAATATTCCTATCTAATGATGCATATATAAATCTTTGAATTCTTTATTGGATACAATATTTCAAGGGACAATTCGCCTCTTTTTGAATAGAAAACCTTTCCCCGTGTTTTCGTTCAAAACACAGACATTTTTGATAGTGGCGAGTTGCTCCTTGAAATATTGAAACTGATAAATATTTAAAAGGCCAATAATGCACTTTATATATATGTTTATTTATTTCATTTTATTTAAAGTATATCGCGACACGGTCTTTGGGGCTTTATTTTATCAGAACCTCCATGAATTGGTTGCAAGTACCATATTAAAAATAGTTTTTCTTGAAAAGGACGACAGACAAACATCTAGGGAGAGTATAATAAAGGGTTTAAGTAACTCATTTAATGTATAATACAATATAATGCGGCCTATGATTATAAAACGACATTTAGCAATTATCCCGCATGTGTTTTTTTTTTTAAACGAAAAATCTAAATTTATTTTAAGGAGAAATAACGATTATTTCTAACCTTAGGGATGGAATATGAAAGGATGAATTGTGAAGAGTAATGATAAACGGAAAAATAAAGTTTCCAGGGATGGGAATCGAACCCACAGTATTCCGCTTACTGGGCAGATGCCTTGTTCACTAGGCTACCCTGAACATATTTTCCGTGCGTAAATCTATATATATGACATAATAAAAATATGATTTTTATTATTCATTAATATAATTATAATTTAAATAATCATAGAATTAACACAGAGTTAATTTTTTAAAATCCTTAACAAAAGGAGTACAACCCAAGATGTTTTTTGTATATACTTAGATTATATTAATATTAAATTGTATGTATGCAAACTGTTTTGTTCTTAAAATATAATCATTAAAATAAATACAATTTTGGATATAAAAGTTATCATTTCACTTCAATCCACGACTGCATGAATGAATTGGTAACGTACCTAAAATACATCTTTTTTTATGACATCTTTTTTTTAATAGTCGACAGGATGTATTTTAAACCCTGTACGAGAAGAATTCCAATAGATTTCAAAGCCATATATTGCAACTAAGATATTTGGGAGAAGATATAGATAAAAGAATAGCAATTATGGAAGTCGAAACTTTAATTAAGAAATTAAAAAGGATAAAAAAAAGTATAAAAGGCATTGAAGAAAATATCGAATCCATTGTGTCTATGGTAGATGTAAATGCAACGAAATGCAAACTAGAGTATGCAAATAATGATTTGATGAAAATGAGTGATATTTTCTTGCAGAAACTTGAGGATGAGGATTTGAATGACGAAGTGGAAAATTGCATAGATAAGTGTATAAGATTAAAGTGTGAATTGGATTTAAGGCATAATGGGCAAGAAACATCTGAAAAAAAAAGTAAATTTACATGTTAAAATGCCTAAACTTGAATTGCCAACTTTCGATGGTAGATTAGAATCATGGCTTTCATTTAAGGATTTATTTTATTCTGCAATTGGTTCTAACTCACAAATACCGGAAATTGAAAAGTTACAATATTTGAAAGGCCAACTGAGAGGCGAAGCCCTAAGACTGGTCAACGCATTTCCAATTACAGCCGATAATTATGTTGAGGTTTGGCAAACCTTATTAACAAGATATGATAATCCAAAGGATCTGATTTTCACCCAAATAGATAATGCATTAAGATTACCAAAGTTAGCCGATGACAACCATAAGTCAATGTTTAAACTTTAAGATAGTTGCAACGAGATAGTAAGAACAGTGAAGGTATTAGGTTACCAAATCGATAGTTTATCTGATGTGTTTTTCGTCGAGATCATACAAGATAAGCTTGATAAAACCACAAGAAAACAGTGGGAATTGCAGAACAACCCAAGGGTTGTGCCTTCAATTAAGGATTTAATGGAATTTCTAGAAATTCACGCAAAAAGCTTGCAGAATTTGCCAAATAAAGATGCAGATGTGGAGAAACATTCAATAAGAAGGGAATCACATAAGGAAATGGAGGAGTCATCTATTAAAAGGGAAACAGCCCCAAGAATGGAAGTACAACAAAAGCAATGGGGACATCTAGGTAGAAGCCCTATGGACTATAGTTCTAAAAGACGTCCTTGCCGAATTTGCCTGAACCGGGGACATGCCGGACGCTTCCATCCTGAGAATAGGTGCTGGTTTCGCGAGAGGGCCGTGCAAGCCCCCCCCCGCTGCAAGCTTCATGTCCGTGCCGTCTCGATCCATGGACACCTTGACGCAGACAACAGCCCCTTCGAGCGAATGCCGACCAGCTCCGCCTCAACACTCCTGACGCCAAGGTCTGTATATAAATCTAAATGTGAATAATAACAGTATTGTAGCTCTCATGGATACTGGCTGTACCTTCTCTATAATTCCTCAACATATGATAGATAAGATTCAACCAAACTATGTTGTTTTTAATAATTTACCTCTTATTAAACAGACATCCGGTATGCTAAATATAAATTCAAAAATTAATGTTAATACAACTATAGGATTTATTACTAGAGATATTGATTTTTATTCCTCTGATATTAATTTGCCATATGTATTGCTTTCTTTACACCATATAAGATTATTTAAATCAGACATTGATTTTCAAAGTTTTACAATTACTCAATTTGGTAGAATTCTTAATGTTAATTACCATAACCCTAATAATAATAATTATACACATCATAATGTAATTCCTTTATTTAAATCTATATTTCCTCCTAATGAAAATGATTTTAGAAATTTTAATAGTGTAGAATTTGATGAAAAACTTTCACCATATGAAAAATCTGATTTAATTAAATTAATTAAGGAAAATAAGGAAGCGTTTGCTGCCCATAAAATGGATATAGGACATAATAAAGCAGATCCAATTAGAATTAAACTTACCTCACAAACACCTATTTCATTAAAGCCTTTTAGACCTTCCTTCTCGGACAACATTGAAATTAAAAGACAGATTGAAGAACTTTTAAAATATAATGTCATTAGACCATCTTATTCCTCCTATGCATCCCCTGCTATGTTGGTGAATAAGCGAAATGAAGGTAAAATTCGACTAGTAATAGACTACAGAAAATTAAATGATATAATAAAAAGAGATTCTGAGCCCATACCAAGAATATATTCTATATTAGATAAGCTTTCAGACGCTAATATCTTCACTACACTAGATCTTTTATCAGGTTATCACCATTTAGATATACACCCAGATGATAAAGAATACACAGCTTTTACTACCACTCACGGACTTTACGAATTTAATAAATTATCTTTTGGATTAAAAAATAGTCCAAGTCAATTCCAAAGAGTTTTAAGGCAAATTTTAAATAAATATGATGTTGATTTTTGCATGAATTACTTCGATGACTTCATTATATTTTCAAATAATTTTCAGGAACATTTGACCCATTTAAAAGTAATTTTAGATATTTGCATAAAGGAAAATATTAAGCTAAAACTAAGTAAATGTAAATTCGCTGCTTATCAGATTTCTTTTCTAGGATATGAAATATCAAACCATCAATTTTCACCCAGCACTAATAATATAGAAACGATTAGAAAATTGAATTCCCCAAGGAATAAAAAGGATTTACAACGAGTTTTAGGATCTATTAACATTTATTCGAAATTTATCCCTAATTAAGCTAAACTCAGACTCCCTTTGAATAATTTGTTGAAAAAAGATGTAAAATGGAAATGGGATGAAGAATGCGAAACCGCATTTTCTAAATTAAAAAATATGATAACCTCAAAACCTATATTAGCTATCTATAATCCCAAATATCCTATACACCTTTACACGGATGCTAGCCAAGAACAGATCGGATCTATCCTAAAACAAGAACAACCCGATGGGCTTTTAAAGCCAATAGCGTATAGAAGTCGTAGAATGACATCTTATGAATCAAACTATTGTGTAACTGAGCAAGAATGCCTTGCTATTATTGATGCTGTGGATTTCTTTTTACCCTACTTAGATGGCGTGCATTTCACCATCCATACAGACCATGCTTGTCTAAAGTATTTGAAGAACATAAAGAACCCAAAAGGACGATTATTTAGATGGAGCTTAAAGCTCTCAATGTTTGACTTTGAGATAAAACACATAAGAGGAACTGAAAATAAAGAAGCTGATTTTCTCAGCAGATACCTCATAGCTCATTTTGTTTCTGACCCAGAACTAAAACAAGCTCAATTTGATGATAACATCAATGATAGGAAATATACTAAATTTAATGGACTTTTAACAATAAAGAAAAAAGGATTAATCAAAAGTGTTGTTCCACCATCATTAAGAGAAAAAGTATTAAAAAGAGCTCATCAAGATTACGGCCATATAGGAGTATCTAAAATGTTAAATCTAATTTCCCCTATCTATTATTGGCCCTACCTAATTCAAGATATTTCTAATTATGTAAAACACTGTGAGGTGTGTCAACTCAATAAAATATCTCACCAGAAGAAATTTGGTCTGTTGGAAAGTCTCCCCCCAGCTAAGGATCCTTTTGATCTTGTGTCTATAGACACAGTAGGTGGACTAAATTACTATAATTCCACAAAGAAATTCCTTCACATCATCGTAGATCATGCTACTAGATACATTTGGGCTTTCCCCTCAAAAAGTCAAACTACTGACTCATATATAAATTGCCTAAACACAATTTTTCAAATACAAAAACCCAAACAATTTTTAAGTGACAGGGCACCATCATTTACTTCACCAAGATTTAGAAAATATTTGATTAACAATAACATTAAACAATTATTGACTTCATCATCAAGACCTTAGTGTAATGGGTTAAATGAACGACTTAACCAAACTATAATAACCAGGTTAAGATGTAAATTCAATAACTTGAAAGGAAAATCAATACCAATCAATACCATGGACGAAATTGTTAGATTCAGTACTAAATGAATATAATAATACTCCCCATTCCATAACAGGCTATACTCCTACTTACCTTTTGTATGGTAAGCTCCCTTATGATCCCCCCTTAAAAGAATCAGAATTTTACCCCCCTATAGACAATGCCAGAACAAATGCCTATAATAATACATTAAAATTTCATCAGATAAATAAAATTATATATGATCAACATTATCAACCTTCCACCTTTAAAGTAGGCGATAAAGTTTGGTTACAAACCTTTTACCATCCAGATAACCGAAAATTAATGCCTCCAATGTCTGGGCCATTTACAATCTTAAAACAGATATCCCCAGTCAATTATGAAATTGATAAACCCCAATCTAATTTAGGAAAAACTACCATGGTAATTCATTCATCCAAATTGAGGCCATACTACTCAAAAGAAGGATTTGAGTTAAAACTGACAAAAAGTAAAATACCCACTTTAGAGAAAAAAAACAAACCAACAAGTGGCACCTAAGGTAGTGAAAAGTAGAATCCCTCTTCTTACTAAATAATGGTAGGGAAATCTTAATATAAATAAGACAATACCAAAAATAACTACGCCTAAAAATTAAGCCTTGAGAATATAATTTTTGTGCACACATAAGATATAACTTGACACTTTTATTTTCAATTGTTGTAAATATTTTACATTTTTATTTTATTTGTTGAGAAATTCACTCATATGATTCTATATATTGTAACGTTTTATTTTGCTTTAACTTTTTAAAGAAATGTTTTATTTTAAAGCCTTATCTAATTTGTTTGTTTGTTTTAAATAAATAGGCAAATTTACCACGTTGTTGTTCTTTTGTTTATTTTTCGTTCTTTTTTTTAATGATGATAAAAGTTATTGATTACATATTAAAAATCAATGAAAAATTAATTACAAAATTAAATACAAAATTCAGATACGTGTCATATCCCTCGGCTTGAAGGATTTATTTTCGCAAAATAAATGGTTTCAATTGTGACACATGAACTTTAACCAAGGAGGAATCATCTTTAAATAATTCACACGTAACACTAGATATTATTCTTGTTATTTGAAAAGGACCTTCATACTTTGGGGATGTTTTGACCATACTTGGATCATTACTAGGTATTTTACGAAGGACCAGATCACCAACTTTGAATGACGACTGCGGATGTTTTGCATCGTGTCGTGCTTTCCACTTTTCTCTATGCTTTGCGCTATTTTCTATTGCTTTCTTCCTTGCATTTTCTATGGTGAAATGGGGTGATTCAGAAAATTCTGGTATTGCACAATCACCAAAAAGTAGGAAATTTGGAGAAAACCCAGTGACATCATGGGGTGTGCTATTATAATCTTTCACAATTTTGGAAAGTAATGATGACCATTTTAGTCTTGGATTCTCTTGAAGGTTTGTTCTTAATTTGGTGAGTATAGTGTCATTCATCTTTTCACACAGTCCATTACTCTGAGGATGATATGGCGTCGAATAAGTGTGTTGAATTTGATGATCATTCAAAAACTTGTTAAATTCTTTTGATGTAAAATTCTTTCCGTTGTCGGTTAAAATACATTTGATTTGGGGAACAGTTTTGTTGATTTTGTCCAAACATTGAATTACTGCTTGAGAAGTGTTGGTGACAGTAGGGAAAGCCCAAACAAATCTTGTTAGGTGGTCAATTATTACTTGAATGTATTTGTGCTTGGTTTCATTTGCTGCAGAGCCTAGCACAATAGTATCCATTGATATTAATTCCAGTGGTTTCAGATCAGAGTTTGGTGCAACATATTCTCCAATAAATGGTTTATGACTGCATTTAGTTATTTGACATATTTTACATGAACGAACATAGTCTTTGATGCATCTGATAGCATTCGGCCACCAATAAAATGGTGTTATCAATCTTACTGTCTTGTTAATTGAGGGGTGAGAATGATTATCGTGGTATTCTTTGAGAATTTCTTCTTGGAATGATTCTGGAACAACTGTTTTTAGAACTCCATTATGTTTCACCATAATAAGATCTCGATGAATATGAGAGTTCTTTACAAAACTGAGATCCGCTTTTTGTTGGTGTAGTCGAAGAGTGGGGATTGATATATGAAATGACACTGGTGATCTTGACAATGCATCAACATGCGTTTGCTTTGATCCTGATCTGTGAACTATTTTCATTGACTTGGTTGATAATTCAATTATCCATCGGAGATATTTTGCCTTTGGTTTCTTTACGTTGAAGAGCCATTCCAAAGCCGAATGATCTGTAATGACTTCAAATGTATTGTTCTCAAGATAAACTTCAAAGTATTCAACTGATTGAACTACAGCAAAGCATTCCATCTCAAATGCAGAATAGTTCTGTTGATGTGGTAGAAGTTTTCTTGAATAATAGTAAATTACATGTTCTTGATTATGATTTCCAATTTGAGCTAAAATAGCACCAATTCCCAGTTTAGATGCATCTGTATAAAGCTTACATGGTAATGAAGGATCATATGTAGAAAGAACTGGATCTGTGGATAAATGAGACTTTAGTTCCTGAAATGATTTGTTAACTTCAGTAGTCCATTTGAATAACTTATTTTTTCTTGTGAGGCTTGTTAAAGGATCTGCAATTTCACTAAATTTAGGAATAAATTTCCTGTAGTAACCTGCTAAACCCAAAAACTGCCTTACTTGCTTCACTGTTTTAGGTTGAGGGAACTCATTTATTGCCTTTGTTTTTTCAGGGTCAGGTTTAATCTTGTTGTGTTCTATGATATGACCTAAATATCTTATTTCTTGTTTTGCAAAGGAGCATTTCTTCAACTTGAGTTTGATATTGTTTTCTTTAAGCTTGTCAAATATTTTCTTCATGAGTTCAATATGATCTTTAAAAGTACTGCTGTAAATTAGAATATCATCTTGATAATTACAAACACCGTTCCAAAGAAGATTTCCAATAATATGCTGAATTATTCGCTGAAAAGTACTTGGAGCATTTTTCAAGCCAAATGGCATAACCAAAAATTCATAATGCCCGTCATTTGTAATGAAAGCAGTTTTCTCAACAGAGTCTGGATGCATTTCAACATGCCAATAGCCCCATGCTATGTCAAGTGTTGTGAAGTATTTCGCATTATGTAAGCGATCAAACATATCTTGGATGTATGGAAGAGGCTGCTTGTCATCAATTGTAATTGCATTCAGTTTTCGGTAATCTATGCACATCCTTTGCGAACCATCCTTTTTAGAGACCAACACTACGGGGAAGGCCCAAGGTGACTGAGATTCTCTTATTAGTCCCTTTTTACTCAATTCTTCAACTTGTCTTTTTATTTCATCATATTCGGCAAGTGGTCTTCTATATGGTCTACAACTGATGGGTGGATGTTCAATTGTATGGATCTTGTGTTGAACAGCAATCCTTCCGATGTCAGTTTCATGCTGGCTGAACAATGCTTGATTTTCTTTAAGTAATTGATTAAGCTCTTTTTGCTGAACAGATGGAAGATGCGTTTCAGGAGATATATAAAAACATTCATTTCCTTTAACATACACCGCTTTGTCTTTTGTGTCAATTATTAATCCAATTTTTCCTGCTACATCAAGTCCAATAAGCAATGGATAGCTAAAGTTTTTCACTACATGAAGCTTACACCTGACAAGTTTAGAATGGATTTTCAAAAATACTTCTACTGATCCTAGAGTATATGCAAAACTATCTACTTGTTTAATTTTGATTCTATCATTTACATTCAATTTTAACTTATGTTGTTTTAAAAGCGAACAGCTCATTAATGATATAGTTGACCCGGTATCAATAAAAGATGGAACTGGAATATTATTAAGTAAAACTTCAACATTAACAAATCTATAAGGAAAATTGGTATTTGCTATGCAAAGTGAATCGGCTATGCAAAGTGAATCAGCTATGGTTTGTTTAACATCTGTGGTGATATTAGTTGCTTGGTGTTTAAGCTTGTCTTTATAATTAGGATCATAATCTTTGCAATCACTTATCCAATGTTTAAAATACAATCCTTTTTTCTTACAAATAGGACACCAATATGGGCAATTTTTTTGAGATTGTAGGTGTAGTTATATTAAAAACCTTGGTTTTACTTCTCTGTTGTTGCCTTATTTGATTATTGTTTTGTTCAATTTCCACGGCAATCTGCATCCAATGTGATGGATCTTTAGGCTGGGCTGTTACGAGATAATTTTTCCAATCTAATGGCAATCCATCCGTTAACATTTTTAGCTTCTCGACATTATTGAGGCTTGTTTGATTTAATAATCTAATTTTATCTCTAAAATAATCTTCCACAGTTTCTTCTCTTTTAAGTCTTCTTTTTGATGCTGCAACTATAGGGCTTTCAACTTTATAACCAAAGCGCTGAATTAATTTGAGTTTAACAGTATCCCATTTTTTAATGGATGCGTTGCTCAATATTTCATCAGCAAACCATTCTAAAGCATCTTTTGATAAATAATAAATTAGACTATTGATTCTATCAACTTCATCTAGTTTACCCGTTTCCAATTCATATAGTTTAAGCCATGATTCAGGCCGAATTGAACCTTTATCACCGCTAAATTTCTCTAATTTGTTTACATTAGCTGCCATTGTACTTACTTTTTCTTTCGTCGAAGCCTTTTTTGATTTATATTTTAATCCTTTCGTAGCTGCGCCAAATATTTTATGTAACGTTTTATTTTGCTTTAACTTTTTAAAGAAATGTTTTATTTTAAAGCCTTATCTAATTTGTTTGTTTGTTTTAAATAAATAGGCAAATTTACCACGTTGTTGTTCTTTTGTTTATTTTTCGTTCTTTTTTTTAATGATGATAAAAGTTATTGATTACATATTAAAAATCAATGAAAAATTAATTACAAAATTAAATACAAAATTCAGATACGTATCAATATTTTTCCCTCACAAATTTTATATGGAACATTTCATATTCGAACATTCTTTTTTTTTTTAATGTAAATAATAAAACTTCATGTGTAAATATTTTTCATTATGTGGAAGTAAATAACCCATTATTTTATGTTTTTATTCTGATCAAACCAAATAAATGTGAAACAAGATGTTGGATACCACTCGTCATTATGAGAAATAAATTTGTGATTTTCAAAAATATATTTTTTGGCATGTGGCAAAATACCTTTTGAATCTTGAGAGCCTGAGAAGGCCTACTCAATTCATGAGGTAAATCCCCTTATGAATTATAGGAAGGAGACACCTATAAATTCAAATAAGATTGGATAATTTTCAGCTACTGTCAAGAAAAAAGGTACCAATAGGAATATGTAGAAGAAATAAAGAGCATCATTGATATAGTTTCAATTGGTATCCTCCATCTTAATTGATAATCTATGTAAATAATAATGATACTTTTTTTTTACTTTGAAAATTACTCCCTAATTTTCATCCTTGGAGGGAAGAAATGACATAATAAAAATATGATTTTTATTATTCATTAATATAATTATAATTTAAATAATCATAGAATTAACACAGAGTTAATTTTTTAAAATCCTTAACAAAAGGAGTACAACCCAAGATGTTTTTTGTATATACTTAGATTATATTATTATTAAATTGTATTGACATGAATCCTGCCAAGAAGAAAAAGAAGGCCTACAAGCCTACAACCCGCATCGTGAATGTCGCCGACCTGGAGAGGGAAGATGAGATGGTGATCTCACGCAACTGCAGCATCCTGAGCTCCATTGGTCATCCTGCCCTGAAATCCCTGCATGAGGACCTGATCCGCTACATCGCCTCGCGGACTGAAATGATCAAGGCCCTCGCTACCAATGTAGAGAACCTCACTGACACCCTCGAGTCCTTCGCAGAGTTGGACGAAATTGAGGAGGCCAACAAGCCCAAGACTGCTTGCCGCGGCACTCAAACCTGCCCTGCTCCTTCCTGCAATGAAACCAGCTCCCAGACTGACCCAATCAAGCCCCCCACTCCTGCTCCTGCTGCTCTCCCTGCCAAGAAGCCTGCCTCCACCCTGCCTGCTCCTGCTCCAACCAAAAGGAAGCAGTCTGAAGCTCCCAACCCGCCTGCAAAGAGGACAAACCTGAATGGTCCTTCAAAACCTGTGCCTTCCCACGTCTCCAAGCCTGCGGCCGCCCAAGTGATCCTTCATGGAGAAAAATCGGCGGCCCACACAGTGGTCATCTCAGATGACCCACAGGCTGACCCAAGGGAGATGCTGAAAACAGTCCGCGCTGCTCACACTCTCCCCCAAGGCGTTTGGGCCTCCCTGCGCACCAAGGGGAAGCTGGTCCTCCATTCCAGCAATCCTGACACCATCCCTGAGGTTACAACCTCCCTGGCCAGCAAGTTGAATGGAATGAAGGTCCGCCAGCAGAAGGAGATCCTGCCACGGATCTGCCTCTTCAAAGTGGATGAGGAGACATCCAACTCCACAATTGAGGAGACCTTCCTGGAAACCGCTGCTGTTAGAAAACTTCCTGGGGACAAGGTGGTGCGCGTGGCGCACCGTTCTGCACCCAGAAACGGGACCTGCACCGCCTTCATCGAGGTGGACCTCAAGACCTTTAGAGCCCTGGGCGTTCGCGGGAGGATCGTGGTGGATGGAGTAATCCTCAACTTCGAGGAGTCCATCCGCGCCCGCGTCTGCTTCCGCTGTTGTGGCTTCGGCCACAACTCTGCCCAATGCACCAGAGCTCCTAAGTGCTTCCACTGCGGTGAAGACGGCCATGAAGGCCGAACCTGCCCATCAATTGCTGACCAGCGCACCTCCAAATGTGCCAACTGCTGCTCCCAGGGCCTTCCTGACAAGCACGAGGCGAGAGCCTCAAGCTGCCCCATCCTGAAGTCTAGGGCCCTCAAGTTCTAGGCTTCAAGGACCTTCTGCCTCCATTTCCATATGCCACTTCTCCTGGATTCCTGGCCTATTCAACGCACCCGCCTCACTGCACCCTGGCGCTATTCCCCTGCTTGCCCAACGTTTCCACCACCCCTGCGAGACATCTCCTGCTTCCACATCCTAGGGTCCCTTGCCACCTGACATCGATTTTGGGCTCAAAAATCATAACTTTTGGTTAGTAGCCCGTAAATAAAGATATTTTCTCTCTATTAAATTGTATGTATGCAAACTGTTTTGTTCTTAAAATATAATCATTAAAATAAATACAATTTTGGATATAAAAGTTATCATTTCACTTCAATCCACGACTGCATGAATAAATTGGTAACATACCTAAAATAAATCTTTTTTTATGACATATATATATATAATTGAATGTCTGTCTGTACTCTATAGATTCAAAAACCATAAATCCAATCGCCGTGAAATTTAGGGATATTATTAGGTATATCCCCGGGAAGGTTTTTGAAAAATAATTTCTTGAATATCTTGAATATCCTTAGAGTTATTTGCAGATTTGTAGATTTAACTAAATGATGATGATTATTTATCAAAAGTAAGAGTTTCTACCTATTAATTGCGCACAAGTCAAAGTTAGTTTTATCATTTATCTATAACATATATATTGGGAGAATAGATGAAATGATGATTTTGTAATGTAGAAAATTAGGAAAGACAAAATTCAGGATGACACGGCAATTTATTTGAGACAAGAATAATGATAATTAATATAGCTTTTATTAAACTTATCGAGTATTTTTCAAGGGACCGGGAAAAAAGTTCACTTTATCGAGAGATTCAAATTAACGAGTTTTAAATTATCAAAATATATCTTTTTTTTTTACATATGTTATTTTCAAATGACATGTATTTAGGGGTAATTTTATTGTTTTTCATTTTGATGTATTGTATACATTTGATCATTAATAAATTATTATTTAGGTATTAAAATTGCCTTTTTGTTCAAAGACAGCAACGTTTGAACGGGTATAGCTAGGTGGAGCAGATAATCAAACATAAAGTTATCTTTCCAAGTATATATTCAGTAGGGATTGGATGTTTTCTAGAATTGTTTTAACAAATGTTCGTTAGGTAAACTTTCACTAGGGTAAAACCCGGGCGAAGCCGGGTACATCCGCTAGTATTATATAAAGTAATTTATAATAAAATAATTATGAAGAGTTATGATAAACGGAAAATAAAGTGTCCAGGGATAGGAATCGAACCCACAATGTTTCGCTTACCGGGCAGATGCCATGTCCACTAGGGTACCCTGGATATATTTTTCCGTTCGTAAATATTATATAAAGTAATATATAATACAATACACAGTGTGGCAAATAATTTTTAAGAATGGGTTTGTAAAATAAAACAGACACAAGCTAATTCAATTTCTACTATTTTTAATTCAAAACTAGCGGACGTACCCGGCTTCGACTGGTTTTTACCCGAGTAAAGGTTTGTCTAACAAATCTCTCGATAAAGTGAACATTTTTCCCGGTCCCTTGAAAAATACTCGATATGTTGAATAAAATCAATATTAATTGGTTCCCTCGGTAATTGGAAGCTAAAGGAATTGTATCTTGCCTTGGAATTGTATCATTATTCTTGTCTTAGATAAATTGCCGTGTCATCCTGAATTTTGTCTTTCCTAATTTTCTACATTACAAAATCATCGTATCAACATGATAATATTAAACGATAAGAACTCTTAAAATTAGGTTAAAGGAATAAGCATAAAAAGACTAAGAGGAGCTTCTTTCAAAATTTTATTCTGCAAGCTTTCGGACTAGACGTCCTTCTACAGGCAAAGGATAGTTGTAAAAACTTTACAACTATCCTTTGCCTGTAGAAGGACGTCTAGTCCGAAAGCTTGCAGAATAAAATTTTGAAAGAAGCTCCTCTTAGTCTTTTTATGCTTATTCCTTCAACATGATAATATTTAGAACAGATTGTTGAATTATAACAGATAATTAGAATATTTATCTGGATTATTTTTAGGCGAAAAGTTATTTCAAAAATTTTATTTGCTAGAAACCTTCCCAGTACTATACTAAATAACTTCCCAAAGTTTCATGGCGTTCCAATGAGTAGTTTGGTCAGGCATAAAGGACACACACACATACATTCATTTATATGTATTTTTATATGTATTATTTATATATATATATATATAGACAATCCCCTCCGGATTCAATACATATGTTGCAACGATTTAATAAGGAATTAAATGCCTCTTGCAGGCCACTTTGAGGAATCGCCCCCAAAGTGCTCGTCGCAGCTCTCTGGATGGTCGGGATATCATTAAAAAAAAACAACCTTTTAACTTCAATTTTATTTTTGGGAATAAATAAAAGTCACATGGTGCTAAATCAGGCGAGTACGGAGGATGATTCAACACACAGACGTTATTTTTGGCCAAAAAGCAACGAACAATAAGTGAGGAGTGACGCGGTGCATTATCATGCAGCAAACACCAACTGTCTTCATCGCGATATTCTGGACGAATGCGACGGATTCAGGCAATCAAACGTTTCAAAACGTTTAAATAATACTCTCCCGTAATGGTTTGTCCAGCGGGAACAAGTTCTTTTTGGATAATACCTCTACTATCGAAAAAGGTAATCAGCATTGTTTTGATTTTTGATGGCACTTTTCGCGTTTTTTGTTGGCTTGTCGAGAGTTTTTTGACTTCCATTCGGCACTTTGGCACTTTGTCTTTGGGTCATACTGAAAACACCATGTTTCATCACCCGTAACAATTGATTTCAGGAAGTTTGAATCATTTTCATAGGCAGAAATGATGTCCCTGCAATGTGCAATTCTCAATGATTTCTGCTCGCCCGTTAAAGTATGTTGAACAAATTTAACACAGACTTTAGTTTTACCCAAATCTTCATGCAGAATGGTTCGAATCGTTTCTTTGTTGATGTGTAAAACCTCTGCCATCATTCTCAGGGATGCACTGCGATTGTTTGCAACAAATTCTCGCACTTTTTAATACTTTCTGGTGTCTTCGAAGAACTTGGTCGTCCAGTATACTTATCATCTTCTAGCGTATTTCTTCCATCCGAAAAACGTTTGTGCCAAATTAAAACATTTGATTTACTCAAACATAACGTACCATAAACTTGCTTCATCAAAATATATGTTTCCGATGCACTTCTACCAAGTTTTGCATTAAATTTAATAACCGCTCTCTGTTCCATCTTTTTACTTTCCAAAAATCGCCTGTATGGTTTTAAAGAGTTAACCAAAATGGCTGAAACAAAGCCACGCGCTAGATAAGGCTTCGAATATATATATATACGCATGCGCAATTTCATAACTGGCTATGCTATTGGCTTTTATCTAGCGCGAGTCTTAAAAATTATTTGCCACACTGTATATAATGCGGCCTATGATTGTAAAACGACATTTAGCAATTATCCCGCATGTGGTTCTTTTGAACGAAAAATCGAAATTTATTTTAAGGAGAAATAATGATTATTTATCATTACTCTTCACCATTCATCCTTTCATACTTCATCCCTATGGTTAGAAATAATCGTAATTTCTCCTTAAAATAAATTTAGATTTTTCGTTCGAAAGAAATACATGCGGGATAATTGCTTGAATGTCGTTTTACAATCATAGGTCGCAATATATTGTATTATAAATTACTTTATATAATATTTAAGAACGGAAAAATATGTCCAGGGTAGCCTAGTGGACATGATGGCATGTGCCCGGTAAGCGGAACACTGTGGGTTCGATTCCCATCCCTGGACACTTTATTTTTCCGTTTATCATTACTCTTCACAATTCATCCTTTAATACTTCATACCTAAGGTTAGAAATATTCTTTATTTTTTCCTTAAAATAAATTTCGATTTTTCGTTCAAAAGAAGCACATGCGGGATGATTGCTAAATGTCGTTTTACTAACTAATTTAATGTTCAATTATGAATCCCACCTGCAAAATGTCAGTTATTATTCATAATCTGAAAATAAAATGCGTTCTCTAATAGATATTGTTTAACTCCGCGTTTAACTCATTTTCCCGAAACATTATGCTTGGTTTTGTTGAAGAGCAAGATGACGTTTTTTTTTTTTTTATTAATTCATATTTATCTTCTTCTTCTTTCTTATCTCCACTCAATCATATTACGGTATCAAGCTTGTGAAGTTGACAAACATTATAATTGGGTGAAGTAGAATGCATCTGCCTTTGTCATTAAGACTGGGAGCACTACTAAGTAGCAGGCCGACTTAGCTCCGAATGAAATGGCCGCCTCTGACATGAGGAACAGACGCCATGTGTAGCCGATCCTAACATGGAGTACAAACGCTGCTCATCCTGTATCCCTGGATTAGGAGCCCTTACAGGGTACTATCAGCCGGGCCAGCTGAACCCAGGTTTTTTAGTGAGCTTGTTACTGCTCCCCCTCCTCCTTTTTCATCCGGGCTTGGGACCGGCAAAGGCAGAGTTATTCATATTTATGAATATATATATTAAAAATAAAAAATACATATCCTGACCGTGCTCATATGATCATTTCTAGATGACAGAGCGCCATTTAGTGGAACAAAAATAAACTAAACGTTTATTTAACTTGTTCCGTGTGATTCGTCCAACCCAATTTCTTGATAAATCAAGAAAAGTCAACCACGAATGTGTTTCGGGCTGTTGACCCTCGTCAGCCTAGGGCAGACCGTACCTCTACGAACAAATATTTGGTCTCAGAGGCTTCCTGAGAAATCAAGAAATGGGTATTTAAGGCCAATGTGAACACGGTCAGGATATGCCTTTTTTATTTTTAATATCAACACCTGAACTTTTTATATATTAGAATTTAATACTTGAATAGGCACCGCAGTTTACCTTGTACAACCAATATAGTGCAGACTTTTCAATCACCATACATTTGATTTTTAATCGCTTGTATAGAAGATATCATTGATGCTTATAAGGTGAGCCAGTGATAACTCACTCAGAATTTATCATTTTATGGTTTAGTTTTGTGAAAGCCGAGTTACACTTGAAAGCTTCCGTCGATTTTTAATTTTTTTTTTTTAAACAACATGTGATGGTTATTCAGAGGAGGGTTTTAGCATAGTTCCTTAAAATTCCAAATTAAAGCCAAAATGTGTGAAAATAGGCTCCATCTTCCAGAGCTGGGGCAGTTGCTCAAGGTAATTAAAGGGGATACCTGTTTAGGGTGGGGAAACCCTCCCACCTGCTCTTAAAGAAGGAGGTTGTGTTTATCCAAATATTACAAAAGTCATTGTCCCGCAGATGTCGTTCTTAGGTGGTACGAAATAAAAAAGTACTTAGAGTGACCTTCATTTTCTCCACCCAGCACATGCAACTATATCATTGTACGAATCGGAAGAATGTTCTTTATACTGCTCAGAATGTCCGCCTAGTAATTGGAGATGTACTAACTTGGTCTACAGTTTGGAATTGATTTTTCTGCTAAAATCATTTCGACTAAAATGATGAGTTTTATAGTCATTAAATTGTAAAATATTTATAAAAATGTAAAAATGATTCCAATACCGGTTCACTTATGTATACTCCTATACATTTGATTAATCAAGAATGGGAATTTGGCCAATTCTGGAATAATTAAAAATCAACGAGAATAGTTGATATTTATCCCGATAGATGGCGCAAGCCATCAGTAACTTTCAGTTACACGATAAGATGTTTTTTTTATTATATATATATGTCGTATTAAGGTATATCTTTGAATAATTATAAATTTAAAACTCTAAATTTGTATATAAGAAATAATAGACGCGACAAAAAGAAACGCAGCCATTTTCTCTTTGTTTATTATTCAACCTCCTTTTTTTTCCCTCTTACCCCTCGGGTCGTTGGTCAAAAAATTATATACAAGCATTGGCTATTTACTTTTTGATTATAGATATTAAAATATATGGATATGGATATTAAAATATATGGATATGGATATTAAAATATATGGATATAAAAATAAAAAATGTGTTGGCTATTTACAAGTAGTGTGGGAATTATATTGCATATATGTATATATATATATGGTAATTTGAACCAACAACCCTATATTGTATAATACTTATAACAAGATTGTCATGTTGTATATAGAAACACATCTATAAATAATTATACGCATGATTGACATGTGTCATTGCATCACCATATGTAATGTACTTTGTACAAACTGAGGCTGAATAAATAAAACTATGTAATAGATTGAGAGCTGAGTTAAAGCAAGATTGAGAAGTTCAAAACGTCTAAAATCGAGAGAGAAATCCAACAACCCTGGCAAGTCGTTGCCATCAAGGTCAAAGGGTGCAGGATGCAGCAGACGTTCAAAGTTCAAATTCTCACATGTTCACCCTTCCGCCCTCCTCGGGAATGGTATATAAAAAACCTCGGTTTTAGCCTAACTCAGTCAGTCACTTCACCGTCGGCGTGAGCCCTTGTTGGTTGCAGCCAGGACCACCCCATCGCTATATAAAACAGTAAGAACTTTTTCTAACTCCATCTTGCTCTTAGCTCGACTTTTATCTGTTAATGGAACTTTCCTACTACAACTGTGTCTCTTCGTTTTTTGTGTGTGGACATTCCCAAGCTTTCCACTCTGCCTCGACCATGACTGCCTGTACTCTGTGAGAACTTTTAGAGGTCTTCCAAGGTGCAGAGAGGTACTAGAAAACTCTCCACGCCCTGACTGTCCCTCTCGGTTACTACAGGTTTGACCCTCGGTTACCACATATATATATGTCGTATTAAGGTAAGTCTTTGAATAATTATAAATTTAAAACTCTAAATTTGTATATAAGAAATAATAGACGCGACAAAAAGAAACGCAGCCATTTTCTCTTTGTTTATTTTCCAACTCCTTTGTTCTCCTCTTCTCCCTCTTACCCCTCGGGTCGTTGGTCAAAAAATTATATACAAGCATTGGCTATTTACTCTTTGAATATAGATATTAAAATATATGGATATAAAATATATGGATATTAAAATAAAAAATGTGTTGACTATTTACAAGTAGTGTGGGAATTATATTGCAGTGAACCTGTGTGGGTGTGCGCAAGATGAAATTCGTAGCTGCACAGTCTAGATAATTTTTTTTTATTTTCTCTGAATTGAAAATATCCTAACTAGGTTATGATATACTATTGATATTTTAAACTGTTATTTATCACATCTTTATTCTCTAATAAGTCGATAGGATTCGAACAGTGCGGGGTTAAAAAGCTAAGACTACGGATGGTAGATCTCTCGGCCACGATTGCTACGATCCCTATTCTTCTTATCGTTGGCCACAAGTTGGCTAGACCTATGTTCCAACCTGGAACTCTGGATAACGTTGTCTGTGTACTTTTTCCTATGATATACTCGTACATTGAGTTTACGACTCACTCAATGGAAGTACATAGGTCAAAGCACTACAGCCAAAATTTTCTTCTTTTTTTTTTTTTTTTTTTAAGAATGATCTCTAATTCGAACTAACATTTTGAAGTGCTCATCTTAGGATAGGTTTTACCGAACATCGATTTTCGAAACTAACCGATGGGGTTATACCATATCTTAGAGGATGATGTGTTTAAAAATCAAAAAATTTATTTTTTCTTTTAACCCTCGATAGTTTATCTCATAAAAACGCTTATACTAATCCTATAGTTGCTCTATCGTATTTCTATACGTAAATTAACTTATTACCATTGTCCTAAATCTGTAGGCCTTTACATCTTGTCTGTCCTACACCAGACAAATCGAACGGAGGTATGCGAGGTTGTTATACCCGACTAACGATAAGCGCTAGCCTCTGTATATTGTAAGGTGGCTAAATATATTTATAGGCTATTTAAACCCACACACGCATTAAGTGTTTTATGTTCACATTTTAAAGTAATATATTCAAGTCTTCAAGGTCATATATCATTTGAGTTTATAGCTTGATTAAAATTATCATATCGCCTCATATAGTCCAACATTACATTTATATTATACAAATTTATATATTCAACTATTCTAACGGTTCATTTTATCAAAAACATTTTATAAGAGATATGTAGGTTTGTTTGTATGGGTAGAGGCAAGATATAAAACAATAAAGGAAGAAGGTATATACAAGATGCTAAATGAGTATAAAGAATCAAAAATATTATTGTGGTAATTAAAAACAATGGAATTTTTTTTAATTCTAAATATAACAGTTTTATACAAAAATGTACACAGTGTGATAACATTATTTATTAACGAGTCTTTATTTAAATAATATGAAATTTTTTTGGTCGCCAAGGTTGTTAGTATAAAGACATCGGCATTTGGATTAAGTTTACTGTGTAATTTTTCTTTGGTAGTACCCAAATTACTTTCCACCATATTATAGAATGGATTGATTTTAGGGTCTAAGACCAAAGTACTGGATTTAGTGGGCTTTACAATTGATGAAAAAGTTGGTTCGGATGTTATTGGAAAATCAGGCTTATAAAATTTTTCATCCGTGAAAATACTGTTGTCCAAATGGTTAAACGGTTGAAACCATTTCCTTGGTCTGGAGGAACCCGGATCACCCAAGATATATGTAGTGAAGTGCCTATAAGGAAATAGAAAATAGTTTTGTCTAGGAGGAGAGTCGGGAAAGTCCGTAGGAGGTGTGATATGGGGAATATTTTCTACATATCTACGAAGTTTTTCTATATTTATAATTTCTGTCTGTAACTGCAAAGGTCTATTTGGTCTATTAATGCGCACTACCTGAGGTGATAGTATTTCAAAGATCTCATATGGGCCTGTATAGTTAGGTTCCAACTTTGGAGTATTCGGATGTCTATAAACTTTCACCAATACTAGATCCCCTGGTACAAAATATATATTTTTATGTTTTTGATCGTACATTAGTTTTTCGGCCTTATGCCTTGCTTGAGTCTTTTGTAATGCTATTCTTCTTGCTTCTGAGAGTTCGGGAATAAATAGATGGGAGGAAATCCCGTCACTGTATGTGGAGTTAGATTGTAGATTCTGGTGACCCTTTCTATCTGTTTGGTCCATGTCTGTTTGGGGTGTTCTAAATGGAGTATCTTTAGTTTCCCTGTTATGGTTGCATTCAATCTCTCGCTCAGACCATTTGACTGTGGGTGATTTGCTGTGGTATACAAGGGTTTTATACCTTGTGAGATTAAAAACCTTCTATAAATTGAGCGGATGTAAATGCAGGAGCTCGGTCTGTCAGTAGGTTTTTAGGAATAACCTTCCTGAAATACCTTTTTTAGGGTTTGAATATAGGTCAGGGTAGAGGTAGATTTACTAGGAAAAGTCCAACAGAATCGACTCATGTGATCACATATTACATGTAAATAAGCTCGGTTACCACCATACTTATTAAATCCGGCTACTGTGTCCATTGACATAAGTTCATAAGGTTCCTTCGCGAGTGGTAAGGTACCCATTTTCTCCATATGTGGGTCCTTTCGGAGGTTTTACTATTTGGCAAATTTTGCATTTACGGACATAGTTATTTATATCTTTGGTCATACCATCCCAATAATACTGACTAGTGATATATCAATCACTCATCAATACTGATGGACTTGCAATTATTACTAAAAAGGGCGTACCCAGAGTAGTCGTACCTGATACACTAAGAAATAAGTTACTCCAGAAAGCACACGAATGGTATAACCATCCAGGAATCACACTTATTATAATGAGACTTATCCCTCAAGCTTATTTATTCGAACAAAATACTGACTAGTGATTAACCTAGTGAGTTGTGTGATTCCTGGATGGTTATACCATTCGTGTGCTTTCTGGAGTAACTTATTTCTTAGTATATCAGGTACGACTACTCTGGGTACGCCCTTTTTAGTAATAATTGCAAGTCCATCAGTATTGATGAGTGATTGATATTTCTCAGGTACACGATGCTGGTGTTCCTCCAATTGTTGAGCCTCTAGAAATCCGCAAAATGGTTGTCTTGATAGTAAGTCTGCTTCGAGTTGATTTTTACCTTTCAGATAGTGTATGTCAAAAGTGTATGGGCTGAGTCTCAAGGACCATCGAAATAACCTACCTGACGGATTCTTAATATTTTTCAAATAGACCAGAGCTTGGTGATCAGAATAAATGGTGAAATGTCTACCAAGCAGGTACACCCTGAAGTATTCGATAGACTCAATGATAGCTAAACACTCCAGCTCCGAGATGGAGTAGTTCTGTTCATACCTCGTAGAGAGCGAGAGAAATATTGTACAGGATGTTCTTCTCCATTTTCATCCTTCTGCCTTAGAATTCCGGATATCCCTAATGTACTCGCGTCACAATATAAGAAGAAGGGTAAATCTTCTTTAAAGATATGTAAAACTGGTGATGCAGTTAGGCTGCTTTTCAAATCTTCAAATGCCTTCTGACATTCAAGAGTCCACTTAAAAGGAATATTCTTTTTTAGAAATATATTTAAAGGCGATCTAAGCTGTGCATAATGGGGAATGAATTTATGATATACATTTACGACACCTAAAAATGACAGTAAAGTTTTAACATTAGTCGGAGGTAGGATGGTTCCTATTACCTGAGTGTTAGTTAGGTGAGGTTTAAAAGTGCCCTGTGTGATTTTGTATCCTAGGAAGCTAATGGAGGTCTTACATAATTGACATTTTTAAGGTTGAGGCGGATATTTTCTGCCCTGCATAGTTGGAAGAATAAACGAAGATCTTCTAAGTGTTCTTCAAAACTATCAGAAAAAAATTATAAAATCATCATAGTAGTGTTCTAGAAATTGGAAGTTATATTTTCTAAGTATTTGTCCAATAGCTCTCTCGAAGATCTGTGGTGAGCTTCGTAGCCCGAAAGGTAATCTTTTAAACATGTACACTCCTGCGTGGGTGGTGAAGGCTAAATAAGGTCGAGAATCCGGATGGATAGGAACTGTCCAATAAGCGTTGCTCAAATCAAGGCTGGAAAAATAGCTTTCGACAGTTTTTCTATCACTGATTCTATTAATGATATAGGTTGGGGATCAACTGGAATGTGTTCATTTAATTTTCGAAAATCCACACACATTCTAAATGTTCCATTTTTTTTTTTACTAGAGTAATGGGTGAAGCATAATCACCTATGGCCGGTTCTATTATATTATTTTTTAACATCTCATTGATTTGTATATCTATTTCTTTCCTATATGTAAATGGAATTCTATACGGTCGCAACCTGATTACTCTATCTGTATTTGGTTTAATCTGTACAGGTTGGATATGTAGGGTAGGAACTTTAAATGGGTCTGTAGGAAATATTTCAGCAAATTCTTTCAATAACCTAATTAACTTAAGGTCTAATAAGTTGTTTATCTTATGATACTTATCAATTAAATCACTGGTTAAATTATTTTCCCCTGGAATGCTTGATTTAGTGGAAAGTGTCTGTTGTAAATGATTAACATAGAGTGGATTGCTTCCTGAAGGTGCACAGTGATTATCTAATATTTGTGTATTAGCAATATGAAGGTGTTGGTTTATAGTATATTTCCTATCTGGATTTATCACATTATATGCATCATTTACATAAGCCAACTCTGTTTCAAAATAAAAAAAGAGTAGCAGGAATATTTGTGCCTTGTTGACTCTCTACATTTCTATTGAAGTCAATTCTAGTTTTTATTTTAGAGTATATAATCCTATTAGTGCAATTTCATATGTTAGATGAAATATATAAAATTTTAAGCTAACTTTTCTTTAAAAAAACTGACTGGTAAAATAACATAAAATATAGGTTGGATTGGTCCACTCAATGTATTAATTCTAGAATGCTTATTAACTGATTATTTAGTTATATTTCGAAATATATCTGATGGCAAAATTTTATGCAAATAATCAAAAGATATTAGGTTAATGGTAGAGCCAGTATTCGCAAGAAATTTAACATTGAAGGTGAAAATAGATAAATTAAAGAATAGTCTTACATTATGCTGGTTCTCTTTCCTTGATGAGGGATCACATCCTTGTTATCTGGGTTGATGTCCGCTCGATGTGGCTGGTTCCCTGGGTTCCTTGGGCAGCGTGGTATCCGCGTAGTTGCGAAAGGCAAAACGTCCACCTCCAGGTCGGCGAAACGCTGCTTGCCCATATTGTGGCCGGTAATGTCCTTGGCCAGACGAGGGAGTGGATTCGGGTCGCCAACGGTCAAGGTCACGCTGTGGTGTCGGTTGTCCCCGAGCACTCGTTACTGGCCACTTTTGGATGGTGTTCACATAGTCCAACCATTCTTCAGGCGTCTGTGGGTTCCTGGTGTATATCATTTTCTTCAAATCATACGTTACACCTGCCGTAAGTGCTTCAACATGTTTGTTTGGAAGTGAGTTCTCTAATGCACCCACAACCTTAAAATGGTAATAATCGTTAATTTTTTCTGGCTTTTCCAATTGGCGAGTGAACAATTCTTCCAACGTTGTCTTCTTCTTTGATATATAGATTGTGGACAGTTTCTGTTTGATATTTAAATAAGTCTTTAGTTCTAAGCCCAATCGATAAAATATATTTTTAGCTTCTTCTTCTAAATTTAGAATAACTAATTTTTTTCTCTCTCGTTCATCGTTCGTTGCATCCTCAATGTTACGAAAGAAAATATTTATATCTTGATTGAGGCCAGAGAATTTACTTATATAATTTTTATTTAAGATCGTCTGTTGTGTGTGTGTGTGTGTGTGTGTGTGTTGTATAATTTGTGTTAGTAAATTAATTTGTTCTTTCATTAATTTAAATTCCATATTATCGTTTCTGTCAGAAAAAATGAGTGTCGGTATCTGACTTTTTTTTTGGCATTTTTGTGGCGAATGGGTGTAGTTAGCCCAGGCTAAATCCAATGAAGTTTAAAAAAAAAAGAAAAAACGTACCGGTTATTATAACCTGTGTCGGCTAAATACTGTCGTATTAAGGTAAGTCTTTGAAAATAATTATAAATTTAAAACTCTAAATTTGTATATAAGAAATAATAGACGCGACGCGACAAAAAGAAACGCAGCCATTTTCTCTTTGTTTATTTTCCAACTCCTTTGTTCTCCTCTTCTCCCTCTTACCCCTCGGGTCGTTGGTCAAAAAATTATATACAAGCATTGGCTATTTACTCTTTGATTATAGATATTAAAATATATGGATATTAAAATAAAAAATGTGTTGCCTATTTACAAGTAGTGTGGGAATTATATTGCATATATATATATATTTTTTTTTTAAATAGAGCAATCCATAAATGATATTTTGATCCAATATATGCCTGCCTTTTTAATTAAAAAAAATATATATCCCTATATATATATAAAAGTAGTGTATTTATGTATGTATGTGTGTTTGTTCCTATGTCGGCTATACACGTCCACAATGCGTAACTAATCTGACTGAAATTTTAAGAGTATATAGAGTTTAATCTGGAAAAACTTATAGTGAAAATTTCAGGTCTCTAATCCCAATATTCGTCGAGTTATTTGCAAATTGCGTTGTAAATTTGCCCTTTCGCTCGCAAGCAGCGCCTCTAGCTGTGAAGATGGGAGGTAATATCAGTTGACCTAATGCACATGTAAAACGTGTTTTAACAGGACATAGAGAAAAATCTGGAAGAGATATTTATCGGATTTTCAGCCAAGAAAAATTGAAATTGATAGGTTCGGGGCAAATATAGTTGTTTTTTAGTCAGAAAATGATGATGACAATATTGCTAAATCATGTTTGATTATCAGATACAAAATTATATCGGGAAAAAATCCAAAAAAGCAGAGACCACGCGTGAAGCCAGTTCATTTTTAGTATGCAGGAACAATATTTTAACAGAAAAACATTTATTCGGGCAAAGACACACAAAGCCAGATCATCTCTCTATAAATATATCGCTTCTCAGACACAAAGTTGGAGCGGGACATCCACGGCGCCAATTTATAATTGTAATGAATAGTATTTGAATAAAAACACTTAAACAGGTAAAATCCGGGCGTTGCCCGGGTCATTCGGCTAGTAATTATATAAAAATAACAATCAAAATACAACAGAAAATATATATTTTTTCTATTTATAATATAAGTCGACAGGATATTTATCTGTTTATTATTTCAAAATGACAAAAGCAAAATTTTCAAATTCAAATATGCAAATCTTCCAATCAAAAATTGCTTTCTCAACCAAAAATAACCTACTTTAACAAGACAGCCCAATTCAAACAAACGTAGCTCTCCACAACCAAACGTAGCTCATTTTTAATTATGCAAATCAAACATACCCTACCACAATCAAAAAGAGCCTTCCCCAATGAAAAATAGTCACCTACAAGTAACCTTAGTCATCATCAAGCCATAGACATCTACAAGACACTCATCTCCAATCAAACATAGCTTACCTCATTCAAACATAGACTACTTCAACAAGACATAGGCCAATCCATACAAACAAACATAGCATTCTCCACAAGCAAACATAACATTCTCCACAGGGAAATATAGCCTACTTCAACAGGACATAGCCTTCTCCGCAAGCAAACATAGCCTTCTCAACAAACAACCATAGCCTCAACAAGTCATCGCCATACGCTCCAGCGCAACCAGAAAACATCTCCAGATAACTCCGGGTGTCTCCAACTTCCAGATCATACGCTTCCAAGCTACAAGCAGCCTTCCGCCCAACACCAGCCATCTCCCGAGATCTTCAAATCCAGCCCATCATCCATTTCAAGGTACTTTGTATCCACCACTTTTCATAGTTTTCCTCATTTTAACTTTATGTTATCACCCATTATTTACAATAGGTTTCAATCGCATATTTGCTTAGATATATCCTTTTTGTCATATTATTTTTATATATCAATTTCACCATAGTTGTTTAACCTTTAAATTTCACCACACCTTTCAATCCTTTTAAACCTTATTTTTATTTATTTAATTAGTTTCTATAATATATCACATATTCCATATTTTACCATTAAATATTTGCATTTGAGTTAAACCATTTACACCATAGCAATTTTAAGGTAACACGTCATATGCAACCAGTCGGCCGGGAACACAACAACAACAAAATAAAATTACCTATTTCCCATATCTTCAATATTTTATTAAGCTATCTTTGACATTGTTTATCATATTTCTACTATAGACCACAATACCTTTTATGTTTAAATTCCCAAACTTTTAATATTTTGCTATTTCTTATTTAATCTCATTTGACAATATGTTTTTATTTGCAAAATTTGCATTTTTACCCCATTACTTATTTCATATGTAATTAATATCTAAAAGCGTTTCTGCCAATATGTAAATCTTAACTCTTATTTTTATCCTCCCTGATTCTTTTTTCTCGAGCGTGTGTGATCATTCTTTTTGTCCTACCATTACTTTTATCTTTACACTAGCGGATGTACACGGCTTCGCCCGGGTTTTACCCGAGTAAAGGGTTTGTCTAACGAACATTTGTTAAAACAATTCTATATAAACTTATATAAAAAAAGATATATTTTGATAATTTGAAACTCGTAAATTTGAATCTCTCGATAAAGTGAACATTTTTTCCCGGTCCCTTGAAAAATACTCGATAAGTTGAATAAAATCAATATTAATTAGTTCCCTCGGTCTTGGAAGTTAAAGGAATAGTACCTTGCCTTGAATTTGTATAATTATTCTTGTCTCAAATGAATTGCCGTGTCATCCTGAATTTTGTCTTTCCTAATTTTCTACATTACAAAATCATCATTTTATCTATTCTCCCAATATTTATGTTGTAGATAAATGATAAAACTAGCTTTGACTTGTGCGCAATTAATAGGTAGAAAATCTTACTTTGATAAATAATCTTTAAGATAATAAACTTATAAAAAAAAATAATAGATATATTTTGATAATTTGAAACTCGTAAATTTGAATCTCTCGATAAAATGAACATTTTTTCCCGGTCCCTTGAAAAATACTCGATAAGTTGAATAAAATCAATATTAATTGGTTCCCTCGGTAATTGGAAGTTAAAGGAATAGTATCTTGCCACAAACGAACATTTGTGAATAGCTGGATTTAAAATAATAAATCACTAATTTCGTAATGAAGCTCTTCTTTACTTGATTTTATTAATATGTGAGAAGATATCTGAAAATTAAGATATGAGGAAAATATTGCCGGCGACTTTCTCAAGCCAGACCAGCCCGCGAACAAACTAAATAAAGTGAGAGATCAATATTCCCACGCTCTACGGGCGGAGATCAGAGCTTGGTAAAGTGGGTTCGTCAGTGTAGAGGACAGAACGTTCCGTCAGCGGTTTCATGTTCAAGTCTTTCGCGCAGTTTATTGGGTTTAAAGGATTTGCTTCAAGCGAGGGGTGGCTCTCAAATTAAAAAAAAAAAAAAAAAAAACGACTCGGGATATCATTTTAAAAATCTGCGGAGAGTGCGCCAGCGTGGATATTTCCATTTGTTCGCAAAGGATTGACGACCTAAACCAACTTTTGAATGGCTATGACCTATGGTTATCGTCTGATTTCTACTAATTCAAAAATGAGTAGAGGTTCGTATCAAGCAAATTCAAAGCGAAAACGGGAAACTTTTATCAAGTTGGTATGCTTACAGGACGAAACAATCAAAAGCTTCTATATAAGTTATTTAATTTTTAGTATCGCATTTATATTTATTCGAATTTTATATTTAAACGATACTCATTATTTCTTTTGATTTTTATATTTCGTATATATCGTCTTGCACAATTATTTAAACTTTTTAAAATAAAGTACAATACTTAAAATAAAATATGTTTCTTATACAATCTAAAATTAGAAAATAAACTTTTTAATCGGTAACCTCAAGGAAATAGCCATTATAAAGCACTAATATATGAATTAGTTTTACTTAATATATTAGCCCTGAAAGACCCAAGGTCATCAGGCGTGGAGCAGAATTTCTGCCAAAACCTAAGCCTATCTCCGTCGCAATGGTGGCGCTGCTTGCGAGTTAAATCTACAAATCTGCAAATAACTCTAATGATATTAAAGATATCCAAGATATTATTTTTCGAAAACCTTTCCGGGGATATACCTAATAATATCCCTAAATTTCACGGCGATTGGATGTATGGTTTTTGAATCTATAGAGTACACACAGACAGACATTCATTCATATATATATATATATATATATATATATATATATATTGTTTTGAAAATAGAGCAATCCATACTTAATTCATTAGATAATAGAAGGCATATATTGGATTTGAAAAAATATTTATTTTGGCAAAATAAACATTTTTTCAAATCCAATAGTATATATATATATATATATATATATATATATATATATATATATACTAGCGGATGTACCCGGCTTCGCCCGGGTTTTACCCGAGTAAAGGTTTGTATACCGAACATTTGTTAAAACAATTCTCTATAAACATATAAAAAATAATAGATATATTTTGATAATTTGAAACTCGTAAATTTGAATCTCTCGATAAAGTGATCATTTTTTCCCGGTCCCTGTGTGCCGTGTCATCCTGAATTTTGTATTTCCTAATTTTCTACATTACAAAATAATCGTTTTCTCGAGTGTAAATTTTTTCTCGGTCCCTTAAAAAATACTCGATAAGTTGATTTCGATAATTTGAAACTCGTAATTTTGAATCTCTCGATAAAGTGATCATTTTTTCCGGTTTTACCCGAGTAAAGGTTTGTCTAACGAACATTTGTTAAAACAATTCTCTATAAACATATAAAAAAAATAATAGATATATTTTGATAATTTGAAACTCGTAAATTTGAATCTCTCGATAAAGTGATCATTTTTTCCCGGTCCCTGTGTGCCGTGTCATCCTGAATTTTGTATTTCCTTATTTTCTACTTGACAAAATCATCGTTTTATCTGGTGAACATTCATCATCGTTTTATCTAGTGAACATTTTTTCCCGGTCCCTTAAAAAATACGCGATAAGTTGATTTCGATAATTGAAACTCGTAAATTTGAATCTCTCGATAAAGTGATCATTTTTTCCCGGCCCCTGTGTGCCGTGTCATCCTGAATTTTGTCTTTCCTAATTTTCTACATTACAAAATCATCGTTTTATCTAGTGAACAATTTTTCCCGGTCCCTTGAAAAATACTCGATAAGTTGAATAAAATCATGGTCGTTTATGGAAGATGGACGTAGTTCCCGGAGGTCACCCGCGAGGCTTTTTTCTAAGATTCATCTTGTTGTAATTGAACACGCATATTGGTCTTTGAAGATATTTTATCCACATACCGCCATAACACTGATGATTTTAGACATGCATTCAATTCATCTGCAGGTGTTGAACGTGGTATAACTGGTAGAGTTTGTCCAAAATCACCAGCTAGCAAAATGAGTGCACCACCAAAGAGTTGCTCATTTCCTCTCAAATCTTTTAATGTACGATTGAGTGCTTCCAAAGATTTCTTGTGTGCCATGGTGCATTCATCCCATATTATAAGCTGACATTATCTTAGTACTTTTCCCATCCCAGAATATTTGCTAATATTACATGTTGGAGTTTCAATTACCTGCATATTTAATGGCAATTTCAACGCTGAATGTGCTGTTCGACCACCGTCCAAAAGAGTTGCTGCAATATCAGATGATGCAATAGACACCGTGGCGTCACGACCAATGAGAAGGCAAGTTCCACATTCGGCCAAATATCTCCCGGTCTCCCGTGTTTCCTTTTAGATTTCAACAAATTAACTTACGTGAATAAATAAAAATATTATTGATTTCTAGCTGAAGAAAATAATTGGAATAACGTTTTATTTAGCCCCACAATTATTTAATATTTTTAAAATAAAGTACACTACTTAAATGAAAATAAGTTTCTTATATACAATCTAAAATTATGAAATAAAATTTTAAATCGGTAACCTTTATGAGTACCTTTAATTATATATATATATATATATTATATATATATATAATTATATATAATTATCTTTAATCGATAATCTTTATAAGAATAAATTATTTAATTCATTGAATAGAAATTTAATTTTTAGTATCGCATTTATATTTATTCGAATTTTATATTTAAACGATACTCATTATTTCTTTTGATTTTTATATATCATATATATTGTTTTGCACAATTATTTAAACTTTTTAAATTTAATTCATTGAATAGAAATTTAATTTTTAGTATCGCATTTATATTCATTCGAATTTTATATTTAAACGATACTCATTATTTCTTTTGATTTTTATATATCATATATCGTCTTGCACAATTATTTAAACTTTTTAAAATAAAGTACAATACTTAAAATAAAATATGTTTCTTATACAATCTAAAAATAGAAAATAAACTTTTAAATCGGTAACCTCAAGGAGATAGCACTAAAGCACTAATATTTGAATTAGTTTTACTTAATATATTAGCCCTGAAAGACCCAAGGTCATCAGGCGTGGACCAAAACCTAAGCCTATCTCGGTCTCAATGGTGGTGCTGCTTGCGAGTTAAAGCTACAAATCTGCAAATAACTCTAAGGATATTCAAGATATTCAAGAAATTATTTTTCGAAAACCTTTCCGGGGATATACCTAATAATATCCCAAAATTTCACGGCGATTGTATGTACGGTTTTTGAATCTATAGAGTACACACAGACAGACATTCATTTTTATATATATAATAATAGATATATAAAAATAAATAGTTGTATAGTTTTATAGTTAAGTATTTTATTAAAATTATCTTCATTAATTTGATTATTTAAATTAAAATTATAAAATTTGTAAAATGTTATTATTTAGTATAGATAGAGCGAAAAAAAAAATCCTTTACTTCTAAAACATCTCTCATCTAGTTAATTATATATTTATAAAAAATAACAATAAAATTAACAACGTAACGTCTTTTGTATCGGCTTTTACACGTCATTTAGACATACTCTAATCCTATATATAGAATAATAGAAGTGAGAATATATATGATAGTTAGAAAAAAGAGAGAAAGACAGAACCATGCACTTTTAATCAAACTAATAATAAGAAAACAAAAGGTTTTGTAAAGAAGGTAGATAAGATTGTTAGTATATATATATATATTTTTATAATTTTATATTTTATCCTTTTTTTTTTAAATGATTTTTTAAATTTTTTTATTTTAAAATATGAATATAAATAGTTGTATTTAGTAATATATCTATATTATTAATTAACTTTTGTTATGAGTTTGGTTATTATGTTTTGAAACCATAATGGTAGACCAGACATATACAAAAAAAAATTAAAATTGGAGTAATTATTGAAAAAAGAGATCTGCTGAACCGGGAATTCTCAAATAGAAGTTCAGCGGCGTTTCATCCCTTCTCTATTACGTCATAGATCTCTTTTCAACCGGATTTTATGTGTTAATATAAAGTTATTTCAGTGAAACATTTATATGAACAGATAGAACAAATTCCATTAACAAGTTCCAACCGTGACCTACCTTGCCCGCGGCGTCTTCAACTGTAAACATCTATTTCTGGATGACACATGTTGTGGGGTGGAGGGGAACAAAATTAGACCGTTTGTTTTGAAGTTTTAGAACAAAAAGATATTACAAAGAAGAGAGAAAAGATAGTTAATGGAAGAAAACCAAACTTTATAATCTTTACAGCTAGTTATATTAAAATAACTGATTCAACATTTATTCATCTTTCAATATTCCTTTAAAAAGGCAAATTATTAGAGTTTAATAAAGCTATTAAATGTGAAAATTCACTTTTATTTAATTTCCATTTTCCTCCCCAGAAATTGGAGATTAAACAAAATGAATTCTAATCAATATTACTTTAAACATCTTGTGAAAAAATCTTCAAATCAGCTATTTAATTTAAGTTTAACTAATTGTTAAAGAATATAAATTTGTATTATTTATTATTGAGAGAAATTATAGAAAGTTGATTTAATAAATGGATATTTCCATTTATTTTTTTTTTAAATATTTTATAATAGATGTACTGTTGAAATATTTTACTTGTCTGATACTAAATTTGTTTTTAATAAATTCCATGTTTAAATTTTTAACATCTTCTATGAAATTTTCTAATATATTATTTATTCTATAAAATATTAGAAACTGTCCAAAGTATATACCTTTACAACAATTTAATGATATATTAGAATTCATATTACAGTATTTTATAATATTGAAATTATAATTACTTTTTTTATTATAAATTTTAATAGCATTGTTTGTAAGGTCTATATTTAGGTCTAAAAGTTAACTTTTTTGTTTCTATAAATATTTCATTGTTCTTAAGTTTCAAGTATTTAGGATAAATTTTAGGTATTAAGTTTTTGAACTGTGGATTATTAAATATTATAATGTCATCTACATAACGGAACATTTGCCAGTTAACATTATTTTGTAGAAAGTATTCTCTTTCGTACCAGAATAATATTAAATTTGCTAATAAAGGACTAGAAGATGTTCCCATGGGAACGCCTTCTGATTGAATATATATTTTATTTTAAAATTCTATATAGTTAAAATTTAAAAATGTTTCCAGTAGAGTTTTTGCTGTTTTAAGATCTAATTTAATTGTTTTATATCTGTTATGAATAATTTTAATGTGGAAAGTTTTGTCATTAATGATTTCGTTAAATAAATTGGTTAAAGAGATTGGTTTAAGAGATCTAAATTTAAGAGTTAATTGGTTTAAGAGATCTAAATAATAAAATAACCAATTTATTTAACGAAATCATTAATGACAAAACTTTCCACATTAAAATTATTCATAACAGATATAAAACAATTAAATTAGATCTTAAAACAGCAAAAACTCTACTGGAAACATTTTTAAATTTTAACTATATAGAATTTAAAAATAAAATATATATTCAATCAGAAGGCGTTCCCATGGGAACATCTTCTAGTCCTTTATTAGCAAATTTAATATTATTCTGGTACGTAAGAGAATACTTTCTACAAAATAATGTTAACTGGCAAATGTTCCGTTATGTAGATGACATTATAATATTTAATAATCCACAGTTCAAAAACTTAATACCTAAAATTTATCCTAAATACTTGAAACTTAAGAACAATGAAAAAATTTATAGAAACAAAAAAGTTAACTTTTTAGACCTAAATATAGACCTTACAAACAATGCTATTAAAATTTATAATAAAAAAAGTAATTATAATTTCAATATTATAAAATACTGTAATATGAATTCTAATATATCATTAAATTGTTGTAAAGGTATATACTTTGGACAGTTTCTAAGATTTTATAGAATAAATAATATATTAGAAAATTTCATAGAAGATGTTAAAAATTTAAACATGGAATTTATTAAAAACAAATTTAGTATCAGACAAGTAAAATATTTCAACAGTACATCTATTATAAAATATTAAAAAAAAAATAAATGGAAATATCCATTTATTAAATCAACTTTCTATAATTTCTCTCAATAATAAATAATACAAATTTATATTCTTTAACAATTAGTTAAACTTAAATTAAATAGCTGATTTGAAGATTTTTTCACAAGATGTTTAAAGTAATATTGATTAGAATTCATTTTGTTTAATCTCCAATTTCTGGGGAGGAAAATGGAAATTAAATAAAAGTGAATTTTCACATTTAATAGCTTTATTAAACTCTAATAATTTGCCTTTTTAAAGGAATATTGAAAAATGAATAAATGTTGAATCAGTTATTTTAATATAACTAGCTGTAAAGATTATAAAGTTTGGTTTTCTTCCATTAACTATCTTTTCTCTCTTCTTTGTAATATCTTTTTGTTCTAAAACTTCAAAACAAACGATCTAATTTTGTTCCCCTCCACCCCACAACATGTGTCATCCAGAAATAGATGTTTACAGTTGAAGACGCCGCGGGCAAGGTAGGTCACGGTTGGAACTTGTTAATGGAATTTGTTATATCTGTTCATATGAATGTTTCACTGAAATAACTTTATATTAACACATAAAATCCGGTTGAAAAGAGATCTATGACGTAATAGAGAAGGGATGAAACGCCGCTGAACTTCTATTTGAGAATTCCCGGTTCAGCAGATCTCTTTATTCAATAATTACTCCAATTTTAATTTTTTTTGTATATGTCTGGTCTACCATTATGGTTTCAAAACATAATAACCAAACTTATAACAAAAGTTAATTAATAATATAGATATATTACTAAATACAACTATTTATATTCATATTTTAAAATAAAAAAATTTAAAAAATCATTTAAAAAAAAAAGGATAAAATATAAAATTATAAAAATATATATATATATACTAACAATCTTATCTACCTTCTTTACAAAACCTTTTGTTTTCTTATTATTAGTTTGATTAAAAGTGCATGGTTCTGTCTTTCTCTCTTTTTTCTAACTATCATATATATTCTCACTTCTATTATTCTATATATAGGATTAGAGTATGTCTAAATGACGTGTAAAAGCCGATACAAAAGACGTTACGTTGTTAATTTTATTGTTATTTTTTATAAATATATAATTAACTAGATGAGAGATGTTTTAGAAGTAAAGGAATTTTTTTTCGCTCTATCTATACTAAATAAAAACATTTTACAAATTTTATAATTTTAATTTAAATAATAAAATTAATGAAGATAATTTTAATAAAATACTTAACTATAAAACTATACAACTATTTATTTTTATAATTAATTTAGATTTAGCTTGCTAATCTAACCAAATCTACTTGATATGATTTATCATTCTTATCAGTTTGCTCCTTAAGCTTTAAATGTAGAATCACTGTTATATTTTTATTATATAGTTTTTACACTATAATAATAGATATATATATATATATAGATAATACAGAGATTATAAATCAGAGTGCTGTAAATATAACAGATTCATTAATATTTCTCCTTATTTAAAAAAAAAAAAAAGGTTTTTCAAACTAATAATTAGAGAGAAACTTTTCTGGTAGTATATTAAACAATTTCTCAAAGTTAAATTGCGATGAAATGAGTAGTTTGGTCCGGCATAAAGAATAGGCATATAATGATGTTTTTCTTTATGCATGATAATATTTAGAGCAGATTGTTGAATTATAACAGATATATTAGAATATTTATCTTGATTATTTTTAGGCGAAAAGTTATTTCAAAAATTTCATTTGCTAGAAACCTTCCCAGTACTATACTAAATAACTTCCCAAAGTTTCATGGCGTTCCAATGAGTGGTTTGGTCAGGCATAAAGGACAGACACAAACACATACATTCATTTATATATATATATATATTCGTTCATAAAGGGCACATCTTGGATTCAATAAATAATCTTTTTATTTCCGATATTTCGATGGGCTAAACGACCATCTTTTTCTAGGATCTCATCCCTTTTCGTGGCAAGCCGCGCGCTACACTTGAGACACGGGCGTCTCACAATCTCCCCGGGCGAAAATCATCCAAATGAAAAAGTAATGTATGCAAATAAATATCGTACAATACTAATTAAAATAAATGAATAATTAGAGTGAAAAGTAAATATCTATATATACAGAATAAATATTCGGCTATTGCATTATGAATAAAGACATTTCACTGAAGTTCATATATACATAGAGGTTCCTATTCTAGGAGCATCTAAATTGTGTGTACATGTCCGGTATATCGATCTTTCGGTTTAAACTATTTCTGTCTTCCAAAGAACTCCAACTCTCCAAGAATAGCCTGCTGTGCTTTTCTTTTATATCTTGGTATATTATTGATGTTTGTTCAAAATCTGGAATGTGGCTATTGATGAGAGCATGATCTACTAATAAGGAGGTCGGGTTATGGTGTTGTGGTGTGTCGATTTACTGGTCCAGCGATGGCTCAGAAAGTCTCTCAAAGTTAGTGTTATATTGGAGTTTCTTGTATGCTACATTTATATGGGAAGACAAAAAGGACAACACCCCGGAATGTACATCTGGTCCTCTCTCTGGATTCCTCCGCTGTGCCCTCCTGGCGCAGCGGTCGTCCTGGTGATTTATGGCGGTGGGGTGCGGCATCCCGGTAGGCTGGAATGAAATCTTTCAGCCCCCACAGTACTCCCCTTCCAGTGGCGAAGTCACGATTTGTGCACAAAGTGGTTAATTACAATATATATACATCATCATATAGGCAAGAAAATAAAATAAGGAGAAATATAGTCTATTGCTCCTTAAATCTCACGGGTTTCTTGATTATTCTCCCCGATCTTGTCCTAGGCAGGTCTGGTGCTGATCCTGTTCCTTGGAATTCTGTGTACTTCTCCACATCTGGTGGGTCAGTATTCTGTTGGGACGATGTAGAAGGCAGCGCTCCCGACACGATGGGTCTTGTTGCAGTAGGGTGTTCTGCAGTTATATTGTCCGAATCTGCCAGTAAGTATGCAGGTCGCAATCGGTCAATCGATGTGGTAACATTTTTTCCTTTCACTTTGAGTGTGAAATACTTGTCTGTTCTTTCAAGGACTGGGAAGGGTCCCTCATATGGTGGTTCCAGAGGTTTCTTCACTCGATCTGTCCTGATAAATACATGTGAACATGTTTTCAGATCTTTATGAACAAATACTTTAGTTTTCGAATGATGTTTTTCATTCAAGGGTTTGAGCAATTACATTTGCTTTTGAAGCTGCTGAACAAATTCTTCAGCATGCAGGTGATGTTTAGAAGCATCAAAGAATTCGCCAGGCAGTCTGATGGTTTTGCCATATACCATCTGAGACAAAGAATGGTTGTTATCTTTGTTGATAGCAGCACGCAAGCCTAGGAGAACTGTTGGCAGCGTTTCTGTCCACTTAATACTATTGTGGGCACGAATGGCAGTTTTAATGGTTCTATGAAGCCTTTCAATCTTCCCGTTACACTGAGGGTGGTACGCCGTGAAATGACGAAGTTTGATACCACACAGCGTTGTTAAATCTTTGAAAAGCTGAGAAGTAAACTGCTTTCCTTGATCTGATATCACTGTATGCGGTGCTCCAAATCTAACAATCCTGTTTTCGTAGAACGCTCTCGCTACCGTTTCAGACTTCATATCTGGTAGCGGAACAACTTCCATCCAGCTGGTGTACCTGTCGATGCAGGTCAGACAGTAGATGTTACCATTCGATGGAGGTAAAGCACCAATTAGATCTATGTGGACAACACTAAATCTTTCATCCACTTCTTGATATTTGCCTATTTCTGATTTTGTGTGTATCGACACCTTGCACTTTTGGCAGTTGACACAAGCTCGAGCCCATTTTCTAATGTCTTTATTCATATTGGGCCATATAAATCTTGATGTTAATTGTTTAGTGGTGGCTTTGATGCCTGGGTGTGAGAGTTCGTGGAAGTTCCTAAAAACCATCATTCGGAATTTTATTGGAATAAATGGTCTAATATTATTAGTAGACACGTCACCCCATAACAAATTGCCTGATTGTAGTGGGCATTGCTTAAATTTTAGAGAAGTATTCTTTGAAATCAGGTTTTGTAGTTCTGAATCACCAGTTTGTTCTTTGGCGATCTCTTCATAGTCGATAGTTGTGATAGCATCAACTCTGGACAGAGCATCGGCGACTATGTTGTCAGTACCTTTTATGTACTTGATGTCAGTAGAGAATTGGGAGATGTATTGTAGATGTCTTAATTGTCTAGGAGAAGCTTTCTCATTTTTTTGTTTGAATGCGTAAATTAAAGGTTTGTGATCAGTTAAAATTGTAAATTCACGTGCCTCAAGCAGGTGCTTGAAGAATTTGATAGACAAATATATTGCGAGAAGCTCTCTATCATATGTACTATAATTACATTGAGCAGGATTTAATTTTTTAGAGAAAAATGCTATTGGTTTCCAATTATTATTGTCAAGCTGTTGGAGAACTGATCCAACTGCCCGATCTGAAGCATCTGTACAGAGTGAGATAGGCAGTTCAGTATCGGGGTAGGCTAACAGTGCTGTATTAGCTAGGGCTTGTTTGCATTTTTCAAACTGAACTTCAGCTTCTTCAGTCCATTTTATTTCGCTTCTATCCTTTTTCTTGGCTCCCCTCGAGTATTCATGAAGGATTGCCTGAGTCTCTGCGGCATTGTTTAAAAAGGTACGATAAAAGTTTAGCATTCCCAAAAATATGCGTAATTCATGAACTGTTTTTGGTTTCTTATATTCTAGAATAGCTTTAACCTTTGTTGGGAGTGGTTTCACACCGTGAGAGGTAATTAGATATCCTAGAAAATCAATTTCCTGTACTAGGAATTTAGATTTAGAAAGATTGATTCTTAATCCATAGGAATTTAGTCTGCTGAATAAGGTTTCTAGGTGGCTATAATGCTCTTCTTCCGTTCTAGAGGCTACCAGAATATCATCTAAGTAGACAAATGCAAAGTCCAAGTTTCTTAAGACTTCATGCATGAATCTCTGAAAGGTAGCAGTAGCATTTCTAAGACCGAAACTCATTACATTAAATTCGAATAGCCCAAAAGGAGTAATGATGGCAGTCTTAGGTTTATCCTCTTCTGCAATTGGAATCTGATAGAATGCCTTGCATAGGTCTATTTTTGAGTACACACGAGTACCTTTTAAGATGTGGTGGAAATCGTCCAGTCTAGGGATTGGATAACGATCTGGAAGTGTAACTGCATTGAGTCTTCTATAATCACCACAAGGTCTTAGTGACTCGTCCTTTTTTGAAACTAAATGTAGTAGACTCGCCCAAGGAGAATTTGAGGGTCTAATTATTCCATTATTCAACATATATTGAAATTCTGCCTTAGCAAGAGTTAATCTCTGTGAATCTAGACGACGGGCTTTTGAGTGAATTGGCTGACCTCTTGTAGGAATATAATGCTTAACGCTATGTTTTGCTTCTACAAAATCTGATGGTGGCCTACATAGGTTAGGATATTTGGTTAGGATAGGGCTGACCTTGGATGATGAATTTAGAGTGCTAATATTTCCCATGTCTGAGATTGACTGAATGACGCCTCTTATGGAAAGATTAGTTATTCCATCAATTAGGCGTTTATTTTTTATATCAATAATCAATCCAAAGTTGTTCAGAAAGTCTGCTCCTATTATTGCTCTGTTGGTATTGGCGATTACAAAAGGCCATTGGAATTGACGTCGAAGTCCGATATCCAAATTTCTAACCTTTGTTCCATAGGTAACAATTTCTGTACCATTGGCTGCATATAATTTATAATCAGAGCTAGGCATCCTATTTTTATCCTTTGGAGGTATTATAGATATATCAGCACCACTGTCCACCAAAAAGCGCAATCCCGTGCTTTTGTCCGTCACAAATAATCGGAGATTGCGACAATCCTGAATGCCGGCAGAAGAGCTTGTCGCTACTCTGTCCGCCGGTTGGAGTTTTCCGACTCATTCCAACTGCACGGAGACCTGCATTTATTTTGCAAGCAATTAGGACCAAATCTAAAATGGTAATAGCAGTATTTCCCTTTTGGATCGAAAGATCTTTGAGAATTACTTCTCGGTCTTGACTGAGTCCTATTTTTGGATCGAGATCTAGATCTATCCAGTCTCAATTCGGACACCTGCCGTTCAAGATCTTCCAATTTGGCGATCAAGCGATCTGTTGATGAAGAAGGCACTTTCGCATCATATATTTCTTTGGAAGAGTTTATTTCATTTATTTTATCGGCCATTATGGCCAATTTGCTAATGTCCTCTTCGCTTACAATAAGTATATTTTTTATGGATGTGGGCAGTTTATCGAGCCATAAAGTTTTTATTAAATTGTCAGAGATATCTGGGGTAGCGAGGGATCTGAGCTTTTGTAATAACTGGCTCGGCTTCATGTCTCCGAGCTCAATACCTGAAATTAACTTTTTAATTCTCAACCCTTCACTTTCTCTGAACAATTCAAGTAGTCGTGATTTACATTCAGAGTACTTGTTGTCGCTTTTGCTATTAATTATGTCCCAAATGTTTTCTATATATTTAGGTTCTAATTGGGAGATCAAATAATTAAATTTAGTGTCTTCCTGAATAATTCCACCTATTTTGAACTGTGCTTCTACCTGGAAGAACCATATTTCAGGTTTTTCAACTCAAAAAGGCGGTATTTTAACACTAACTTTGCATATTTCTGAGGTATCGCTAGTCTTATTTTCTGTTTCCATTTTACATAAATTTAAATTCGACACAACAGCTTAGAGATAAAGTAAAAAATAAAAAATCGAGATAAAATAATAAGGAAGATAATATAAAAACTTATCTTAGTCTTGAGATGATATCCCGATATCCTGGATGATGCTTCTTTTCAAGCTTGAATCACTTTTGCATTTCTTTATCTCTTGAAATCTTCGTATGCTTTTTCTTTTCAATCACGTCCGGCTCACCAATGTGGTGTGTCGATTTACTGGTCCAGCGATGGCTCAGAAAGTCTCTCAAAGTTAGTGTTTTATTGGAGTTTCTTGTATGCTACATTTATATGGGAGGACAAAAAGGATAACACCCCGGAATGTACATCTGGTCCTCTCTCTGGATTCCTCCGCTGTGCCCTCCTGGCGCAGCGGTCGTCCTGGTGATTTATGGCGGTGGGGTGCGGCATCCCGGTAGGCTGGAATGAAATCTTTCAGCCCCCACAGTGTTTTAGGGCTGATTTGTGCTGGTTGATTATTTCTATTAATGGTTTAGCGGTTTCTCCTATGTAGACGGCTTGGCAAGACTTGCATGATATTTTGTATATGACATTGGTTCTATTGTTTGGTTCAGTGATCTTTTTTTGTATCAGGATGGCGGAGGATGTTGTTAAGATTCGAGGTAGATTGGAATCTTGTTGTGATATTGTAGTATTTTAGTTTTCTAGATATTCTTTCACAGCCATAGCTGTATGGTAGGGAGCAAAAAATGTTTTGGGATGAAGTCTGTCTATTGTTTGTAATTGATATTCTCGGTCTGTAGAAATGCTTTTTGATAAACGGTTTAGGGTAATTATTGCTAAGTAGTTCTTGAAATATCTTGGTCCTTTCTTTTTTTGTGTCGTTATTGTTTGTTGAAAAGTGTGTGATTATACTTTTTGAAAGAGTTTTTACCACGGAAATTTTATGGTGGATGGGACTAAATGAATTGAAGTTCAGATAGCTTCCAGTATGGGTTGGCTTTCGGTATATTCGAGTTTCAATTCTATCTTGGTTTCTGGTTAGTTGTATGTCTAGAAACGGTAGGGAGTTATTTTCTTCTATTTCAAAGGTGAATTTCAGAAAGGGTTTGAGATTATTAAAAAAATTCAGAATGGTGGAAAGATCAACTTTTGTGATGCATAGTATATCATCAATATAGCGTTTCCAGATTATTACTTGTAGTTGTGCTGTGTCTGCAATTATTTTATCAATTTTGTCCATGTATATGTAAGCTAATGCTGATGAAACAGGATTCCCCATTGGTAAACCTTTTACTTGTTTGAAATATCTGTCTTTTTTTTTTTTTATATCCAAAATAATTAAGTGCTAGACAAAGTTCAATCAGATCTATAAGGGCTTCTTTAGGGATAGGAAGGATGATTTCCGGATGGTTGTGTAAGAATTCTTGAAGTGCCAGGATAGCTTCATCATGCGGAATTGATGTATAAAAAGATTCTATATCAAAGGATACCATATAGCTGTCATGTGGAATTGGAATATTATTGATGGTTTCAATAGCTGATACTGGATTGGGGACTGTATAAGGGAGTTTTTTCTGGAATGGTGAGATGATTGACGACAAATATTTCGCGATAGGGTATAAGGGAGAGCCTGAGTATGATATTATGGGACGCAATGGGGTATTAGCTTTGTGGATTTTTGGTAGACCATATAAATTCGGAAGATTCTGGTTTGTTGCTTTAAAGGCTTCAAAGGTTTTACTATCTAGTTGTATTGCCGTTTTATACTGTTGAAATGTCTATTGAAATCTTTTATGAGGTTGGGTAGAGGTTTTTTTTTTGTCAGTGGTTGATATATTTCCTGATTTTGAAGTAACTGTTCTATTTTGTTGTTGTATTCTATTACGTCCATGATAACGGTATTTCTGCCTTTATCTGAAGGAGTTATGATGATTTGTTTGTTTTCTTTTAAAGACTTTATAGTGTTTCTTTCATCTCTATTTAAATTTTTCTTGTTTTGCGTTTCCAATTTCTTAAAACTCTTTCAAAAAGACTAATCACACACTTTTCAACAAACAATAACGACACACAAAAAAAAAAGAAAGAACCAAGATATTTCAAGAACTACTTAGCAATAATTACCCTGAACCGTTTATCAAAAAGCATCTACTCACCATGTTAAGCATCTACTCACCAGTGCCCATCACCCAGAAACAAATGCAAAAGTAGAAAGATTAAATTCCACTATCATAAATAGGTTAGGATGTGAATATAATCATGATCTAAAGATCCCTTGGACAAATTATATTCCTAATATTACTGGAAGTTATAATGATACAGTACATACCATAACAGGCTTTACACCTAGGTTCTTATACTATGGAATACTACCACAGTATATAGAACATGACACAGAAACACATACACCAATAGAAAAGGCAAGAAAATTAGTTATTGAAAGAACCATAAAATCCCATGAACACAGCAAACAACTTTATGATATTAAACACCCAGAACCCATTTTTAAAGAAGTAGATCAGGTATTAGTGAAAACCTTTATTTATCCAAACACTGGTAAATTAACACAAAGATATATAGGCTCATTTAAAATTTTAAAACAACTTTCTCCAGTCACATATGATATAAATAAACCCAATTCACCTCAAAGAAAACAAGCAGAAATTATACACACTAATAAACTTAAATTATTTTACCCAGAATCAGATTTTTTACTTCAAAATAGCACTAATATAGAAAATGACTTAATAGTAAACCTAAATTCTAGCACAAAGTTAATAGATATTCATGATAAACCATGTTTTTTTACAGGAAGGCCATATTTTGGATATGGACAATGAAGAACAAATATCAACCCAAATTCTTAAGCCTACACACATAACTTAATGTCACTTCAAATATTTCTCTATTATCATTTAAAAACTCAACCATTTAAAAAAATATACTTTTATATATTATTTCACATACATTTAAATGTTTATATTTTAGGTAAAACTCATTTTAAATTATATTTTTGTAAAAATAAACATTTCCACTGCCATTTAATATTTTGAAATACAGCAGGCATAATGACATAATTACTCATATTTTAAATACCTTTTTTGGCTTCATATACATTTTTATTAGATAATAAAAGGCATATATTGGATTTGAAAAAATATTTATTTTGCCAATATTTCGGCTGGCTGAACGCCAACCTTTATCGAGGCATTACATTTTTGTATACACAAACTCAGCGCCGCATAGTGTTATAATATCACAGTTGAAATCAATTAAAATACAGAGTAGGTGGGAGAAATTTGTGCACGAAAAAATTATTATAAAAAAAAAAAAAAAACATTTTTATATTAATCTTTAATTATTATTTCTTATATATAGTTTTATTTTAATTGCATAATTATATGAATTATTTATAAACAAACTTTCTTTTGTTTATTTTGAAAAAATATGGACATTGGTTTTTATTGTTTAATTTGTAATTATTTCTATAGACATGTTGATTTCGTTTAATTAATTATTTTTGTAATAGCCATTTTTATTTTCAAATTTTAACTTTTTGAAAATCTTTTTCACAGGGGGGGAATATTATATAATCTAAAATACAATTATTATTATTATTTTTTAAACATATATTTTATTTTCATTCATTGACTGTGTTACATATTTGACCATAGATTCAAAACATCCCACTTTTAATTATGATTGTTGTAAATATGTATAGTTAACCCTACCCTTTTCAATTAAAATCACGATTATAGAATTCATTGCATAAATTCTATATTGCAGTGATAAATAATTTTATGTGTATTTTTATTTCAAGTAATTCAAAATTAATCTACTTGAAAGGTAAATAATTATCTTTACTTTTTACGACTGCACCTCTTTTCAACAATCAAACACACAAAAAAATATATATAATCTTAATATATATATATATATTTAAAATCAAAAATGGCATATCCAGACCACGTTCACATGAACTTTTAGATGGCAGAGAGCCATCTAAAGTTTTCATTATTTTTTATATTATGTTTCACATGTTTAGCGTATTTACGAAAACTTGACCTTAAATACCCATTTCTTGATTTCTCAGGAAGCCTCTGGGATCAAAATATTTTTGGTCGTAGATGTACAGTCTGCACCACGCTGACGAGGGTCAACAGCCCGAAACGCGTTCGTGGTTGACCTTTCTTGATTCACCAAGAAAATGGGTTGGCCGAATATCAGGGAACAGGCTAAATCAGCGTTTAGTTAATTTCTGTTCCACTAGATGGCGCTCTGTAATCTAAAATTTCATGTGAACGTGGTCAGGATATGCCTTTTTGATTTATTAACAAACAACTGACCTTTTTAATTATTTTATTTTAAATTATTTTTCACATTTATATATTTATTGAAAATTAGGAAATTTCACTTTCACTTGCCTTAATGATATTCAAATTTATAATGTATGCAACATAATCTAAGTATATGTAAACGGTATACCAAATTCTATCTTTGTAGCAGTTAACCTTTGTGTCACAGGTGTGAAAACCTTGCCAAAGTGGCGAAATGGACGCGGTAGAAGACAGATCAGTGATTCCATATTTTTCTCTGAAAGGAAAATCATCCAAACTAATTAACGAAGAGATTGCTGCTGTATTTCAAAACAAACCCCGTCCTCTCTATCTCTGTAAAACACTCGTATAGAGAACTTAGTTGTAGTTTGGACCTCTGTGAAATATGGCTAATATACCTGCTCCTTCCGACATGGGTGACCGGTATATCATGAAAGTGAAGATGTAAATCTTGATGATAGCTGGAAATTCCTTCGAGAACTGATCCAAGCGATATAAAATTCGTATTTAAAAAAAAAAAAAAAATCATTCATGAATATCCTCATTCCTAGAAAGAAATTATATGCCAGATGGGGATTCCTCGATTATAATTATAATATACACTGGTCCGATGCATTCGGGTGTTTTACAAGGAGAGCCACTATCGCCATTACTCTTTATATTATTCATGACGGACCTGATTAAAATGTATGACAACTCAGATCTGACGAGTGTATACCTGCCGGAATATGGTGATGTTCACCTGCTGATGTATGCAGATGATATTGCTATTATAGGGAGTCGAGGATAAACCTCCAAAAAAAGATAATATATTGAAAGAATATCTTGGTGAGAACTATATGACACTGAACGAGTCCAAATCGAAGGTTATGGTATTCCTCAATGGTGGTAAACCCTCAAGAGAAGATAGATGGTACTGGAATGGTAAACCTCTGATGGTAACAAGAAGATATAATTACTTGGGATACCCTCTGGTCAGTACAACTAAAACCACTCAAGCCGCAAACTTTTTCAAAGGAAAAGCACTCGCGGCAATAAATGCTACAACCCCAATATTGACAAAATCAAAAATTAATTCATTAAACTCTGCAATGAAACTGTTTGATTCTATTGTGATGGCTGTTTTGAGGTATGCTGCTCCAATTTGGCCAAAAGAGTATAAAGATTTATTAGACCATATACAAGATACATTTATTCGTAGGTTCTTGAATTTGCCTAGATATACACCAGGATACATAATAAGACCAGAAACAGGCCGCGTCTCATTAATAATAACAGCTCTGAAATTGACCTTGAAATATTGGCTGAGGGTGCTGAGTATGGATACAAATAGATTGCCTCGAAAATGTTTAAATAGAATGAGGCAAATATCCTGTGCTACAGGTGCGCCCATCGGGTTTATAAAACAATTAAGCAATCTATATAGATAATACCGTAACAGAGTTTTCCATTGTAAAGTCCTGAGCTATCTCCTCCGAAGATTCTGAACTACACATAACAATCTATATACCAAAATTTTCGTTATTTTTTTCTTCGTATGATAGACCTGTTTTTATTTTGCTAATGTTAACAGTTATTTTTATTTTTTAATTTAATCTATTTTGCAATCGTAGATTTTTTGCATTTATCATCATCAATTCATTTGTTTTGAAATGCGTAAAAATGTGTTTTGAAATAATATATATTTCTGATTCATTTGATTATAATTATAATTTGTAAGTACTTTGTTATAGTTTTTCATTTAAATATATAAATTTTCGAATTGTAGATTGAATTATTACTTTTATTCTATAATAATCATCTTTTATAAGTGTTTGTTATAGTTTTTCATTTGAATTTAGCACAATTTTTGTATCTGGTTATCTTTTTTGGCATCTTTTCATCTCTCTTTGGCATCTTTTTTTTTCTCATTAATAAGACCTAATCCAAATAATTTAATAGTGTGTGACGTTTCAGCAACAGCATCAGACAAAAGAATAAATGAACTGAAGAATAAAATATCATTTTTTCTTTTGTCTGATGATGGTGACATTTGGATTAGGTCTTATTTTTTTTTATTAATTTGTTATAGTTTTTCATTTGAATTTAGCTCCATTTTTGTGTCTTATTTAATAAATGAACTAAAGAATAAAATCTCATTTATTCTTTTGTCTGATTTTTGTGTCTGATTTTCTTTTTTACAGTATCTTTCATAATGCATGATTTGATTACTTGATCTGTTATAGTTTTTCATTTAAATTTAGCTCCATTTTTGTGTCTGTTGTTTTTTTCTTCTCATAAATAGGCTGATGCTGTATTTGTGTATTCAATTGTTGCTTTTTGTGTCTGGTTTCTTTTTTGCTGTATTTTTTTGGAATCTTTTTTTTTTCATCAATTGTTTCCTCACATGCTTGGAATTTTCTTTTTATGCCTGTCCTGGCTTTCAGATTTATAGTTTTCCTCTGCTTGGTTCTTATTTTACCTTTTTTTTTTTCAGCGTCTTCTGTCATGCCTCGCAAAGGCCGTGGAAGACTCACTCCCCTAACAGCTAGGCGTGCTAATATGACTCGCCGCAGACACAAAACCCCAATTGCTATTTCTCTTGTTTACTTTTTTACCAATGCCTATAATTTTTCACCTGAAAGATTTTTTATTTTGTTTGTTATTCAATAAATTATTATCACTTATTTTTGGTCTTCTTTTTACTTACTTATTTTACTGGGGGTTGGTGGAAGGATGGTCTAAGCCGTTGGTTTTCGACCGCTACGACCCGGGTTCAATTCCCGCATTGGGCACTTTTTTCTGAAAAATAAAAAAAAAAATGCTCCAATGGCTTCCGATTCTTGCAAAAGTCCAACCCCACCAGCAAGCGCAAGTAATCAAACGGGGCTCTGGCACATTTGTAAATGCAAAGTCGAACTGCTTTTCACATGTTTAGACATGTGGTGTACTTACAGTTAAAGAAGTCGCCTACTCTACCCACCATGATTATCAAGGCCTGTACCACGTGTACTAGGGATAAGCAAAAAAAAAAATATTTTACTCATTGATCTATACATACAATTATTTGCATACAATTATTTACATACAAATATATGCATACAATTATATACATACACTTTTCTACATTTTTACAATCTGCAGTCTAATATGTTGTTAATAATAGGGGTTTTAGACAAATATCAACTGTTGAAATTTGATTTTCCAAAATAGTTGAATTATCGAAAGTGTCGAATTAGTTTGTCATATGATAGGCCGTAGGTCGAGACTTCCAAAAATGGTCGAATTATCGTGTGTTGAATTAATTAGATTATATTGTATATATAAAAATATAGAATTGTTGTTTTTAATGAGGTCTTTTAAATGAATTTATTCCTTTAATATGTTGTCGTATCTGCAATTTTTTTTTCATTTCCAAAATATTCATTTACACTTTCACCAATGCCTATAGGATCTTTGCGATGGAACAGGTATGGTGTTCTAGCGCATGTGCTCTCATGTCCTTGAAGCACATATACTGACAGTACCCAAAGTTGAAAACACTGTATAATGTCTGAAATATATGACTATAAAGAGGGCTCAAGGCCAAACCTTTGCTACAAGAGCCTGTGTTTACGCACAGACGACTTTATGTTTTTAATGAGGTCTTTAAAATGAATTTATTCCTTTAATATGTTGTCATATCTGCAATTTATTTTTCATTTCCAAAATATTTATTTACACTTTCACCAATGCCTATAGGATCTTTGCGATGGAACAGGTATGGTGTTCTAGCGCATGTGCTCTCATGTCCTTGAAGCACATATACTGACAGTACCCAAAGTTGAACACACTGTATAATGTCTGAAATATCTTTGGCCCCTTCGGATACCAACCTTCGCTTCATTCTAGAGAGGCGTTAGTTTTTACTAAGGTTGGCTTTTGCTATGACTATAAATAAGGCTCAAGGCCAAACCTTGGCTACAAGAGCCTGTGTTTACGCACGGACAACTTTAAGTGGCTTTTTCAAGTGTGCGAACATTGGATAGCATACATGTAAAGATGACCCATATCTTTTGCTCCTTCAGATTTCAGACTTCCATTCATTCTGAAGAGGCATCAGTTTTCACTAAAGTTAGCTTTTGCTATGACTATAAATAATATTTGGGTTCTTCCTACAAGAGCCTGTGTTTATGCATGGACAGTTCTATGCGGCTTTTTCATGTGTTTGAACTTTGTACAAAATACATATAAATTTGAACCCATGTATGAATAAAAATAGAAATTTATTTTTAATGAGTTCTTTAGATTAATTCCTTTTATAAGTAGTCTCCACTGCAATATAGTTGGCATCTCTTTTTTCTGATTTATTTTCTTATATTATTTTTTAATTTTAAATATATTTATATATAAACTTTTCACTAATGTCTATAGTTTCTCAACTCAAAGGAATTTATTGTATTAGTATTTTGTTAATACACTATTATCAATTATTTTGATTTTGGACTACTCTTTATTCACTAATTTTTCCCATTTCTCTATACATAAATTTCGTGCATTTTCAGTGGATGCCTTCGCCTCTGTAATACCTTTTTACCGGTAAAGTTGTATTTAAACAACAATCAACCTTGTAAATTTGATTTTTGAAAGGGTCGAATTATCGAAAGTGTCGAATTATCGTTAGTGACGAATTACAGTTTGTTTATTTATTTTTAATAAGGTCCTCTTATCTTATCTGCAATATAGTTGTATTGTTCGAAATTTTATTTTCTAATTTGTTAATTTTTTTCTTTTTTTTTCACTCTAATAATATTTATTTAAATCTAATAATTTTTATTTAATGCAATTTGAGTCAGTGTTTCCTCAGTGTTAACAGTTTGAGTGTTAGAATGCGGAGAAGCAAAATAACTCCCTACTGAATTTCTCAATAGTCTTACTCCCAGAGGAATGAATCCACACCAGTTAAACTCTAGGTTGGTGCTATTGTTATGCTTCTGAGAAGTTTTAATCCTAAGCAGGGTCTTTGAAAATGGTACACGTGTGGTGATACAATGCAAGATATGGGTCATCTTTACATGTGTGCTATCCAATGTTCGCACACTTGAAAAAGCCACTTAAAGTTGTCCGTGCGTAAACACAGGCTCTTGTAGCCAAGGTTTGGCATTGAGCCTTATTTATAGTCATAGCAAAAGCCAACCTTAGTGAAAACTAACGCCTCTCTAGAATGAAGCGAAGGTTGGTATCCGAAGGGGCCAAGATATTTCAGACACTATACAGTGTGTTCAACCTTGGGCACGTCAGTATATGTGCTCCAAGGACATGAGAGCACATGCGCTGAAACACCATATGTGTTCCATCCCAAAGATCCTAAAGGCATTGGTGAAAGCATAAATAAATATTTTGGAAATAAAAAAATATATATATATATAAGAAAATAAATTGGAATATAAATTTACAAACTATATTTCAGAGTGGACACATATATTTGAAAGGAAAAAAGAAAAAGAAAATTGCAAACAACAAAACTATATTGCAGATATGACAACATATTAAAGGAATAAATTCATTTGAAAGACCTCATTAAAAACTACATTTCTAATTTTATATATATGTGGGTTAAACTTACAAACTTACAAGGTTGTAATAAACCTACCTGTTTGGTAAGCTATTCAGTACTTTATCATATGAATAAAAATATAAATTTATTTTTAATTAGTCCTTTAGATTAATTCCTTTTATAAGTAGTCTCCACTGCAATATAGTTGGCATCTCTTTTTTTCTGATTTATTTTCTTATATTATTTTTTAATTTTATATATATTTATATATATAAACTTTTCACTATGTCTATAGTTTCTCAACTCAAAGGAATTTATTGTATTAGTATTTTGTTAATACACTATTATCAATTATTTTGATTTTGGACTTCTCTTTATTTACTAATTTTTCCCATTTCTCTATACATAAATTTCGTGCATTTTCAGTGGCTGCCTTCGCCTCTGTAATACCTTTTTAACGGTAAAGTTGTATTTAAACAACAATCAACCTTGTAAATTTGATTTTTGAAATGGTCGAATTATCGAAAGTGTCGAATTACAGTTTGTTTATTTATTTTTCAATAAGGTCCTCTTATTTTATCTGCAATATAGTTGTTTTTTCGAAATTTTATTTTCTAATTTGTTATTTTTTCTTTTTTTTCACTCTAATAATATTTATTTACATCTAATAATTTTTATTTAATGCAATTTAATTAATAATTCATTTAATCCAATGTCTATAGTTTCTACCCTGAAATTGCTTACCGAACATGAGTCAGTGTTTTCTCAGTGTTAACAGTTGGAGTGTTAGAATGCGGAGAAGCAAAATAACTCCCTACTGAATTTCTCAATAGTCTTACTCCCAAGGGCATGCATCCACACCAGTTAAACTCTAGGTTGGTGCTATTGTTATGCTTCTGAGAAGTTTTAATGCTAAGCAGGGTCTTTGAAAATGGTACACGTGTGGTGATACAGTGCATGTGCTCTCATGTCCTTAAAGTAGTGTAGTTCTGTTGTTTGCAATTTCATTTTCTGATTTGTTAAAATTTTTCTTCTATAGTTTCTCACCTGTGGGTCCTTCGGGTAAACCTGGGTCGTTGCCCGGGTCACTCGGCTAGAAATGCAGTTTTTAGTGAGGTCCATTAAATGAATTTATCCCTTTTATGTTATCTTATTTTCTATATTGAAAAGTAAATAAATATGAACAAAAAATTAAAAATGTTTAAGAATATTATTAAAACAGAATCATGAAGATATTTTAAAGGAGTCCTTTAGGGATGTCTGTTTTTGCACTTATGATTCCAGAGTTACATGGTCCAGTGGGCCGTATGAAAATCGAGTTGTTCATATAAAAACATGTTTTAAAAAATGCTATTTTATTTTAATGTAATCTATATAGCTTGAAATAAATAAAAATAATGGCTGCTTGAACTCGGTCGCATGTGACATTTTACAGGTACATTGGGACAGCTGACAATCCCCCCCAACCCAACCCACTGATAAATAGGCAAGAAGGTATGGGAAAAGATCCCAGTAGACGCGAATTCGCGTTGGTAGCCTACAATTTTATGTTAATTTTTAGAAATCAGGGACATGAATTCGCATCCTTTAGGCTTGACACCCTATAGGTGAGGATATGAATTTGCGTTATATGGGTTCAAAATGTTTCGTTGCTCGCATCTATAATACCTTTTTATTAGTAAAGTTGTAAGTAAACATCAATCGTCGAAATTTGCATTTTAAAATGGTTGAATTATCAGAAGTGGTGAATATTTAATATTGTCGAATTACCGTTTGTTATTTGATAGGCCAGAGATTGAGAAATCAAATCAGGGTCGAATTATCGCAAGGTGTCGAATTATCGGTATTGTCAAATTACTGTTTGTAATTTCATAGGTTCTGGAAATCAAAACATGGTCGAATTAACGAATTTATACTTAGAAAGTATTTTTACTTATCCTCACTTGAAATGCTGCTTCTAGGAAATCGGAATATACCCATTGCGAATTTTAAGCCACCATCTATACTTTTAAAGTCTCTGCAGGCCCTTTGGGTAAACCCTGGGCGTTGCCCGGGTCACTCGGCTAGTTTACTCAATAATAACGGATCCTCGTGGCTTACTTATTGTAATGATCCTGATTCACTAAGGAATGCTATCCCAGGAATATTAAGAACTGCGATAGAGCAAACAATACAAAATGACTTAACAAGAATAACCTAATCAAAGTTATATTCCCACTATAGAGATATATATACAACGTTGCCACCGAAGAATATTTCTTAAGTGAACTCCCTTTTCCTGTCATCAGATTAATCGCACAATTTAGAACCCTTACAATTTTTCTCAGAGAACACCATCTGATTTTATTGAGGCGTGAAGACCTGAAATGCACTTTCTGTGGATCAGGAATAACAACGGAGATGTTGCACTACTTATTTGACTGTGCTGCTCTGTCTGAGGAAAGAAGAAAACTAAATGATAAAACGGGGCAACTTTGTCCTTCATTTCCGGGACTAATTAATGAAATATCAAAGAATAGGTATATAGCGATGGCGATATTTGGATTCCACAAGACTATATCCCGGAAAAAGGCCACACAGTGTTCTCCCCATCCATTGTGAACTGGCGAATCCTGTATAGGGCGAGAGGCCCTAAATAAAGGCTTTTTGTTATTGTTGTATGCACTGGCCCGCAAAATTAAAGGAACAGCATATTTTTTCCATATATCTCAAATTTTATCGAACATTTATCAATGAAATTTTATATACAAATTTATTATTTCATTATAGATTAAAATGCCCGAAATCAAAGAAATCGAAGACGTTGTTTGACCGGCTAATTTGCATAAAATATGTGTTCGATTTCTTTGATTTCGGGTATTTTAATCAATAACGAAATAATAAATTTGTATATAAAATTAATTGATAAATGTTCGATAAAATTTGAGATATATGGAAAAAATATGCTGTTCCTTTCAGTGTATAAGTATCTTGGAATTTGTTGTTAATATGGGGTGTGACGCCTTTAACTGATAGACAGGCTCTACATCGGCGACCTATACTAAGAATTAGGGAGTTTATAAGCTCCTGTGGAATCAACGCCCACTCTTTTTCTAAAGTGTGTTTCTAGCTCATGAGTGTTTCTAGGAGGAGGTTGGAGGGATGAGATCCGTTGTCCTAGATTTTTCTATACATGCTCAATGGGATTTAGGTCTGGAGATCGAGCTGGCCAATTCATCCGAGCAATTGCATGGTTTTGGAGAAAAGTGTCGACCACATCAGCCTTATGTGGACGGGCATTATCATCCATTAAAAGAAAGTTTTCTCCCATTCCAACTGATAATATACGCAGAGGGCTTCATATGAAGGGCCTCTATGCTCGACGACCCATTATTTGTGTGCCGTTGACCTCACCTCAAAAGAGAGCAAGGGCACTTTGGCGCAGACAACATGTCGCTTTGAATCCAGATGAATGGAGCCGTGCAATGTTCACTGATGAGTCCAGATTCTCTCTGAACAGCTATTATCGTCGTGTCTTTGTCTGGAGAGAGATAGGAACCAAAAATAACCCCCGAAATATGGTTGAAAGGGATCCCTACAGAAGCCAATGTTTTATGGTCTGGGCTGGAATCTTCTTGGGCGGTCACACAGCACTCTACATTTTTCGGCAAGGAATCTTGACTGGACAGAGGTATCGGGACGAGATCTTGGCAGCATATGTGATGCCTCAATCATTAGAAATGGAAGAAAACCTTCTTATAATGGATGATAATGCCCGTCCACATAGGGCTGGTGTGGTCGACACTTTTCTCCAAAACCATGCAATTGCTCGGATGAATTGGCCAGTTAAAATTATGTATTAGCATACACAGATGGATCATCAGACCTTACTCTGAGTAATGGAAGGGCCGGAATTAACATAATACTCCAAGATGGAACACACATCAAAATCGAAGAAGGAGCAGGAAAGATTTCGTCAAACTTCACTTAAGAACTGACAGCTATCTGGAAAGCCCTTGATGTAATGCCTGAACCAACCATCCCGGCATTAAGCAGAAGGAATCATAATATACAGCGACTCCAGATCCGCTCTAGAAGCAATTCAGAAGGGCAATACTAGAATCACGCAGAAAATACACTCATTACTTACCCAACTGGAAATAAGAAAAGATTTAATATGTGAAATAAACTCTGAGAGAAAACTGACAAAAACTATAACAAGACTTAGAACAAAACACTATAAAGGAATGACAATACATCCAGATGGCACAAGAACTTATAAAGCATGCAACAACTGTCCTGGTGTGTAACTAACACCTACTCACATATTCACATGCCCAGCAATGGCCGCAGCCTTGCAGAAAATTGACTTAGACCCAGAGCAGCAGCTTTACACACCCAAGATAGTGGACATTGCTGCTGCTGTTATGGAGATGCATGGAGACATCTAAGACTCTTCTTTGGACACGACAACAACAACAACAATTGGCCAGTTCGATCCCCAGACCTAATTCCCATTGAGCATGTATGGGACAACTTAGGACGGCGGATCTCATCCCTCTCCAACCTCCTCCTAGAAACACTCATGAGCTAGAAACAGCCTTAACACAAGAGTGGGCGTTGATTCCACAGGAGCTGATAACCTCCCTAATTTTTAGTATGGGACACCGATGTAGAGCCTGTCTATTAGTTAAAGGCGATCACACGCCATATTAACAACAATATTCAAGATATTTATGCACTGACTGTGAGAAGATCATTGCTTGACTGGCTAATTTGAATAAAATACGTGTAAGAATTCTTTGATTTCGGGTATTCTAATCAATAATGGAATAATAAATTTGTGTATATAATTTCATTGATAAATGTTCAATAAAATTTGAGATAAATGAAAAAAAAATGTTGTTCCTTTAATTTTGCGCACCAGTGTATAATATAATTATAATTTTTTGATTTAAAAAAGGTAATCACTATCAGGAATAAGAAGATATATTGATCCGTCACTATGCAACGAAACCTAGACGACCTTTCTTTTTCTAATCCATCAGGATTAAATAAGGATACATCATTTTACCTGAAAGTAAAATTCAATCATAAGAAGGATGACGAAATACTTCTCCCCCCTCCCATTCCCAGACAAAGCTTCCTCGCACAATTCTGGAATTGCAATAAGACCTATTGCTATGAAATATAATAATGCATAAACATCTCTATCCCAAATATCAATTCCATTTAACACTTTCACTTACTTCTTTTTGTTCCCACCTCTAAAATTAGTCTTTCGGGGTAGACATCTTCCTAATAATGAGACCGGTCTCCTTCCTCTCAATCATCGATTGGAGGAAAGTGTAAATCTGGGTTCGGCTTTGACCACACTCTAGGATAGTGGATGGCGCCACGGTAAAGAGCCTGACTAGAGGTTAGATTTAGAGTTCAATTCTAGGACGGTTCAATGTTTTTACATTGAATATTTTTTTTAATAACAGAATTTCAAAATGTTTCTCATCTTACCTTTAAAATATTAGTAAATATGGTTGTATATGACTTGTTTGGTGATAGATTAAGTTGCAATGCGGTTCCGTTCAAATGTCGCATATTCATTAAATAAGGTGTAATTATTAGAAGCTTTTATTTACCTTTCTTCCCTGTCATTCTGTCTATCTGTTCACAAAAGCTTGCAATCGATTTTTAATATAGTTTTAGAGCACTATGAATCTGAAATTTGGTACACCTTTCGAAACCCGATGACAATGCAAGTTGACAAATTTTCAGACTTCTGGGTTTTTTCAGGGTGACCGGATATGGACAAATTTCCAAATTGTCTTTCAAAATTTGTAAATTAAATTTGATATACTTCCAGGTAACATAGAAGTATCAAACTTTTAACATTCACTCAGGCCTATGAACAATGCAAGTGTACAAGTTTTCAGACTTCTGGGTGGTCGGAGTGGCCAGGATTGAACAAATTTCTATATTTATTTTTAGGTCTTATGTTGCACCCTTACAAGGAATTGACCAATCCGCCGCAAGCAGGCATCCCCGGTGGACTTTTGATTTTAAGTTTTGTAAATTCATGACTATAAAGACTAAATAAATAATTGATGAGTAAAAATACATTTAAAACAAAAAGCTTTTATTTAAATGCACTAAAAAGGAAAAAAATAAAATATTTTATTTTCTTTCATTGAGCAATTAAATGTATCTGAATGAAAATAAAAGCGGAGGGGACGATCATATTTAGAGAAGAGGTAAAAATATAGCAAACACTTATGAAAATCGCTAATCAGCTGCTACACATTAAATCACATTAGGTTCGATATTCATGATGATTGTTTTGAATTTTTATATACAAAATATTTTTATGTATATATATATATGTGATATCTTGGGACCTCTGGGACCAGTGTTACCTGATGCTAGACGAACCTCGATGTCAACTCTACCGTGCAGTCGTGGTGGAAGGCGACACAGCTGGGCCAAAGGTGAAATAAACAAACAGAGATTCCACTAAGAAGCGTCTGACGTCAAGAAGGAATGGGATGAGGGGAGAGAGAGATCTTAAGAGCAAGTGTTACCGTTGGAATCCAAGCGAAGACTGACAATTCTAGGTTCTCGATTTAACACCACGACCTTGCTTCTTTCTAATTGGCTGACCTATTTAGGTGATTCTTTCCTAATTGGTGGGACTTCTTCACGTGGCCGTAGGCTATTGGTTGACCTACTTAGGTATTGTCTTCTGATTGGGCCTGGCTTATCTCTTTGACGGAGGATATATATCCGGCCTTGCTACGGAAATACGGGGCGTTACTCTTAGCTTTTATGGTTTCTGCGTTATCAGATACGCCCTGTCCTGTCAGGAAGTATTGACTTGTAAATTATTTATAGTTGGGCTGGTTTTAAGCCTCTTTTGCTAGGCCTTGCTTCGACTTCTGTCCTAAGCCTGATTAGTTTTAACCTTAACTTTCTCCTGTTGGTCTCCATTCCTTCTATCTGTACAGTTGCGATACTTTATTAGATTCTTACGCGGTACAGATTGATGTTAGTTGAGGCTTTCTATGTGCAGTACATAAGGAGTTATATACAGTCATGGGGTGGAACATGTGGTAGGAGATATCTAGACTATTTACAACAATTCCATGGTCTTAAATCATCACAGATGGCCCCGGATGTGAGAGGGTTCATATGGAGGGATTTAAGAGAGCGGAATAGGAAGACTGTGATTAAGGAAGTAATTTTTAAAAATTAATTGAAATGAGTTGGTATATAACATGGGGTTGATTTCTGTATATCCATAAGAGATAATAAAGCATAAACAACTAATATTAAACATACAAGTAAAAATAAAAATATGAATAAAATATTTAATAGAGAGCATATAATGATGATAGGTAAAAATAAAAGCGATTGGATGGGAAAATCATGATCTCTTCGTGATGGGCGTTAGAAAGGGTTGAGGGGTTAGTTATTACTTGGTTGAGGCAATGTCACTTTGACTCAAGTCCCAAACCATTTAATGTGCACGGCGCGGAAAACCTAGGCCATGTTTCACATGTAAATTTAAGGACCGAATAAAGTTACAGTACCACAATCGAAAAGTAAGATAAGGGTGATTGTTATGGGTTTTAGTAATTAGTCGTTAAGACGTACGCATGCAGGATAAATGAGGGCGAAGATCAGTGACCAGAAATCAAAGTTTTAATTAGAGTCGTCAGGGGCTTAGCGAGAAAAAGAGTAAAATAAAAAAAAATGTGCCAGCGTGTGGCATGAGAGTGCCCTGGAATAAAAAAAAAATACAATTTGCACGTATCCAAGCCAGAAGTTGGGAGAAGGTAAATCTGGGGGACGATGTGTCAAGATTGTTAATTACGAAATCAAAGTAGGTCAAGTCTAGCCTGTGAAGGAGTTAAAAGTTCCTGCGGAAAAGGGTTAGTATTTATTAAGAAGTAACCTTTAAAGTGGTTGTTTAAGAGGTTATTGAAGATTGCCCTGTTTTTAGATCATGATTTTTAGTTTGATTATAAAAGAATATATCATTGAGATATGAAATTGCGAAATTAAGGCTTTGCATATAGCGTTAAAGGATTTGAAAAATCGAAAATAGAATTGCGAAGTTAAATGCAAAGTAATCTTAAAAAAAAAGTAAAAATAGTGATGATATGATACAAAGATTAACACACTACAGCAGTATATAAGGGGTAATAGAAAGTGAAAATATTAAATGAAAATTAAAAATGAGCAGTAATATACTCGATAGCATTGACATGGTAGCGGAAGATGAAACAATGTAAATAACATCTAATTTATAAAGTGAGAGAAAATATAAAATGATAAATGCAAATTAGTGATATAAACATGAAATATAAACTTGAGATTATTAGATATGATATGAAAGATAAAATATAAAGTTGATTATAAAATAGAGTCATAAAGCAAAAGTAAATAAGTGTTGGTAAAGAAAAATAAAAAAAAAGACAATAATCTAAACTAATTGGTTGACGTAAAAAAAACAATTATAAGAGCTATATAATGATTATATAAAGGATATTAAAATGAAAAATTTTTAAAAAATGTTCATCGAGAAGGAAGAGCAAGTAAGATTATATATAGAAATTATATATCGTGAAAGAATGGAAAGTTGTAGGCCAAACGTAATGTTCCTGTTTTTTTTTTTTTTTTAGGATGGGTAGAGAGAGCTTTAAATTGTCCTCGATTGATATCTTTGGTCTTGTTGGCCTAAGTTTTTCTAACTTATCGAATTTGTTTTATGTTTGACGCGACTCGTGGATCACATTGTTTCTAACTGTGAAACTCACTGAGTCCTAATGTTGTCGTTTTTTTTTAAACTTATGTGGGTGTGTGTGATTTTTGTAAGTAAAATGTTGTCCTTGGATCTAAGTGTCGATGTTAAGTTGACAAGTTAATTGAGGGCGAGAGAATCTAGACCTGGTGACGGGCCGTAACAAAATGTCGGCTGTTTGTTTGCTCGTGTCCAGCGGGAGAGGAGGGAGCGAAGCTATTTTTAATGCGATTCCGGATTTAGGTCAAGGGGGGAGCGAGGGGGCTTGCTTTCTTTCAACTTATTGGAAGTTAATTCGAACTACGTTCGGAGATATTATTTCTATAATTGTAAACGCAAAAGCGTTTTGATTTGTCACTTTTGGTGAAAAGCGTTATGGGATTGATATAGGGAGATACAGAGGTTGAATTATTCCGTGTGTTCAATCATTTGTTAGATTTGTGTTTGTATTTCGAGAATTCGGATATTGTATCTGTTGATATTAAATCGATTGGTTGTTGTGTTTCGATATTTTGCGGACTTAGTAAAAATGTTATTCATGGATATCGGGTTAGAATTGAATGAAATTGCGACTATCTACGTGGACAATGTGTGATTAAAGGTGTCACAGGCGTGATGAAGGCGTCTTTGGCCTGAAAATTGAAAGAGTTTAGTGGTGTGGTGCTGTGACACGAAGCGAAAAAATTGTAAATGAAAAGGTATCACGTGAAGTCTTTGTTTTGTACAAAATCTAACCTGTTACACTAAGAATAACAAATTTACTAAAGTCATGGTTGTTGGTTGTACGAACATATCGATAATTTTTATATTGTTAGTGGATATGACACGTTTAATGTGATTTTTTTTTTGTGTGTGTTTAGTAGGGCGACGTAATAAAGCTTGTGTGGCTCGAAATTAGATTTGGGTGTGAAGTCGCGCATTAAAAATTTGTTAATTAGAAAAAGTGATGTGAGAGGGTGTTGTATATTTTGTTGAGAGAGATTTGTCGATATTTAACTATGCGTGTAAAAGGAAGGTACGAGGGAGTGTAGTTATGTGGGAATTTAACGATTGGAATAGTTTTGGAAGGCTGTGATTTAAGTTACTTCTGTCCAAAGATATGAAAGAAAAGGACATAGGGGCGTTGAAAATGGGATTAGGAACATTATAATGAGGTTAAATAAGAGTGTTGGAGTTCACCACGTGTGAGCAACTCGTTCCAGGAGGGGAAAATTTAGAAAATGGGACAGTTGTATTAACCTGTCCGTGGGACACGTGTTGCTTGCACGAAGTGAATTGGTACAAGGTAGTTGGTAGAAGTACATTATCTTGATACAGGAGTAGCTGAGGACAGTTTATAATTAGTAGAAATCGTTTTATGGAGTTAAGGAATAAAATGACAAAAGGCAATGGTGTATCGATTATATGGAATTTTAGATTCTATGTTATGTTACTTATTTTTAAGATCAAAAAAGATATAATCTATGGTGAAAATATTGTTAGCTATGGCATTAATAGTTAAGTTAAATGGATGGACAGGTATTTCTCTTTTACAAACTGATTTCTATGATTTTAAAAGTATTCTGCCTAATTATAGCGATAGATGCTTCTATATCAAGTAGTAGAGGTAGGTTTACATTATTGGACAGTTCAGCTCGAACGAGTAATTGTTCAACATAAGGTATAGAAGGAGGAACCTACTGTTGTGCTGCCTTGTATGTCGGGACAGTCCTTGTCTTGTGCCATAGTTGGAGGTTCAATGGGACAGTCAGAGTTCATTGTTTGCGCTGGGCTCGTGGTTTAGAGATGGTCGGGGGAGCAGGTAACATACGCTCGCGTGTTGGTAACTCGGAGGGGTGCTTGCAGGAGGTTTGCTGGCTTTCTCAGTCTTGTAGAATATTGTAGTTGGTACTGATCTGCTTGGGCGTCGTAGTTGGTGAAGAAGCTCTGCGCCTCGTACGAACCATCGTAACGATTCCACCTCTCGCGATGTCCGGTCACGGCAGAAAGCTGATGTAGCGTCGTCGTCAACCTCCCTAGGACATCTGACACCGGCGGCGGGGGTGTGACGTCTTCCTGGCCGGGGGGAACTTCCTGCGTCCTACCGAGGGTGGTTTCTTTCTTCGGAATAGTGGTGTTTTCCCCACTTTCGGAGTCGGGATCGGACTCCATTGGTTCCTTTGGATTCTCCTCTCTTCCCTGTTCCATCTTTCTGTACAGACAGTGGTCTATTTGCTTACTTGTACCTTGGCGTCCACTATCCTGTCGACTCTTCGTTACGGGGGAGTCTGTGATATCTTGGGACCTCTGGGACCAGTGTTACCTGATGCTAGACGAACCTCGATGTCAACTCTACCGTGCAGTCGTGGTGGAAGGCGACACAGCTGGGCCAAAGGTGAAATAAACAAACAGAGATTCCACTAAGAAGCGTCTGACGTCAAGAAGGAATGGGATGAGGGGAGAGAGAGATCTTAAGAGCAAGTGTTACCGTTGGAATCCAAGCGAAGACTGACAATTCTAGGTTCTCGATTTAACACCACGACCTTGCTTCTTTCTAATTGGCTGACCTATTTAGGTGATTCTTTCCTAATTGGTGGGACTTTTTCACGTGGCCGTAGGCTATTGGTTGACCTACTTAGGTATTGTCTTCTGATTGGGCCTGGCTTATCTCTTTGACGGAGGATATATATCCGGCCTTGCTACGGAAATACGGGGCGTTACTCTTAGCTTTTATGGTTTCTGCGTTATCAGATACGCCCTGTCCTGTCAGGAAGTATTGACTTGTAAATTATTTATAGTTGGGCTGGTTTTAAGCCTCTTTTGCTAGGCCTTGCTTCGACTTCTGTCCTAAGCCTGATTAGTTTTAACCTTAACTTTCTCCTGTTGGTCTCCATTCCTTCTATCTGTACAGTTGCGATACTTTATTAGATTCTTACGCGGTACAGATTGATGTTAGTTGAGGCTTTCTATGTGCAGTACATAAGGAGTTATATACAGTCATGGGGTGGAACATGTGGTAGGAGATATCTAGACTATTTACAACAATTCCATGGTCTTAAATCATCACATATATATTACGATGCACTAGCGCGCCATCTGTTATCAAATTACAAAACTATTTTAGAGGCGTAATATTCTTTTTAAAATAAAACAATTTCTACTGTCCTTACTGCAATGGAAAAATTAAAGGGAGGGCCTGGCTCATCAGTGGTGAACCCTTCCAGCGGTTTCGCCAGTTTAATCTACCATACCGCTGTTATATTGCATTTTTGGAACTTCCTTTTATAGTTGACTGTTGTAAGACTCTTGGAATGGGTATTTTAGAAGAACTATGGACATAAGTTTTTGGACAGCAGAATTAAATATAATTATAAATATATAATATGCTTCGAGCAATCGCTCTTCCGCAAATATCAAATTGTGTCTTTTATTTGAACAATTATATTACGATGCACTAGCGCGCCATCTGTTATCAAATTACAAAACTATTTTAGAGGCGTAATATTCTTTTTAAAATAAAACAATTTCTACTGTCCTTACTGCAATGGAAAAATTAAAGGGAGGGCCTGGCTCATCAGTGGTGAACCCTCCCAGCGGTTTCGCCAGTTTAATCTACCATACCGCTGTTATAAAAGGAAGTTCCAAAAATGCAATATAACAGCGGTATGGTAGATTAAACTGGCGAAACCGCTGGGAGGGTTCATCACTGATGAGCCAGGCCCTCCCTTTAATTTTTTCCATTGCAGTAAGGACAGTAGAAATTGTTTTATTTTAAAAATAATATTACGCCTCTAAAATAGATTTGTAATTTGATAACAGATGGCGCGCTAGTGCATCGTAATATAATTGTTCAAATAAAAGACACAATTTGATATTTGCGGAAGAGCGATTGCTCGAAGCATATTATATATTTATAATCATATTTAATTCTGCTGTCCTAAAAGCTTATGTCCATAGTTCTTCTAAAATACCCATTCCAAGAGTCTTACAACAGTCAACTATAAAAGGAAGTTCCAAAAATGCAATATAACAGCGGTATGGTAGATTAAACTGGCGAAACCGCTGGGAGGGTTCACCACTGATGAGCCAGGCCCTCCCTTTAATTTTTCCATTGCAGTAAGGACAGTAGAAATTATTTTATTTTAAAAAGAATATTACCTCTCTAAAATATTTTAAAAAGATGCATATATTGGATTTCTAATTATTTTTATTGTTCCAATATATATATATATATATATATTTTAAAGATTGAGAAATCCATAATAATATATATAAATAAATATAAAGCATATATTGGATCTAAATTTATTAATCAGCCAATATTTCTAGGGGCAACACGCCTCTCTTTATCAAGGCTTTTCTTTGATTTAAACTAAATCACGTGGGTATGTGATCCACTCATGCTATACAAGATCAAAGTAAGAAAATACCTAATGAAAATTTCACTGTATATAAAATATATTTATAATTGTTATATTTAATAATAATTAAAATAGTATATAATTAAATAACCATTTGATTAAATAAATGAAGTGACTGATAAATATTAGAAAATAAAAATGAGTAAGGATTATGATTCAATATGTTTTGTTGATAAATATAAATAAAAATATATTACAAGTATAAATATATACAAAAATAATAAATAAATAATTTAGGAAGATATATAAATTCTCTATGAATTTCTGGTAGGTCAAATTTCCTATTTATGCTTTCTGAATCTTTTATAGAGGCCCAGCTTTCTAAAAATAAACTGCAGTGCTTTTCTTCAATATTCTGGTATAAAATGGATGCTTTGTCAAATTCGGGTATATGATTATTGTTCAGTGCGTGGTCTACTAGGATAGATAATGGTTTATGGATGCGTAGAGCTGCTTTGTGTTGGTTAATGCGTTCTTTCAATGCTTTGCTGGTTTCTCCAATGTAAGTGACTGGAAGGTTTTGCAAGGAATTTTGTAATAATACGGCCACGTGTGAATGTCTTTCACCACATCTATAACACATTATTTCTCCTCTTTGCCTGAAAGGCCTATGCTGCGCCGTACTATTATTGTACTCACCCTTTTTATTCTTTTCATTCACAGGGGGATATCTTGGCCACTAATTTATCTTGTAAATTCTTTTGTATTCATCTCCGTCTGTTCGAACGAGATAGCCGCTCCAAAAACCATATCCAGGGTGACATCATCGTCCTCTTGTAGTAGCTTCTTTTGCAAGCTTTCCGACTTGATTCCAGCCACAAAACGGTCTCGCTACATGGTTTCCAGCATATCGCCGAAATTACAATTTATTGCTAAATGTTTCAATTCTCTAATATATTTCGAAATTGATTCTCCTTCCTGTTGATTTCTCTTCAAAAATCTACATAGCTGTGGTATCACTTTCTTCTTTAAATCCAAATGCAGCTTAATTATTTTAATGATAGTATCATAGGGTTGATCTTCCATTAGGCCGGGTAGAAAATGTCGTTTCCCAGCTTCAAAGTTTCAGAATCTAGTATCGAGGTAAAAATCGGAACATTACTCTTCTCCTTCAGATCATTTCCCATAAATGAAGCCTCAAATTTTTGTACAAAAAAATCGAAGGTATCCTCCATTGGGCTATAGCATCTAAAAGGTCCTAATAACTTCGAACTTGTCATGCTGATCTTTTCTACTCCTTTTTTTTTTCTTGATCCAGATAGTTTAAAAGATGTAGTAGGTATGCTTGCGTAGACGCCGTGTTCCTCAGCTTTTTACTAGCTCTGTAGATCCCGCATCCTCGTCGCCACTTTTGTTGTGTCGTAATTAGACATACAACAGCTCAAACTTGACCATGACTCTTTATTTAGATCTTATTCTTCTCGTTTGGCCAACAACAAATGTCCAATTTATATACACATATATATCTTTACATAATGAGGCTTAAAATAATGCAAATAATCTCCATCTATTTACATACACAACAGTTAATATATAGCGAGAAGAGTAGAGGACTGAGCACAGATCCTTGAGGTAAATCAGCCCATGTTCTTCGGTCCTTGGAAAATGCTCCATTGACCCGAACCTTTATCCTTCTTCCCCTTTAGAAGTCTGCAATCAAGATTAAGGTTTCTCCTCTTACTCCGATGTTGTGCAGCCTTTCAAATAATTTCTCCCTCTACACTCGATCAAAAGCTGAGGTCATATCCAGGAATACGGCCGTTGTCTTCTTTGGCGGTTTTTCCTGGAAAGAATCTATTATTGATTGACAGAAGTAGAACAGTTGATCATTTGTTCATGTCTGTATCTATAGGCAGTTTGGTAGAAGTTAATTTTTTTTATGTTAGTGAGCCAGACTATGAGCCTAGAGTGAATAATTCGTTCTGTTATTTTGCAAAGTATGCTGGTAAGAGCAATTGGGCGATAGTTCTTGCATTACTTGGCATCTTTTTTGGTTTCAGTATTGGCACTATAATTGATATCTTCCAATTCTTTGATAGTTAACCAGTTTGCCATGATATATTCAGCATTCGTAGGAGTTGATTTTCAGCTTTGTCTCCAAAGTGTTTAATCATTTGACCAAAGCTTAGATCATCTCCTGCTGACCTCTTGGATTTAACTTTTCTATTGATGAGTTTAGCTCATTCAGTTTGAAGTCTTTCGATAAATAATCTTGTTGATGGTAATTTCTTGATTGTTTAACTAACTTGTTTATATTATTTTTTAGAGTCCTGTCTTCATTTTTTAAAACAAATAAACAACATTATTCACATTATGCAATTATTTTATTTTCATTATACAACTCGTAGACTGCTTATTTATATAATCACCATTTCTGTCCAACATTTTTGGTATCGTTGTAGCAATTTTTTGATACCACTGTTGTACCAAGACGTGTCCTGTCTTCGTAGCCAGTGGTTCGCCTTCCGCTGCACTTCGTCATCATTCGCAAAGTGCTTTGCCTCCAAGGTGCAACTTGAGTGCTGGAAAAAGATGGAAGTCGCTTGGGGCAAGTTCCGGAGAATAATTGGATGTGTGAAAATTTCCCATTTGAAGTTTTCCAGCAAAGTTTGGGTCGTTCGAGCTGCGTGAGAGCGAGCATTGTATTGGACGAGTAACACTCTCCGAGACAAAAGTCCAGGAAGTTTCCGTTTTATTGCAGCTCTGAGTTTAGTGCGGACTTCGCAGTACCTCGCAGCGTTAACCGTAGTGTTTGGGGGCAGGTAGTCAACCAATAAAACACCCTTACAGTCTTTTCCTGCAGAGATTGTGACCTTCGCCTTTTTGGTGCACTTTCCTCAGGCTTCTTCCACACCATGCTTTGTCGTTTTGTTTCTGGAGTTGAATGATGCCCAGCTTTCATCTCCAGTGACAATACGGGAAAACAATTTATCTCCATCTCTTCGATGCATTTCCAGGAAAGCTCGGGCTGCCTCCATCCGTTGTTGCTTGTGATTTTCCGAGAGCAAACGCGGGACCCATTTTTCGCAGACTTTGCGAAAATTCAAAACATCTGACACGATTGTTCCAATCGAACGCGGCGGTCTGCTTCCACCACATTCCAAACAGCAGCAACGGCTGCATTGTCCCTAGCAGTAACGGGCTTGCCGCTTCGCTCGTCTTCATGCACGTTTTGCCGTCCTTCCAAGAACCATGAACGCCATCGGCGAACCAATTGGATGCTCATACATCCTTCACCATACACTGACAATAAATTGTGATGAATATAGACCGCAGTTTCATTTTTCGCCGTGAAAAAAAAACGAATTACAGAACGGAGTTCGCAAGTGGACACGTTCACCAGTGGTAGCTCCATGGAAACTGAAGCGTTACGGACTTGCGCGTTTCGTTCGCAGAAAAAATAGGAAAACTTATTTATTGGATGGCCCTCGTAAATTTATCCAAATTATCTATGTGATGTTACAGCACATTGTGCAGATAGACATTATAGATAAAATACCTATATGTTTTAGTCTTGTGATCATTGACGGTGACAATGTTGTTTCATATACACTATAAAATAAAAATAAATATCATTTTTTTAGTCGTCTGACTGATGATTGTAAATTCATTTTTGTACCAGAAAATTACTTTCAATCAATTCCCTAGAATCTATTTTACCACTTTTAAAAATAATTGTAATGATGAATGAAAGTAATATCATTCATTTAGCTATCAAAGCTCTGAGTTTGATCAATAATTAAATGTTAACTTAGGTCTTATAGATTAAATGAAAATTGAATCAAAGCTGATACTGACTTTAGGTAAAGACATTTACCGTAAACCTTTCATGAGAAGATACTTCAATTAGAGGACATTTATAGCTAGAAGTCCTTTATAGAAATAAAGGACAGTTTTCATTGTCAAAATTATCAATTTCACCATCTCACAACCTCTGTGGTGCGCTTACAGAAAAAGCAGTCGCTAACTACCCACCATGATTATCATGGCCTGTACCACGTGTACTAGTGATGAGCAAAAAAAAAAAAACCTCTCTAGTAAAGGTTATTCAAATATTTTGCCAATTAGTTGTTGTTTGGAGATTTTTCACTGTATGTATATTAGTACAAAATGTTTTCTTTATTCATATCATTGTTCCTATATAGTTGGGATAGCTGTGTGGTTACTCATGAAATGCCATTAGGAGGTGATAATCTTTTTAATTAAAAGGTTCCATGCTGTAAAAATTATTCTTAATGAGCATGATAATCATGAGTTTGTTCAAAGTGTAAAATAAATATATTAAAAATTTTGAATAATTGTTTGCACTGTAATAATTTTATTTCCTTTGAACAAAATATAAATTGCAATAAAAACTGTAATTGAATGAAGATAATACTTAAATAGCCTTTGATATCAACATTTTTTTTAAAAGTTATATATCTGATTAAATTCCATTAGTTTATTTGATCTCTCTCTCTGCTTTTTGTAATAAATGGAAAATAGGAAAATTTTAAAAATATAAACATTGATAGAGATCTAATAAAAATGAAATAAGGTAAAATTTAAAGATATTTTTCTTTTATTAATATTATTAAACATTTGAATATATAATATTTTAAAGACGGTTTATCATTATATTAAATTTCAAGACAATTGTATCTCTATTTCAAAATATATTTCTTTTGAAATTTGAAGTTGTTATGTTAATGAAGAATTTGAAGTCATTTACTGGCTTATGCAACATATTTTAGGGCCATTTTGTGTTGGAAAAAAAATAATAGTAAATCAATCATCTTGAAATACTTTTAGACTGACAACACGGTAATATAAAAAACGAGAACAAAGAAGTGGTTTTGTTTTGTTTACAAAATTAGTAATTGTAATGTAAATTGTTAAATGTTCTTTTCTCTCTCTTTCTGAAAATAATAAATTTAAAATACTTTCATAAAAGGTAAAATCGCCTAATTCTTTAAAACCACTTCAGCTGTAAGTAAACTTGTTATTTGTTGTTTCATTGTCTGAACCATAAGAGATTCCCAACATGGTAGCAGAGGTCCGTGGTTTTTGAATCGCGGTAAAATATATATGAAATATAGGATAAAATATAAATAAAAACAAAAATGGCTGTCAGCGAAGATATCGCAAATATTGTGAGGCTCAAAAATCCTGAAAATTTGATTTATGGAATTTTCAGATAACAATTATTTTCAAAGCAAATGGCCTTCTAGATATTGTAAATGGAAAATCGTTGTATGAAGACTTGAAAGATAAAACTGGAAAAGATAAATGGAGCCTAAAAGACGCCAAAGCACAAAAATACATATTGTTAACCATTGAAAATAATGTTTTAACACATATTCTAAATTGCAAAACTTCAAAAGAAATGTATAAAAACTAGTAGCCATTTATCAAAGAGAAGATGAGCAATTAAAAGGCAAATTACTACAAGAATTTCATGGATTCAAATTTGACAAAAATACAGATATGGCAACAAATATAAGCAGAATGCAAAATTTAGTATTCAAACTAAATAATGTAAAACAAGAAATTGAGGAAAGCTTTGTAATTTCTAAAATATTGAGCATTTTGCCAGACTACTTTAATTATTTCAGCACAGCATGGGACTCGACACCAAAAAGTGAGAAAACGTTAACAAACTTAATATCAAGACTATCACTTGAAGAAACTAAACAAAAAGTAAAGCCTGAAGAGGGAATAGCCATGAGTGATACTAAGGTAAAGCAGTGCTTTAACTGCAAAAAAAGCGGGGCACTTAGCAAAATACTGTAGACTAAATAAAAAATGGTGTACCAGCTGTAAAAAGACCAATCATACTCAAGACCAATGCTTCTTTAAGAAATCTCTAAATAAATTCCAGGAAAATATTCCTTACCGAATTTGTAAAAAGACAAATCATAAAGAAAAGGATTGCTTTTTCAGAAAGAAAAATGAAGAAAAATTGTCCTTTTTTGCAGGAGAGACTTTAAAATGTAAAAATGAGGAATTGCTAGAATTCATTGTAGACAGTGGCTCAACAAGCCATATGATAAATAGTAAAAAAGTTTTTACTAGATGAAGTAGATTGCAACTCAAAAATATCAATACCAAAAAAGGAAGAAACTCTAATAGCAAAATCAGTCGAAAAATTCAAGGGAAGAAATGTGATCTCAAGGAGGTGATGTTTGTACCAAACTTAACAAATAATTTACTATCTGTAAGTGCCATTACAGAAATAAAGGCAAAGTCGTCTTTGAAGATGAAAAGGTATTTGTCGTAAAAAATAGAATAAAGTTTTAGAAGGAGAAAAACGGGAAAATGGACTCTATACAATAAATATAGAAACAGAAAATCCCGAAATTAAAGAATCTCACCTAACAGCTACCCAAAATGAAAAAAATTCTCAAATGGCACAGAAAAATGGGTCACATAAGTTTTTCAAGCTTAAAACAATTAAAATCTATAGGTAATGGAATAAACATAGAAAAAATAAGTCACGATGAAATTTGTGAAACATGCATTAAAGCTAAACAGGTAAGAAAGCCATTCAATTCCATTAGAACAAAATCAAAAAGGCCTTTAGAAATAATCCATACAGATGTATGTGGACCTTTAGATCCCACTACCCATAACAACAAAAACAATTTTCTAACATTTCTTGATGACTACACACATTTTTGTCAGGTGTATTTGTTACAAAATAAACATGAAGTAAAAGGATTTCTAAAATAATTTATTACAGAAGCAGAAAACCAAATGAATCTAAAAGTTTCAAAAATAAGATGTGACAATGGCGGAGAATATGTAAATGAAGATATAAAATCCTGGTGCAAAGCTAAAGGAATCATTATGGATCGCACCATACCTCACTCACCTCAGCTAAACGGCAAAGCCGAAATATTAAATAGAACCCTGATGGAGAAAACTAGAGCTCTTTTGATTGATTCTGGTGTAGAAAAATACATGTGGGGAGAAGCTGTAAGGGTTTCAGCCTATTTGCTGAACCCCGAAGCCCTACTCAAGAATTAGAGAAAACCCCTGCAGAACTTTGGTTAAACAAAAGACCAAATTTGTCAAACTTACCACTTTTTGGTTGTGAAGCTTATGTCAAAACCCTAAAACACATAAAAAAAATTGGAAGATAGAAGTAAAAAATATACCTTTATAGGTTATGCACCAAATGGTTTATAGCCTTTGGGATGAACAAAGCAAACAAATATTTACAGCTAGAGATGTAATTTTTTTAGATAAAGGATGTATAAAAAAAGAAAAAATACCTATTGTGGAACCAGAAGAAGAATCTGAAGATCAACGAGAATTAAATGAAGAACCAAGTCTACCAGAAGTCTCTGAAGACAAAGAAGATATTCCTACAAAACCAAGTACTTCAAAATATAATCTTAGACCAAGAAGTAGTTTACAAGCACCATCAAGATATGAAGACTTCTATTTAGAGCGGGATGGAACAACAGAATCAGCTCTTCTAACTTACTCGGAAGCTATATCTTGTCCAAATCAAGAAAAATGGAAAAAGGCAATAAAGAAGAAAAAGAGTCTTTTGACAAAAATGAAGTTTAGGAAATAGTAAAAGAAAATGAAGCGTCAAACAAGAAGATTCTGACCTCTAAATGGCTCTTCAAAGTGAAAGAAGATGGCCGCTACAAAGCAAGACTAGTTGTATAGAGGCTTTGATCAAGAAGCAGGCATTGATTATAATGAGACATTCAGTCCAGTTATAAGCACTGTCTCTTTAAGGATATACTTTGCTCTAATGGCTAAGAAAAATTTTGTTTTTAAAACATTTGACATAAAAACAGCTTTTCTATATGGGTTTTTGGATGAAGAAATATATGTTCAATTGCCAGAAGGTTATAAAGGGAACATATGCAGGTTAAGAAAGGTATTATATGGTTTAAAGCAAGTCCCATTAAAATGGAATGAAAGATTAAAAACCTTTCTCAAATCCCAAGATTTCATACAACTAAAATCAGAGCCATGTCCTTTTAAAACCAACAAAGGAAATATGTACCTTGCAATATATGTAGATGATGGTATCTTAATGGGAGATAATGAAGAAGAATTAAATAATATTTTAGAAAAGCTATCCCAAGAGTTTGAAGTTAAAATAAACAATGATCCAAGAACTTTTCTGGGAATAAATTTGTGTTTTGAGGAAAAAAATAAAGTTTTACTTTCACAAGAAAATTATGCAAAATCAGTTCTTGAAAGATATAATATGCAAAACTCAAAACCAGTACCCACTCCCATTACAGATGTAGTAAAATAATTAGACAAAATCTTAGAAATATCAAATGATAACAAATTTCCCTACAGACAAGCAATTGGAAGCCTTTTATATTTGACAAACAAAACTAGACCAGACATGACATTTGCCACAAATTTTGAAAGCAGGTCAATGCATGATCCTACAACTCAAGATATTATAGACATCAAAAGAACCCTAAGATATTTAAATCACACCACCAATTTAGGCATATCATATGATGGAGAGATGCCATTTGAATTAAATGTGTATTGAGTTCTGACTTTGCTGGAGATATTAAAACTAGAAAAAGTACCACAGGATTAGGGCCTCCAATCCGGGATCCCGGAGCCAAATAATGATCCCGAAATCCCGGAATTCTGCTCGAAAATTCCCGGGATTACTGGTTTGTGCATGAAAACCAGCGCAAAAATATATTTTTCTCATCTAGCATTTTGGTTATCAAACAGATGATGAGATAGCACACTTTTGACGTTTTGTTTATACAACTGAATTTCGGGTCTTTTTTTTTTCTGAGAGATTTGAAATTATTTTCATGCACTAACAACGAAGGGTTATTCTGCAAGATCTTACCAAAATGGCAGCCTCTAGAATGAGAGTATGCAGCAGTATACATGGAAGGGGCCCCAGTTTTTGTTCTGACCTTTCCGAGGATGACAATGAGGACACTTCTCCATTTAACGTTAGCCTAGAGGTAGCACATCCCTCATTCCCTGAAACAATTTATCCACAATCTCCAGTATTTTCAAAGAAAAATATAAATGAAGTGACGAAAAAGCTCATGTAGTTGTGAAATTTTCAAACGATCGCCGCTGAAGAACGAGATCTTACTGAACTACATGGGATAGTTTATTGAACATTTTGGAGAAACTTCTCAGTGTGAAGTCAGCGATTAAGAAGGCGCTAATAGATGCAAATGCAAATGTCCGTCTAACTGATGAAGATTTTGATATCATGACGCAAGTAATTTCCGCACTGAAACCATTTCGGGCAGCTGTGGCGGCTATCTGTAGACGCGACGCTACGCTTTTGACTGCAGAAACAACAGTAAAGTTTCTTCTAGAGGAGCTGCAAGCACAATCTCATTCTCTCAGCAAAGATCTGCAAAAATCTTTTCAAAAGAGAATTTTAGAAGAGCGATGCAATAAGACATCTTTAGTCCTCCAATATCTGCACAATCCGCAAGCACAGTTAGAAAAAAGAAGATGGTCGAAGACTTTAGCGTGAAAAATTGCTTTTGCGTCTTAAACCGTTACAGGAACAAATGGCCGAAGTAAGAAAATTCAGGCTGATAATTCGCAACTTCCTCGGAGTTTACAAGAGTGCCATGAGCCATTACAATCGAATGACCATTTCACAATTGAGCGCCGATTCCAAGAAGCTATTGAGGCTGCCTCTTCAACTTCAATTACAATACCTACACCAGACTCCGCATCCTACTCAACTATGATTAACCACGAACTTAATATTACTGCTCAGTCAGGCAAACGAGGACCGTATTTAGAGAATGTGTATAAATACTTGCTGACAATTCCTCCAACGTCTGTGGAATCGGAAAGAGTATTCTCCTCCTCTGGATACCTATGCAATAAGATACGTTCTAGTTTGCATGATGACACTAAAATGACATTAATACATAGTTGGGAAAATGCAATAATCACAATTGCAAATAATCATGATTACATTTGCTATAATTACAATTACAAGTAATTTTAACCACAATTGCTATCATTATATATATAATTACGAGTAATTATGTTTACATTCTAATGCAATTAATTTTTTTTTGCAAAGTAATTGCATTGCAAGTAAAACTTGCAAAAAGTTCTTAAAAAGCAAATACATAATATAATAGCCAATTTAGCTATAAAATGGCCAAAGCAAATACATAAAACAATATATTATTAGATTATACATAGACACTAAAATAGAAGAACGAGGGATATAGAATTTCATTCAGACCATGTATAGACATATTTCTAAGTCTAGAAAATTTGTATGATGCATGCAAACATTGGTTCAATTCTCAATAGGATGAGATACAAACCACCACACATACAAATTTAGGCAACTAGACGAATGACCCGGGCAACGCCCGGGTTTACCCGATTAAATTATTTATTCAACTATTTTATTCAAGTAAAACTTCAGTAAAAGCATTGCAAAGTAATCGTAATTACAAGGTAATGTATTACTTTGATGGATTTACTGCCCAACACTGCATTAAGAGATGTGGTCTAAGCGTTCCAAGAACAGTATTTTTTTTTTCCAGATGTGTGTACAGTAATTAACAGATAATTTCAAACTGTAACCCAAAAGCAATTATTTAGTTCATAAGCAGGCGCAAAATATATGGCTTTCAGGTTGTTTTTATCGAAATAAGTGCCACGTCATTGACACTATATAATAGAAAAAATTAAAAATATAACGAACGAAACCATATACCTCTTGGTGTAGAAAGACGAAAATGTTTTTTTTAATCCCGGGATATCCCGGGATCCCGGGATTGAGAAAAAAGCAATCCCGAATCCCGGGATTGAAAATATGTACCGGGATTGGAAGCCCTACACAGGATATGTAGTTTACTTATGTGGAGGTCCTATAAGTTGGTGCTCTAGAAAGCAACCTGTAATTGCCTTTTCCAGCACTGAAGCAGAGTTCATTGCTGCAGCAGATGCATGCAAAGAAGTGTCATACATAAGATCCCTATTAGAAGAATTAATTCCAGATAATTTTGATATAAATCTCTATATTGATAACCAAAGCACTATAAAAATTATAAAATCAGGCCAATTCACCACTAAAACTAAACATATTAATGTCAAATATCATTTTGTGAAAGATCAAGTTCAAAGGTTTAACCTGATATATTGTCCAACAGAACACCAAATTGCAGACATCCTAACAAAACCTCTAGCCAGACTAAAGTTTGACAAATTGAAATCACTTCTTATGACAACCATTTAAAACATAAATCAAGTGAAGAAACTGTTGAATGTGATAAGATCACTGATTTAAGAGGGAATTTTGGACAAAAAGAAGAATAGTAAATCAATGATCTTGAAATACTTTTAGACTGACAACACGGTGATATAAAAAACGAGAACAAAGAAGTGGTTTTGTTTTGTTTACAAAATTAGTAAGTGTAATGTAAATTGTTAAATGTTCTTTTCTCTCTCTCTTTGAAAATAATAAATTTAAAATTCTTTCATAAAAGGTAAAATCGCCTAATTCTTTAAAACCACTTCAGCTGTAAGTAAACTTGTTATTTGTTGTATCATTGTCTGAACCATAAGAGATTCCCAACATATCCAACCACAATTATCATGTAAATATGTTCTTAATTAGAAATGTACGATTATACAAGAGTGGCAAGAAAGAGTGGGAAAGAAAAAAGAAAAGGGGGGGGGGGGGGGGGGGGTTGAGGTCTGAAACAAAGTGCTGTTCAAATAACGGTTAAATATATTTCAAACTTATCAAAGTTGTAATTCCCCCCCCCCCCATTTTTCCTCGTCTTATTTTTTTCCTCTTTTCTTTTTTCGTTCCTTCTTCATATAAATATTAACTTTTCAAAATCAAAATGAATTGTTTATTTTATTTGTTATTTTTTTTTAATTAGTTAATAATGACACACCTTTTAGATATTGTAGTGTTGTCTTCTATAAATACATGCCTCATGTTTAAATATTTTTTATATTTTTGGCGGTAAGTTGTATGCATAGATCCATGGTCAATGGTTTTCCCGGTCCCTGTGTGCCGTGTCATCCTGAATTTTGTATTTCCTAATTTTCTACATTACAAAATTCTCGTTTTATCTAGGGAACATTTTTTTCCCGGTCCCTTAAAAAATACTCGATAAGTTGATTTCGATAATTTGAAACTCGTAAATTTGAATCTTTCGATAAAGTGATCATTTTTTCCGGTTTTACCCGAGTAAAGGTTTGTCTAACGAAAATTTGTTAAAACAATTCTCTATAAACATATAAAAAAAATAACAGATATATTTTGATAATTTGAAACTCGTAAATTTGAATCTCTCGATAAAGTGATCATTTTTTCCCGGTCCCTGCGTGCCGTGTCATCCTGAATTTTGTATTTCCTAATTTTCTACATTACAAAATAATCGTTTTATCTAGTGAACATTTTTTCCCGGTCCCTTAAAAAATACTCGATAAGTTGATTTCGATAATTTTAAACTCGTAAATTTGAATCTCTCGATAAAGTGATCATTTTTTCCCGGTCCCTGTGTGCTGTGTCATCCTGAATTTTGTCTTTCCTAATTTTCTACATTACAAAATCATCGTTTTATCTAGTGAACATTTTTTCCCGGTCCCCTGAAAAATACTCGATAAGTTGAATAAAATTTATGGAAGATGGACGTAGTTCCCGGAGGTCACCCGCGAGGCTTTTTTCTTGTCTACTTGGTGTTTTAATGCTTGGTATTTAAGATTTAGAATACATTTATAATTTAAATATTTTTATTCAATTAAGATTATAATTACACAAGCATAAAATTTAAATATATATATATATATCCTGCCTAACCATTCTCTATACTATACTAACTATATAACATTAAGCGATCTATTTACATTTTGTTTTGGTCACTGGTCCAATATATTTATTTTCACAGACCAAATTATAAGATTGATTCACAGATGAAAAATATGCAAAATAACTAAACAAATATATACATCAATTTGATATTTATTTAAAACAAATGAATAACTATATACATAATTTTATATTTATTTAAAACAAATGAATAATTATATACATCATTTTATATTTATCTAAAACAAATGAACAATATATATACATCAATTCCCCCTTCTTAGGCTTGGCCCCCCTTATTTATTTATTTACTCTCCATATCTCTGCGGACATCTGCGCTCCCTCTGAGGATACCTGGGGGTTGTAATACATTTCTCCTCCGAGATTGGAGTTGGCACACGTTCAGCCTCATTCATAATAGTGGGATGTGATTTACCAGGCAACATTTTTCTAATGTAGTTTTGATGAACCTTTTTTATACTGTCACCTTGTTTTATTAAATAAACATTCCTTCCTAGTATTTTAATTATCTTTCCTGTATACCAAGAGGGATGCCCATTAGTAATCCACCTAAACTTCACAGTCTCATCCACTTTAAATTTACTGTTAACATATTGACTATTGAATTTGGAGGCTTTTACATCAAGATGGCATTTGATACCTTTAATAGGGTCAGATTTGCATTCAAACATGGACTCGTAATCATTTAAAAGTGAATCTATACTAAAAGAGTCCAATTTATGCAAATAATTGAATGAGATATTGAAAAGATTAAGGAAATCTCTTCCTAAGAGAAATTTAGAACAATTTAAATTAGTTATTAGTATTTCAATGGTTCTAGAAACATTTCTTAATTTTATATCAAATTTAGCCTTGCCCAAAATAGGTATTTTAGAGCCACTATAGCCGGTCAAGACTGTATTACATTTATTTAATTTAACATTTTTGAAATATTTAAAGTACTCATATTTAGTTAATGTAGTAATGGCTGCTCCAGTATCAATTTCAGCCAACAATTTTATATTATTTACATATACTGTTTCAGTCAAAGGAGGATGTAAATTTATATTATTCAATGATAAATTATTTTGAGATCCCGAAGGATTATTATCATTAACATGCTTTTTAAATTTATTAAAAGTATTTTTGGGATTTCTGGGCAATTTACGGGCAGAACTATCTTTTTTATAACATATAGTAGAAATATGCCCTACTCTACCACAAACTCTACAATTAGCTGATTTAAAAAAACAATTATAGTGTAGATGGTTGGTCTTACCACAGTGTTTGCAGGGATTATTGATGGCATGAAGATGCTGTGGGGACAGATGGGCATCTTCGGATCTCTTGAGGTTGTGTAGGTCATTATCTGCAGACTCCGCAGACAGCGCGATGTCTAATGCTCCCTCAAAAGTCAATCCTTCTTCCTGTAGTAGCTTCTTTTGGGTTGGTGTATCAATGATGCCCGCCACAAAATCTGTCTCGCAGGGATTCTTGCAGAACATCTCCAAAGTTACACCTTTGAGCCTGTTCCTTAAGGCGTATTATGTATTTAGATATTGTTTCGCCTGATTTCTGATCCATTTTCTGGAATACAAATCTTTCATATATTATATTGATCTTAGGATTGAAATGTTTTAATAAGATCCTGCACAATTTATCAAAGGGAACTTGATCAACTTCTTCCGGAAAAACTAAGTTTCGCAAGATCCCGAAATATTTAGGCCCGATGCATGATATCAGAAATGGCGTCTTAAAGTCTTCTTTTGTTTTAGAAATTAGCATGAATTGCTTCAATCGATAAATATAATTCTCTACATTCTCTAGATTTTCGTCGAATCTTTCAAACATACTTGAAGACATTTTTTTTTAAAGTATAATTTCTTTTCACTATTTAAATTCTTTTTTCTTTACAAAATTTGCTTTTCCTCGTCGCCAGTTGATTTAATGCTTGGTATTTAAGATTTAGAATACATTTATAATTTAAATATTTTTATTCAATTAAGATTATAATTACACAAGCATAAAATTTAAATATATATATATATATCCTGCCTAACCATTCTCTATACTATACTAACTATATAACATTAAGCGATCTATTTACATTTTGTTTTGGTCACTGGTCCAATATATTTATTTTCACAGACCAAATTATAAGATTAATTCACAGATGAAAAATATGCAAAATAACTAAACAAATATATACATCAATTTGATATTTATTTAAAACAAATGAATAACTATATACATAATTTTATATTTATTTAAAACAAATGAATAATTATATACATCATTTTATATTTATCTAAAACAAATGAACAATATATATACATCACTTGGTACAGCTGTGTCACCAACTCTGCCCCCGCGCGCCAGGACCTCTTGATCCCTCTGATTGGTCGGTGGGAACTTGGACTGTCCAACCGGCCGGCGGCCGGACGATTACATTTTCTCGGGGAGGGGGGGGCAGACCTAAGCCTATCTCCATCGCAAGGTGGCGCTGCTTGCGAGTTAAAGCTACAAATCTGCAAATAACTCTAAGGATATTAAAGATATTCAAGAAATTATTCTTCGAAAACCTTTCCGGGGATATGCCTAATAATATCCCAAAATTTCACGGCGATTGGATGTACGGGTTTTGAATCTATAGAGTACACATCACAGACAGACATTCATTTATATATATATATAGATTATATTAAATGAATGAATTAAAATGTAAGTATGAAAGGTTTTTTTTTTTTTTAGTTTGAAATTGTTAATGATGTTTGAAATACTATTTATATATTATTATCTTTATTTTCATCTAAATAAAAAGTATAACGATTAGAAAGAAAAGTCTGGTATTGAAAATCTTTGTTTATATTTATTAATGCAAAGGTATTTTCTGATTGATTGTATATAAAAATGTCGTATCAAATTTTTACTGTATCCATTGTTTAAAAATATTTGTTTAATATATTATTTGAAGTTATTTTTTTATTATAGATAATAATAGTTTTGGTAGTAAGATCTATTTAAAGAAATAAAAAGTGAATTTTTTTGCTATTTTTGGTAGTTTCGTTACTTTTCAAATTTAAATAATTCGAGTGAAAAGAGTAAATAGATTATTAATATTTGTTATTATTGAATATTATTATATCATCTACATATCTAAATATGAACCATTTTGCCTTATTTTGGTTGAAAAATTCCCTTTCATGCCAAAATAGAAGGATATTGGCTAGTAAAGGACTTGAGAAGGTGCCCATAGGTACTCCTTTTTGTATATAAATCTTATTTTAAGTTCGCCATTGTTAAATTAAAAAAGAAAGGTGTCTAGTAGTTTTTTTTGCTTTTGATTGGTTTATAGGTATAGTTTTACATGTATGTTATAAGTTTTATCATTGATGAACACCAAAAGCAGTTGTGTAATTTTATTTCTAAGATCTTCCAAACTCAAATTAGAGTATAGATCTTCAAATCAAATGTGTAAACTGATTTTATATTTTTTACATTGTCATAGATAAAACTTATGACACTTTTATTTGATCGTAAAGATAGAGGCTGCCTGGCTGGAATTCATAGTTCTTCAATTTGAAGATACTTCAGCCAGTAAATATTTTTTATTGTCTCGACGTTTCGACAAAATCTTTTGTCCTCGTAAAGAGCGAACAAAAATCAAAACATTTGGCAAAGCGTTATGTTTGTTAATATTTTTTCTGTTATAAATTTTAAAGTTGAAACAAATTGTGTAAAACAATATTCTGTATATTGAGTTAATACCTTTTGTGTTATTTTAAGTTTTGATATATTTAAAGATTTTTCTTCTTTTTCAATTTCTTTTGTAACCTTATTTGTATTTAAATTAGTTAAATTGTACGTATTATTGTTTTTATCTCTTCCATTATAATATCATGGAATAAGTTTTTACAGGGTGTGCAAAATTGTTAGAACTTTGTCAATTGGAGTTATAGGGTAATGATTTTGGATTTCAAGGATTTTTTCCCTTTAAGTTGTTAATGTCTAGTGTAGAAGGTTTGGTGTATTCAAGAGTATTGTTGTATTACTCTTTGATATTCTTTAAAATTTCATTTTTCCAATTTGAAAAAGTATATTCAGGTATTTTGTATTTTATGCTAGCTTTGTTGATAAATAAATCTAAATCTCGAATAATTGATATGATAGTGTTGTCGTATGTATGTTTAATAGGTGGTATGTATTTGTAGCCTTTGTTTAGTGAATTTTGTAATTCTTTGTTTAAGAATGTAAAGTTACTAGATAGAATGTGACCTTTGTGTTTATATGAATTGTCGAATGTATGACAATTACATTTGTGTTTTCTGGTCAGTTTGTTATATATGTGTTGTAATTACCTTATATACTACCTAAATATTTGTTGTATTTCAATGTTTTATTTATTTATTTATTTATTTCAATTCAAAACGCTATGTCCCCCTAGGGACACTTGCCGTAAATGTATATACAAATATAACAAAGAAAATATTCAACATGGAAAGATTCACAGAAAGTAACTTAGAAAGATTCATAAATATTATTTACATATAGAGATATTCTTTGAATTTTATTTACAGTTACATCATTAAATTTAAAAATATAAACATATATACACACATATACACGCATACACCTATACGAGGTGTGTTCAAAAAGTATCGGCGACTTTTGTGTTTTTTCAAAAATTATTTATTTATTCATGAATACCTATTATTTTGTTCCCTTCAAAGTAATCCCCATGAGATATTATACACTTGTGCCAACGGATTTTCCAATCTTCGAAGCACTTCAAAAAATCATTTTTAAAAATATTTTCCAGCTCCTCCTTCGATGCCGTTTTTATCTCGTCAAGCGTAGCGTAACGTCGTCCTTTCATGGGCCTCTTCAGTTTAGGGAACAAGAAAAGGTCATAGGGGCCAGATCTGAAGAATACGGTGGCTGCGGCATCATTAGTGTGTTGTTTTTGGCCAAAAAGTCGCGCACAAGCAACGATGTGTGAGCAGGGCGTTATCGTGGTGCAAAAGCCAATTTTTGTTCTTCCACAAATCCGGGGCGTTTCTGGCGGATTGATTCGCGCAAATTGCGCATAACTTGCAGGTAATATTCCTTATTGACCGTTCTACCCTGTGGCAAGAACTCATGATGCATCACGCCCCATGCAAACGAAGAAAACTGTCAGCAAAACTTTCACATTCGACCGAACTTGGCGCGCTTTTTTCGGTCTTTGGTTCGTGCGGCAGCTTCCATTGAGATGATTGAGCTTTGGTTTCCACGTCATAACCATAAACCCACGCTTCTTCACCAGTTATGACCCTCTGGAGCAAATTTGGGTCGTCGCGGACAGAGTCCAACATCTCATTAGCAATGTTCATGTAATGCTGTTTTTGGTCACAATTGAGCAAATTTGGTACGAATTTCGCGGCGACCCGTCTCATGCTCAAATCATTGATAAAAATCGAATGGCACGAGCCAATCGATATGTTTAGGTCCTCAGCAACTTCTCTAACGGTGATTCGACGATTGGCCAATATCATTTTCTCCACTTCATTAATTTTTTCGTCTGTTGTTGAAGTGCTCGGGCGTCCGGCACGCTCTTCGTCGCTAACATCTATTCGGCCTTCTGAGAACATTTTGTACCACCGATAAACGTTGCTTCGGTCCAAGGTAGCTTCTCCGTATGCCACAGTCAACATTCGGAATGCATCCGCGCACTTAATTTCGTTTTTCGCACAAAATTTGATACAGGTTCTTTGATCCATTTTTTTTAATAGGTAAAAATCGAAGACGATCCAAAACACATGCAAGCAAAGCAGCTGTCAACAATTAAGTGAACATTCAAAATGGCCGAGCTTGTCGGCATAAGTGAGAGACATAAAGCCACAAAAAGATCGTAATTCGAATACACGTAACCCGCGAAAATTCAAAAGTCGCGATACTTTTTGAACACTACCTCGTATATTGTTTACAACCACAAGATATGTCCAATATTTCTTTGAGATCGTTACATCAAAGACCATTTTTCTTAATGAAATCCAAAATATATTAACAAAGAAAATTAAATTTTATATGTGTCCTTACTTGAAATTAAATCACTAGGGCCTAATGCTATTAAATCGATGTTGAATCTGTAATCTTAAAAGACAGGGCACTCTAGCAAGAGATGTATTGAAGTTTGTTCCCCCAATCCACAGAAACATGTTGAATCTTGCACAGCCTGAATTTTCTTAAGAAAAAACCTGAAATTTCCATGATCTGCGATAAATTGTGAATTATAATAGTTTGGTCGAAAATATTTCGGAATTTCATAAGGAAAGAAACTTTGAAATGTTTGATTAGTATTCTTTCAGTAAATTAATCCTTGATATAATGAAATCTTTGAGTATACCTGGAATATACAAATCATAAAATTGTTTATCTTCTGTTGATAAATTATTCAACTCATAACCTATAATTCTAGATTCCATATGATCAGTGATCAAAGGAATATTGGCTAAGGTGTGAACACAGTTATAACCGGTTGTTTTATATGTTTGGGTACACCATAGCAGAATTTGATATTGCATTGAGTTCAGTTTGTACATATATTTTTTGCTAATAAATTCAAACCATATTTCTGTTCCGTAAGTTTACGTTGGTCTTATTATAGATTTATAAAGTGTAAGCCTTTTTTGGGTGCTAAGACCCCGAGAATTTCCACATATTGAAAAAAAGAAGGTTTTTCAATCTTTGGGTTTTGTTTAGTATAATGTTAAGGTGAGGGCCAAAATTCAATTGTTTTTCCAGCTATGATCGCAATCGTAATTCCAAGAATTTTAATTTCTTCTACGGGCACAATAATATTGTCTCTAAAATTAATTGAAATTTTGTCTTTATTGTGCAAGTGTAAAATACTAGTTTTATCGAATTTGATATTTAGCTTATTATCATTACACCATTGAAATTAAACTCAATATACTTTTTTCGATTTGTTAATTCAATATTCCAACATATAATAGTTACATCATCAGCATAGCAAATTATTTCAGAGTTTGGTGATTGCAAATTAGTTAGCAGATCATTTAAATATATCAGCCATAACAACGGAGACAATGGTCCACCCTGAGGACAGCCCTTTGCTAATATCTTTGAAACTTCAAATTATTATACTTTAAATCGCTTTTCTATTTAAAAAAAAGAACGTAAAATTTTGATCAATTCAACTGGTAAATTGTCTTCGTCCTAATTTTTTAAACAAGGCCGGCCACCATGTATTATCAAACGCTCCTTGTATATCAATTGCAATTAGCGTAACTAGTTGTTTCTGTCTATGTTGCATAATAATCTTTGTGTATTTATTTCAAACAGGTTGTTGTTGACTTATTCTTCAAGAAAACCGTGTTGTCTGGGGCTAAGGAGATAATTTTTTCATAGTATTCGTTTTTTTTTTCATTTTTTTTTCAAATATTTTTGATAAGTTAGAAATTATAAAATAGGTCGATAACTCTTTACAAATTCTAAATTCGTTTGTGAGGTTTTGAAATTATCCTGAGAGCTGCCTCTTTCCATCTATCTGGATAGTATCCGAAGTGAATGCATTTATTAAATATATCGCTTAATAATGTAAAATTTTTGGAAGGGCACTTTTGATCATGTTATTACTTATACTGTCAACCCCAGGGGCTTTTTTGATGTCTATGTTAGATATTAGGTTCACTATTTCCCCTTCCTCAACAAAGACCTTATTCTTGTTAATCTTTTTTAGTTTGTAATTTCTAATTAGTTTGATGGTAAGAATCATCCTTATAGAAATTATTATCTGGTACCAACTCATTTAACAAATTGCTCATTGATTGTTATTTTAGGTGTTCTGGGGCATTGTCCAATTAAGGGTATTCCCCTTTGTTTATCTAGTGTTTCTTAATTTATTAAAAAATTATATGCGTTACCAAATGGATTGTTTGTATAATTTTTCTTCTATAAGATATCGCCAGTTATTTTCTTTGCTTCATCAATTGCATTAGTGTATCGATTCCTAGTCAACTTGAATGTGTTATAACTGATTGCCTCCGTGGCGATAATATAGGTTTCTTATGTAGTGAAAATGATCTTTCATTTTTTTTCAATTCATTATTCCACCAGTTATTACTAGAATAATATTTAGAGTTTGGAGGATATAACTTTCCACAAAGATTTAAAGGCAGCTTCTGTTAAAAGGTTTGTAAGTCCATTTACTACCATATCAATATCTAAATCTGAAATTAACTCTTTCACCTTTACTTTTAGGTCTTATTATTTCTATTATGTAACTAATTTAAAATATTAAACGCAACGCAAGTTATTTTGCATACACCTTTTTAATTAAAAAACAAAGTATTTATACAGCAAACGATGATGATAAAAATTTCAATGAAAATATAATACATAACTTCTCCCCACAACAAAAATTTATATTTAAAAAAACTTCGAAGGCCTTCTTAATCTTGAGGACCTTCTCAAAATAGGACCCGATGCTTCACCAGTAGGATCTATTTCCTGACCAGCTTGGGGGTCTTCAATTTTAGTTGACTCTTGTGGAGTTGACGATGTAGACGGAGTTGCTTCACTTTCCCCACAAACTCTGACTTGATCTAAATGCCGGTTTAAAATTTCTCCGTCATCTGTCTCTACCTTGATAGAAACAGGACCAGTTTTTTCTTGCACTACACCTGGTAGCCATCTGGGACCATGGTACCCTCGTGCTATAACTGCCTGTCCTTCATTTACTACTCTATGGGGTTTCCAATTTCTTATAAACCTGTCTTCCTGTCGTATCCTTCCCTCCGACACATTTTCAGGATGAAATTTATTTATGAGACTCTTCAGGTTTATGTTCATCAACAACTGAGCTGGGGATTTTTGCGTCGTGCTGTTTATCGCTATTCTCATCGATAACAAAGATCTAGATAACCTATTCGTCCAATTTCCCGAGCTGTTCTTTCTTAGCAGATTTTTAAGCGTCTGAATAGCTCTCTCCACCTGCCCATTTGGCGCTGCATGATAAGGCGCACACAAGATGTGCCTTACGCCATTTCTTTTTAAGAAAGTCTTAAAAAGTTCCGATGTGAAAGACGTACCATTATCTGAAACTATCACATCAGGCAACCCGTGAGTCGCGAATATTTCTTTTAGACTATTGATGGTAGTTTCAGTAGATGTTGTAGATACGATTTTAGCCTCAATCCACTTAGAATAGGCATCTACTACAACCAGAAAAAAGTTTTCCTTGAAAGGGACCCGCATGATCAATATGTAGTCTCGACCAAGGTCTTGATGGCCAAATACAAGGATATACGTCAGTTTTTGGCGAATCGTGACTACACGACAAACAAACTGCACAACTGGATATCATCCGTTCAATATCTCTATCCATCCCGGGCCACCAGCATAATCCTCGAGCTAGCGCTTTTGTCCCCACTATGCCAATATGAGTATCATGTAACAGATTTAAAATATATTTTCTTAATCTTTCAGGTATTATCACCTTGCTCCCCCACAATAAACAATCTTTATGAACTGATATTTCATTAGATTTGGAGACAAAATCTTCAAATTTAACATCAACTCTCCTTTCAGGCCACCCATTCATTGTCCAGAATTTAATCTTAGAAAGGATTGGATCTTTACTAGTTAGTTTTGCCACTTCCGAAGAATTAATTGCAGCATGCTCCGATTCTACAAAAACACCTCTGAAGGGTTCGGAACTACACTTGGACATTCATTTAAAAGAAGTCTACTTAATGCATCGGCATTACAATTTATTTTTACCGGTTTATACTCTATAGTATAAATATACCCAGCCAGAGTCAAACACCATCTCAACATGCGGGGCGATAGCACTTGAGGTATCGGCTTTTTTGGGTTGAACATTCCAAGTAGGGGCTTATGATCACAGTTAATATTTTAAATTTTCTCCCTAGAAGGTACTGTGAAAATTTTGATACCCCAAAAATAACCGCTAATGCCTCTTTATCAATTACTGCATATCTTCTTTCGGTTTTATTTAAAGTCCGGGAGGCGAACATAACTGGTTTTTCCACTCCATAGTGTATTTGAGACAAAACGGCGCCAATGCCATACTCTGATGCGTCACAGTTGATTTAAATAGGTAAATTGTCATCAAAAAGAGCCAACACCGATTCAGAACTAATCAAATCTTTAGCCTTATCAAAAATCTTTGGTCTTCTCTTCTCCATTTCCAAGGTGAATTACTATCCAACAGTCTATGAAGCGGTTCAACCACTGTGGACTTGTTTTTTAAAAACCTTTCATAGTAATTCAAAAGTCCAAGGAAAGACATTAACTCTTTTTATTACATGGCGGTCTAGCGTCTTTAATAGCTTTTAGCTTTTCATCAGATGGATGAACTCCTCTATAGTCAATTTTTAGTCCTAAAAAATCGATTTTTGTCTCTTTTAAGCCTAAGTCCTGCTTCTTTGAAACGCAAAATAACTTTTCAGTTTTCTTTTTTAAGTCTTCACAATTACTTCCTGCGATAAGAACATCATCCAAATATACCGCTACTCCATCAATTCCACTCAAAAGAGTGTCCATAAACCTTTGGAAAGTTCCAACGGCAGATTTCAAACCAAAAGGTAGACGTTTCATCTTATATAAGCCTCTATGTGTATTAATAGCCAGGATTTCTGAAGATTCCTCATCAACTTTCAACTGCTGGTGCGCTTGAGCCATATCTACTTTAGTAAACAATTTGCCTCCCCTCAACTTATCCAATAGTTGCAGAATTGTAGGCAACGGATATTTATCAGGATTAGAGTATAAATTAACTGTTGATTTATAATCGTGGCAAATTCTAATGGAGGCATCATTCTTCAGAACCGTAAAAATCGGAGAAGCCCATTTAGTAAATTTTACCGGTTCGATAACACCTTGTTCCTCTAGTGCTTTCAATTTTTCATCCACTAAATTTCGTAGAGCAAACGGCACGGTTCTGGCCTTCACAAATTTGGGCTCAGCATTATCAGGAATATCAATGTGAATTAATGGCCCATTATATACATCAATTTCTTTCTTAAACAATTTTTCGAAATCAGGTGAAATAGGATTAGTTTCCAATGAATTTAATAAGTTTAACTTCAGGCGAAAAGCTGCAAACCATTGCCTTCCCAGAATGTTGGGACCTAATCCATCAGCCACTAAAATTGGTAAACCTCTACTACCATGGGATAGCCTTGCTTTAACATAGAGTTTCCCAAGAATTTTTACTTGACTGGATGACCAAGTATTTATAAGTATTTCGGATCTTTTAAGTTGCGTCAATTTCCAATATTCAAGAAAGGTTTCTTTATTTAATAATGAGTATGCACTTCCCGAGTCAATTAACATGTGTACATTGTGGTTATCCAAATTTGCTGTTATATAATAAGGATTGCTTATCTCTTCCCTTCTCAGGCAACATAAAGTTGGATTACTATTAGCCCTATATAGGTTTCCAGATTTACCAACATTTGTTAAGCAAGCTTTTTGTACATGACCAATCTTGCCACATTTAAAACATTTAGCATTTCGGAATTTACATACATTTGGCATATGGTTTCCTTTACAACGTATGCAAATATTTATTTTATTATTCATTTTCTTGAATTCCTTAAAATGAACTTTGCCGGATTTAAATTTAGGTGGTTCAGTTTTGCTAGCTTTTTTCATCATATTTACTTATGTAATTTTTTCTTGCAAAACACTGGCGTCTGCACTAGCCGATTCATCACATATAGCAATGTTTAAGGCCTTTTCAAAAGTTAAATTACTTTCAGATAATAATCTTTTCACTATTGATTCTTTTCTCAATCCACACACCAGTCTATCTCTCAATCGATCCTCCAAATCCATAAATTCACAATCTTCACTTAACTTTCTTAGCTCTGCAACATAGGCACTAACTGATTCCTCACCCTGATTTCTTTTATTGAACAAGAATCTTTGGACTATTATATTTGGCTTAGGACAAAAATGATCCGTCAATAATTTAATTAAGTCATCATATTCCACGAAAGATAATTCTTTTGGCGAAGACAACGATCTTGCTATAGCATAAGTTTCAGCGCCTATTAGCGTAAGAAATACAGTGGTACCTCGACATACGAGCGCCCCAAAATACGAGTTTTTCGAGATACGAGCCGACGAGCAAGTGATTTTTTGTTTTTAGTTACGAGCGAAATTCGAGATACGAGTTCGGTTCGGTAGTGTTGAAGATATTATTCTGTGATTTTAAATGTTTCTTTTTGACCAGTACTTTTGTTTTGTTTTTGCTTTTCCTAAAATTTTTCTTTCTTCTTCTTCATTATTATTTGTTCTATATGCAAAGCTTTGCTTTTTGAGACTTGAATAAACAAATTCAAGTTTATTATATTTTTGTGTGCTTTTAAAGTTAAAACACAACAGGTAGTAACACGCAGTCGCGCCATCACGATCAGTTAGCAGCGTTCTTCCGGTGCGATAAGTTGTGTTTTGTGTTCGTTTACATTTACAGTTTTAGTACGGTTTTGAGGAGTCAGAGGAGGAGGCTATTTCTACAAGTGAGATAAAGGAGATCTTAGGAATGTGGGAGAGAGTTTCACAGTTCGTGGAAAAAAAAACTCTAGAAAAAGTTGTAACAGGTCGTGCATCTGACCTTTTTAATGACACTTGCCTAACTCATTTCCGGAACATTCTGAGAGGGAGGAAAAAACAAACCTCCTTGGACATGTTTTTTTCTAAACGGCCTACAGGTAAAAGCGAGAAAAATGTAGTGAAAGAGGCAAAGACCAGTGAGGATATCTAATTTATTTCTTTACATTCTCTTTTTTGTTTTTGTGCAATAAATATTTGATATTTATAAATACCTTTTTATTATTTAAAACCACGTAACAAAAATAACTGGGGTGACATTTTGGAGGTTGGAACGGATTAATGGTAGTTCAATTGTTTTGTATGGGGAAATTTGCTTCGAGATACGAAGCATTTCTCTGGATTTTTAGGATCAAAAGATTCTATATTTCCAAAATTCGCCATTTTAAAAATAAAATTCAACTTACCTAAGCTTTAACTTAGTACAAATAAAAGATTTTCTTCAGCTTTAACTTATAAAAAGATTTACCTTCGTCGCCAATTATTATGTATCTAATTTAAAATATTAAACGCAACGCAAGTTATTTTTGCATACACCTTTTTAATTAAAAACACAGTATTTATACAGCAAACGATGATGATAACAATCGCAATGAAAATATAATACATAACAGATATATTATGAGAAAATCGAGACCGATCAGCATCTTTTTATTTGAATTTCCATGTGGATTTTTGATTATTGAATGAGTATTTGTTTTTGTTTTTTTTTATTTCGAATTTTATAGCAACATGGTCCGAAATATTTGTTAGTTCTGAAGTTTGCCAGTTATATTATTAAGCTTGATGATTGTTTATTGGAAATAGTAAGATCGATTATACTAGTTTCCCGACAGGAGGAGGAGGTTCGTCCGGTGTAAATATTTCCTTTTAGTTTTTTGTTGTTGACTAGTTGACAATAAACTTGTTTTAATTGTCAATTGTCACACACACACCCACATATGTGTGATATTCTGAGGGTCTCTCGCTGTGGTGTGTGATTCAAGGGGGTCTCTCGCTTTACTGTGGTAACCGAGAGAGTCAAACCAGTAGTAACCGAGAGGGACAGTCCTCTCTGCACCATGGAAGACCTTTAACAGTTCTCACAGAGTACAGGCAGTCGTGGTCGAGGCAGAGTGGAAGACTTTGGAATTTCCACAAAAAAAAAAAACGAAGGGACACAGTTGTACAAGGAAAGTTTCGTGAACAGATAGGAATTGAGCTAAGCAGCGAAAGATTGAGAAATAAGAAGTTTACTTACTGGTATACGGCATGATCGAGCATCAGAAGATGAAGTAACGAGAGCTCCCGCGTACTGTAAAGTGACTGTTTATTTCCGCGAATTGACAGCTTTATATATCTTTGCCGAGAGGAAGTATTGGGTTTAAGCGGATTCAACAAGGGCGTGGATTGGAAGAGATGTTATTGTATACTCCTGGCAACCCCCTGAGATCTTGTAAGCCTCGTTTTTAGACGTTGTTGAACTTCTATCTCAATCTTTGCTTATTTAGCTCAACTCTTAATCAATTAGAGTTTTATTTATTTATCCTCAGTTTGTACAAAGTATTGTTGCGGATGTATGTAGTTTTTCTTTTGTCGCTGTTGTTTAATGTAAAAGAAAGAAATAATCAAAAATGTATGTCTTGTTAGCTTTTTATTTTTAACTCACTTCAGCCATTTTACAAAAAAAAACTTATGTAAACAATGCCAAGTGATGATTATTGAAAATAATATTCTATGAAAAGTTAAAGATGAAAATAATAATTATGAAATATTTACAGCACGTATCATTTACCCCGCTTTGATGCATTTATTCACGGAGAATAAATGACTTTAATTGAGAGATGTGAGCCTTTATAGGATCTCCTGTGGGATTTCTTGGTGGGTTGTCTTGATCCGTTGTAGAGAGTTCGTAAATCACTTTAGACAATCTTCTCAAAACTTGGAATGGTCCTTCGTATTTGGGAGCTGTTTTAATTAACTTCGGATCATTGTAGGAATTCTTTTAAGAACGAGATCTCCAACTTTAAATTCAATGTCGGGATGTCTTGAATCATGTCTCCTTTTGGAAATCTCACGATGATGTTGAGTTCTTTTTATAGCCAGTTTTCTAGCATCTTCTACCGAGGTTGAGGGGTTATCAGCAAATTGTGGCTGCACATTGTAACCAAAAAGTAGAAAAGATGGCGGAAAACCTGTTACGTCATGAGGGGTATTGTTGTAGTCAGTAATGACCTTGGGCAAAAGTGTGCTCCATTTCACCTTCGGTTTATCAAGCAAGGCCGTTCTTAATTTGGTCATGATTGTTCCGTTAACCTTTTCGCACATTCCATTACTCTGGGGGTGGTATGGTGTGGTGAAAGTTTGTTTGATGTTATGAACTTTCAAACACCTTTTGAATTCCTTGGAATTAAAGTTCTTTCCATTGTCAGTGATAATATGTTTTATGGGTAGCGAGACTTGAAGGATTCTGTTGAAACATTGTAGCGTTGCTTGAGCTGTGTTTTTGATAGTGGGAAATGCCCAAACATATCTTGTAAGATGATCAATGAACACTTGGATGTACTTGTGCTTTGTCTTTTCAGCTGCTGTTCCCATAACTATTGTATCTGCACTTATTACTTGAGCTGGTTGTAGTTCTGTGTCTGGAATTATTAGTTGTCCTAGAGTTGGTTGGTTAGATGATTTGGTCAGTTGACATGTCTTGCATGATCTCACATAAGATTTAATTTCCTGTACCATGTCTGACCACCAAAATAAAGGAACTATTAATTTGACTGTTTTGTTCATGGATGGGTGACTCATGTTATCATGATATTCCTTCAGAACATGTTCTTTAAAAGAAGCAGGCACCACAGCCCTGAGTAGTCCTCTCTTCTTGACCATCACTGTGTTTTGATGATCTTGAGGGTCTTCAATGAAGCTGAGATCTGCCTGTCTTTGATGTTGTTGTCTCTGCTGCTGTTGCATCTGGTGTTGTTGCTGGATCTGGTTTTGTTGCTGTTGTTGGAGCTGGTTCTGTTGTTGCTGCTGTTGTTGTTGTTGAATCTGGTTCGTTGTTGTTGTTGCTGTTGTTGTTGTTGAATCTGGTTCTGTTGTTGTTGCTGTTGTTGTTGTTGTTGAATCTGGTTCTGTTGTTGTTGCTGAATGGAGATTCTTCCTATATCTGTTTGATGTTGACTGAAGATTTGCTCATTTTGCTGTAATAATTTATTCAATTCATCCTGGTTAGGTTTTTGCAAATGATTAAAGGTTGTGCAAACAAGTGCCATTTCTGCTGATTGCTTAGTGTAGACTGTTTTATCTTTAGTGTCAACAATAAGTTCAAAGTCTTCTGCAATATCCAAGCCAATGAGTAGCTGGAATTTTAAATTAGGTATTACATGGAGTTTGACCTTTCTAGTTTTATTATGAATTTGCAAGTCTACATGAACATATCCCAAAGTGTTGGTTAATGAGTTAGCTTGTTGAATTTGCATGGGAGAATCTATTAAAGGATGTAAATTCAAACTTTTCATTAAATTTTGATTTATTAAAGATATGGTAGCACCTGTGTCCATGAAGGCTTGTAAAGGATGTTTGTTGACACAAATTTTAAAGTCTATCAATTTATTAGGAGGATTATGAGTTGATAAGCAAGTTACTTTGTTTGTTTCATTACTTGTGGTTGATTCTGTGACTGTTGTAATGAATTGCTTTGGTTGTGTATTTTTAGATGATCTCTCTGTTTTATAATTTGGGTCATAATCAGGACATTCATTCAACCAATGTTTCACTTTAATTCTTTTCTTTATGCAAATTGGGCAAAAAAATGGGCAATTTGAAGCTGATCTTTCCTGTTGAGATAGAGTGCATACTTTGGGTTTAAACAAATTTCTTAGTTTACTTTGTTGCCTGTTATGCTCAACAGAAAGTGCAACTTGTATCCATTTGGTTGGATCTGCAGGTTGTGCTGCTGCAAACACATCCCTCCAATTCAAAGGTAGCCCATCTGTTAGTAGTTGTTTTTTTCTCTTCCTTTTTCAAGGATGTTTGATTCAGTAAGTCCATTTTTTTTTAAAATAAGTCTCCACTGTTTCACTTGCAAGGAGCTTTCTGCTAGATGCTAATACAATGGGACTATATATGCAAGGCTTAAATCTGGCAATGAGTTTATCTTTTACAGTTTCCCATTTCTTTATATGTGCATTTGTAAGAATTTCATCAGCAAAAAATTCTAAGGCTTCATCTGCTAAATAGTAGATAAGATTGTGTATTTTTTCTTCATCATTTGCTTTAAATTTTCTACTTCATACAACTTAATCCAACTTTCAATCTTTATGTTATTCTTACTGCCAGAATATTTTTCAAATCTATGTAAATTTGCCATTATAACAATAAAGATGTCTCTAAATGAGTTATTTAAATTTGAAATTATGATCTTTTGATTAAAAATTTACCTTTTTAATTTTCTTTCGTATCCTTGTCGAGCTGCGCCAAATATGTTGCGGATGTATGTAGTTTTTCTTTTGTCGCTGTTGTTTAATGTAAAAGAAAGAAATAATCAAAAATGTATGTCTTGTTAGCTTTTTATTTTTAACTCACTTCAGCCATTTTACAAAAAAACTTATGTAAACAATGCCAAGTGATGATGATTATTGAAATAATATTCTATGAAAAGTTAAAGATGAAAATAATAATTATGAAATATTTACAGCACGTATCAGTATATTACATATGATCATCTAATTACACATGCCAATCATGCGTATAATTATTTACAGAAGTGTTTATTATACAACATTAAATTATTGTTATATACAATAGGGTTGTTGGTTTAAATAACCACATATATATATAATATATATTCGATAATATAAGACCACACATTTCACGACACCGTTATAAATAATTTCCCTTTGTCAAATAATTTCATTTATTAATCTTATATAGCTAAAATTAATCAATTGAATAATCACATGAGCCATATTAAATATATACCAATTATCCCTCAACAATAATCCATTGTGTGTCTGTATCTTTGTAATATATTTCACAACAAATTCAGGATTCTCCCAAACCAAAAGTAAAGAGACATATTTCAGTTAGGCTTTATCTTCTTACAAGGAATTGGCCAATCCGCAGCGAGCAGGCTTACGTCAATTTAAGACCTAATCCCTAGTGAACCTTTGATGTTAAGTTTTGTAAATTTATGACTGAAAATTAATTAAATAATTAATAAATAAAAATACATTTTAATAAAGCTTCTATTCAAATGCACTAAATTGGAAGATATATAAATATTTTATCTTATTTTATTGAGCAATTAGATGTATATGAGTGAAATTAAAAGCGGCGGGGGGACGATCATATTTAGAGAAAAGATAAAAATTCAGTGAATATATAAAAATGGCTAATTACTCAGTTGATGATCATCCCTCGCCGCTCTTATTTTCACTCATATTGTTGCATATACACACATACAGCTTTATTAAGACTATCGGTGTTATACAGATTCAGCACAGGAAGGAAGCATAGCTAGAGCTTCTATTCTCCAGGTAGCGCAGAGCCCAAAAGCATCCAGGTCCGACGCATGTCCAGTGGCCGCAGATGGTGTTGACTATAAATAATCTTTCTCACCTGTACTCAAAAAGGAAAGCTTGCGAACAATCGTAGTTCTGGCAACGCAACAGATATTAATCACAAAGCCTAATGATATGGAGACTGCTTATCTCTATGGTGAGCTAGAAGAGACAGTATACATGAGACAACCAGATGGTTTTATGCAAAAGGAGAAGAAAACAAAGTGTGCTAATTGGAAAAAAGCCTGTAACTTCTACCACAATCAGGATAATGTTCGAACAAACGGATCAATGCAATGTTATACCATTTGGGAATGATTAGAACCAAATGTGATCCATGTGTCTCTAAACTCCAGAGAGGAGAAGAGTATGTAAATACTGGGTCTATATGTAGATGATCTTATCCTCGCTGCAATAGTAAGACAAATAATGATAGCCTAGTCTCAGAAAATATGTTACTAGAACATACGAGTATAACAGAAAATAAAGATAAGGAATCATTTATTGGAATTGATATATAAAGGGCAGAATTTTATCTATTTCAGACTCATTATATTGATACAATTCTACACAGATTTGGACTAGAAGAATGCAACAGAATGCTAACACTTGGAGATCAAAATCAAATTTTGGATAAGTATCTGGACTTTATGCCAGTAGATAAATCTGTATACCAGGAAATGATGTCCGCTTATGTACCTTTCTAAGGGTACTCGACCGGACATATCCTTTAACGTCAGCAATTCATCTCAGTATAGTAATGAACCGAGAGAAATACACTTAACTGGAGTTAAAAGATCTATAGATATCTGAAGGGAACAAGAAATAAATTGATGGCATTGTGATGTTCCTTCGATTAAATAAATAAATATGTATTTTTTTTAAATTAAAAACAAACTTTAATTATATAACTTTCTAATGTCAAACATACACATTTTTAATAATATAACAACAACAATAATTACAGTGCTGCCAAACCCAAACAATCAAAAATAAATTAATTAAACAGAGTAGATTATAATATTATTATAAGGTATATTACAACTTCCCCGACTTCAAGCGACTTCATCCCTCCTGGGATGTCAATGCAGATAAGGTTTGATATTGGAGATGTGAGCCTTACTTGGAGTTTTATCATCAGGCTCATATTCAACATATTTGGGGTGGCCATCCATTTTGGTTAGCCTTGTCACTCGATGCGGACCAGATAGCTTCCATTCATTTCCAACCTTCTGATGTCTTACCAGAATATAATCGTCGATACTCATCCCTGGTGGCAGAGCCTTTTTACGACTGTTAAAATAAAACTTTGTTCTTTGTCGGTAGAGGTTTTGCTCAATTTGACCTTTTTCAGTTTCATAGAAGGGACAGTGAAGATTAAGTTCTTTATCGTCAGGTAAAACAGTGGAAGTTTTTGTAAGTTTGAATAAAGGGGAGCAACCCAGGTAGTAGTTGTAGGATCTATTATGGTAGCGTACTGCCGCTTTTTTCCATTCACCCTTGAAGTGAGGATAGCACGAGAGAAAGGTCTTTATATCTCGTATAGCTGGTTCCGATAAACCATTTCCTGAAGGGTAATAAGGAGAAGTAGTTATTAATCGGATGTCTTTGGAGGTTGCCCACCTAGGGAATTCTCCAAACACAAATGATCTCTCTTGATCGGAGACTATAGTTCTCACTGATTTCAGATCCTCATATGTCCGTTGAAATATTTTATTAGAGCACGGCTATGTTGTTTCATTGCCTTTGCTTGAACCACCCTAGTGGCCTCGTCAATAATTTTTAAAATGTTGAATTCTTATCCTTGATGTTAGAAGGAGCCTCGGCGAAATCTACATGTACAGTATGGAAAGGCACCCTTGATTGATGGGGCAAACTCATCTTTGAAGGACGGCTCTTATACAGATAGGAAAAGAAGATACATATTTCCTTATGTCATTCTTCATACCAGGCCAAATATCTCGTGCAATGATAATTCCTTTTTGGAACATTGCAAAGCTTGGGGAATATAGCGATCTGGTCATCACTGGTAAAAATAACTTATTTTGACCGCAAAGACAAGCACTTAAACTCATCAGTCCCAAAGTTCCATTGAATTCGGAGATCCTTCATCTCCCTCAATATTGTCGCTGTCATCATTATCTGTTGATCGTCAACCTGAAGTTCCACCTCAATATTCCCAGTAGCTCGGACATGACTTTCGTCAATCGTTGTTATTGTGGTCTCTGATGAAATAACTTTTCTATTTATATTTGGCCAAAAGGTATCTCCTCATTAGATTTATAGAAGAACCTGGATCCAAGAAAGCAACAGGTTTTACACCATTTATAATAACGGGCAACATAGAATCGAGACTTTTGCAAGACTATTTTGTCATCGGATCGAACAACCCTCTAAATTTAGTTTTTTTAAGAGAAGGCACATAATTATTTTGATCGTTCATTGTCTGTGATGCCTTCTCAATTTGAACAAGTTGGGCAAAATAGGCTGGCTTCTTGACCACTGTGTTACCATTTGTCTGGTAGGTTTTGGGTTCAAAAGGTTTTTTCTCCAAACTGGGACGGATATTTTTCAGCAGCTGAAGAAGAGCCTCTTCTGTGGACAACTGATTCTGCATATCTGGGGGTAGCCCGTGAATCAATCCAATTATCAATAGCTTTTCACTTAAGCCGGGCATCCCTAATCGCATTTTCCTTTGTTTTTGGTGGAAGTAATCTATCAGAGAGCCGCCTCGATATCTCCATTTGAACGCCCTATCATATTTATCTATAGGGCTATCCCCAAGTGAGGATACAGAAATCTTCTTTCCATGTTTCCCAGCTAAAGTTGCATTTATCAGCTGCTATCGAACCACAATTGTGCAGTATCCCCCAGGTAGTTTCCCATACCGTATATTTTGGATTGATCTTTTACCCAACCATTATTTGCACACACATTTTCATATAGGGTTATCCAAGTGGCTGGATCCAAGTTATTACCGAATAATTCAGGTGCTTTCATTTCGACATGTCTTGGTGCATATTCATGCAGGTTTAAACTTAAATTTTGAAATAAAGAATTAACTAGTGTTTGTTGTTCTGCTACAGTAGTTATAAATTTGTTAAAAGTGTTTCTGTTAATAGAGAATTTGTATCTAATTCCTCCTCATCCATTACGCAAATTTGTAAATCTTCAAATGATCGATTTTTGTATATTTCAATTTTATTATTATGGAAATTTAACAAATCTATTAGAATCCTTTTCTAAATAGTAAGAAGTTAGATTCTTTTCACATTTAAACACGAGCTCGCGATAAATGGGCAATTGAAATTCTCCAGGGATAGATAGAACATTAGCATCAGGGTTAAAGCTATAGCCAATTACCTTTTTATTCTTAAAATGCAGGATGATCGATCCTGCCGGCTGCGCCATTTTTGTGATGTTCCTCTCTTCGATTAAATAAATAAATATGCTTTATTAAATTAATAAATAAATTTTAATTATATATCTAGGGCACTTAGGATGTGCTCGCCCAATATCCACTTTATTATATCGGGTGTCGGTACCTAAATCAAAACTTTGAATACAGGATCCGAGGGGAGTCCTTGATCCTTCTAAAAGGTAGTTTAATCCCTTCGGAAGAAAACGCAAGCTCGAAAGCTTAGTTACCTAAATTTTTCCTATCATTTTAAGTGGCAGTATGCGTGTTTTTGTTCATAATTGACCTTGAGATCTGCGTTTTTTTTTTAAACTAGCGTATGTGTGTGACGTGGGTTGAATGTGACGTATTTTTGGAAGTCTTTAAAGAATAAAAGAATAGAAATGTGAACTCATTTGGAGGTGTCGGTAACGTCTAAAGTTTCTTGTGAGAATGTAATTGAATTATTTTTTTTTGTAAAAGTCGATACGTATTCGAAATGGAATCCAAACTGGACGACACTTAGAGATCGTTCACTACGCTGACCTCACTTTATAGCGGATGGCAAAAGGGGCCCACGGAAATTCGATACCGGAAGCATGGCGAATGTGCGGGAGAAACAAGGTCCCTCCCCGGGGTGATTCCCAATTTATCCCCCCTCTATTTGCATGTAATTTGAGTAATGGCGGACGCCCTCGTCGTGCGGGGAAGCGGTCCTTCTCTAAAACTATCTACCCTCTTAATTGATTTTGTGCACGCCTAATTGTTTTTTCTAATTGATTTTTTTCTAATGGTGCTGTACGTGCTCTAATGGAGTTGGGGCTGCTCCCTTCAGATGTGTGACGAGCTCTTCTAGCATATTCCATACCAGGTTTAGTAAATTTTAGTTGATTCTATTTCCTCTGAGTTTGTCTAGATTTTCAGCGAGAATGTCCCCTAGAATACTTAGGAGTTTTACAGGTGCTTGGCCTATATGGAAGATTGCCTCTTGCAGCTGGGAAATTCTATGAGAAGGTAGGGTATAAATTAACATGTGAACGATGGATAAGAATGGGACGAGTCCATAGGGTAGGACTAGCAGACAAATGACAAAAATCAGATGAAAGATGGGGTATCGACCATATTCTCCCATTTGTGCTATGAACTGTGGCTCTGGAATATCTATTGGGTCTTTATTTATTAATTGTTGTTGTTCTAGTTCGCACTTCTTGTTATCGGGGAGAATGGCGTGGATCGTTTTTTGGACAAAATGGTTCGCAGTTCGCCTGTTTGGTGATCAATGGTCCTGTTGGAGCAGTGTCGGTTGTAGTTGGTTTAAGTGATGTAATCGTCTCTCTGTAAATTTGTTATTGTTTGTTTGTGTGTGTGGTACGTTTTGTGTACGAATTTTGTTTATTTCGGTGGGTTGTATCGGTGTTTTATGTGGAGGTTGGTTGGATTCACCGATACTTCTAGCGAATCGGCAGATGGGACAGGTTTTTACCTGTTTTGCAATGTCTTGTGTCATGTTCTGCCAATAATATTGTGAAGAGATGAGTCTCGTCATCTTTGAGATGTTTGGATGGTGGTGTTGGGTGTGGACGGACTTAAGAAGTTTGGCTGTGAGTGATTTTGGAACTATAGTTTTAGTTACACCTTTTCGGGAGACGGTATGCAGTCCATTGTGATCCATAGTCAAGCAAGATTTTCCCGATGGGGAAGACTGGTGCTCTTAATGATGGAGGCGTCTAAAAAGCCACAGAATGGGATACGAGTTACAACGCCCGTTTCATATTGTTGTTCTCCATTTATGCTACGGACCTCATATTCGTATCTCGATAGCCTTAATCTCCACCGAAACAATCTGCCTGACGGGGCTTTGATCCAATGCGGGATGGTCAAAATATTGTAAACTTTCTGCCCATTAGACAGGCGCGGAAATTATCCACACTTTCCACAATGGCTAGGCATTGTAGTTCCAAGTTTGAATAACTTCGCTCGTGCGCACGCAGAGAGCGACTGAAATTCTGGACTGTGTATGTCTTCCCATCAGGGTAGACCTGTTTGAGAACGCCTGCAATGCCGAGTGTTGAGGCGTTACAGTACACCTGGCATGGCAGACCTTCCTGGTAAAGGTGTAATGTGGGGTGTGTTGTAAGGCTTTCTTTCAGGCTAGTGAACGCTTTCTGGCATTCGTCATCCCAGACCCACATGACATCCCTTTTTAGAAGGTTGACAAGTGGCGTCCGCAAGCGGGCGTGGTCTGGAATGAACTTTTTATAAGCGTTCACAGCGCTTAGGAAAGATCGCAATGTTTTTCGATTGTGTGGTTGTTTGGTGACGTGAATTTTTTCTATGTTTTGTGTAGACGGGATGGTTGTTTCGGCAGTGGTTGTGCATGTGTTATTTGCTGGTTGTTGTCGCCTTTTGGTGCGAGTGTCGTGCTTGTTGCGCTTGTTGGGCGTGTTACTGTTGTGTGACGACGTAGGGACATGTGTGTGTTTAGCGTGAAAGCCGTCCTGTTGGATGGATATTGTCTGTGTACTGTTGTTAGTGTCGGTTTGTTGCGTGTACACTTGCGTGATTGTTTCGTGACGATGTGTGGTCACTTATGTGCTCGGTGTGCGAGCTGTCCTGCTGTATGGACATGTTTTGTGCATTGTGTGCAAGTTGAAGCCGTTGTGGCTTTGTTAATTGAGGGCATATAGAAAGGTAATTGGCTCTAGTAAAACAGTTGTGTGGTGCGTGATTGGATTGGCATGGTGTTTTGGTCAATGGATGCACGCAATGGTTGCCATGTGCGGAAGGTTTGGGTGCAGTGCAAATCCTTTGGGACATGTTTTGACATACCCAGTACGTGCATTCATTTGGTACATGGTTAAAGTGATAGGTAGGGTTAGACAATGGGACGCCAAGTTGGAAAATAGTGCCGTTATTATAATCTATTACTAATTTAAAATGATGAAGAGTATTTACGCTGAGAATTCCAAATGGCAGCGGTGCTTCCACCACGTAGAAATTCTCTTTTCTGGATATTTTACCTATTGTTAGTTGGAATGCTATTTTTCCTATGGTTGTGGCAAGACCGTTGAGAGTCTGTAGCTCTATAGATTGTTCTTTTAAATTTAACTTAGGAAGGTGAATTTTTAACATTTTGTACAAATGATATGGCACTATATTCGAACTTGCGTCTGGGTCAATTAAAAAGGTGCATGGGTAGATCAGGGGTCAAAAATAGTTCCAGTGTCAAATTTTTGACGTCAAAGGGTGGAGATCCTACCTCAGTCTCGAACTCAGTCCCGAAAAGTCGGCCCGGCTGGTGTGTCTCTGGCTGGGGATGGCTGCGGGGACGCTTGGCGTGCTGGATTGGGACATTTGCACTGTCCGCGCCCTCGGGTGTCGATTTTGGGCCATTTGCACTGCCCTTGTGTTCGAATTTCGAGCTTGTTGGGGTGGTACAGTCCACCTACTTGCGTTTTTCCGGACACTTGGTGTAGGGATTCGGCATGGTGGGTGGTGATCCTACCTCGGAGTGGCGCATCAGGTCGTTCGGCCACGTGTCGGCGGCACCTCCGTCCATCCCTTGGCCTGCAGCGGTGGCGTGGGTGTCGGCTGTCCCGTCTTCGGATGTCCGATACGTCGTCTCTTCGCTGGGTCGTGTTTACTCCTCGGAGGGCGGCAGCCAAATGAACTATAATCGCCGTCAGGGTGCGTCGTGTCGCTTTCCTCTCCACTAGATTCTTGCCGTGGTCCTTCGCTGCTCGATCTCGTTTGTTTTCCCATCATATATCCTGTCGACTAACTATCGTATTACCGTTGCGAAATCTTTTGATGTTGGTTGATAATTGATGAGATTGATTTGAGCGCAGTCGTTTGAGTGGAAAGTTCTGCATCCAGGGGGAAATAACGAGAAACACAATGTTGGTTGGGTTGGAAAAGGCAAGTAATCGAGGGAGAGAAGGAGTTGAGGAATTGAGCGAAGTTGACTATCGACTTTCTATTGCATGATTGAAAAATTAACTTATCTGAGGAGGGGAGATGGGTTTTTGTTCCAAGCTGATTCCTATGGCCAATTGGTGGCGATGGTGCCGAGTTCCTAACTGCGTGCTGTCCAGCTCCCAACTGACTATACCTCGTTCCCGAATTAAGACGAAAGCTCTTCTTCTTTTTCATTGGCTGACCGTTCGTGACGTTTAATCTCGCTATAGGCTCGTGGCTAACGAGCTGCTATCTGATTGGTCTTTGCTAATTCTTTGTCTTTGGACTTGTTTTAACCTGACCAGGAAGTGCTAGGTTCTTGAACTCAATTTTATGAGTTCCGGGATAATAAACCCTGCTAATGATTGTCCTCTTGTAGGCCTTCTCTCCAGATTTCTTTAAGCCTTGTTTTTATTAAATCTTTTAAAACATACATTGCATACATATTGGGTCGGGTTTGCATCCAGTATGTACAAATTATGACATATATTTATCATTAATTAATTTATTTTATTTAAAGGCAATCAGAATATTTAAGAGATTTGTGCTCCACTGAAGTACTATACACAAATCTTATCTAGTTGCATACATGTATATTGTCATGGAAATAAGTGTTGGAGAACAAATGGTCGCTTGTTTTTTTTTTAGAAAAAAAGTGGTTCATTGATATTGTGGAGTTAGAAGATCGAAAAACAGTTAATAGTGACTAGTATGCAAAAACATGCCTTGCAGCAGTATTTGAAAAAATAAAGCAAAGCAAACCAAGAGCTTAACTTAGAGAAGTCCTTCTTCACCATGACAATGCAAGACTGCACACCTCGGCCCAAACATTAGACCTTTCTGCCAACTCTGGGGTCCAATTAGTCACTCATATTCACCAGACTTAGCACCTTGGGGCTTTTTTATTTCCAAAAGTTGAGTTTTTGTTGAAAGTGATAAAATTTGACACTGATTGATCAAGCACTGCAAGCCTTTATCAATGACGTAAATTCCATCCCTGAAGATGATTGGTGAAATGCTTCGATAATTGATTTTCACAGATAAAATCTTGCATAGGTGCTAAGAGTGAACACTTTGAGAAAACTCTGAAAATTGAAAGTTGCAGCTTCAATAAAAATAGTGGTTGCAAAAAAAATGATTGAAATTTTTAAAAAGGTATGAATATTTATTGAGATACACAGCTTTTATCAATATTTGGTGTGCCCTCTTTTGACGCGCATACTAGCAGCTACATGGTGAGGCATACCAGTCTTACAGTTTTTTAATTGATTCTTGTGGGACCAAGCCATTTCAATTTTTTTCCGAAACTGTTGGATATTACTTGGCTGTGGAGATTGAAAAATTTTCCTCCTCATCATGTCCTATACATGCTCAATTTGGTAAAGATCTGGGGAACATGCGGGCTAAGGAAGGATGCCAACAATTTTGATGGAAGACCTCGTGAGATATTAGCTGTATATGTGTTCGGGCAACAACAGGTTTACACACATCTGCAATGTATTACTGAGAAAGGTCATTATGCCTCGAATAAAGGCTAAAGGTGTCTTAATTTTATTGCTGAAGCCAAGGCTTTTTGCTGAAACATTTTTACATCGAGGTTTAACAGCCCTTCGTGAGCGTGTGAGAAGACGAAGACCCGATTTGTGGAAAACCAAGTCCTGGATGCTTCGCCAAGACAATGCGCCAACCCATTCAGCTTTGTCTGTGAAGGCGTTTCTCGCAAAACACGGCATCACGGTGTTGGAGCATCCAGCGTACTCTCCTGACCTTGTCGCCTGTGATTTTTTTTTCATTTCTCAAAGTTAAATTGGTGCTGAAGGGGACAAGATTTGAAAGTGTGGAAACGGTTAAAGCAAAAGCGACGGAGTTTCTCAACCAACTAACAGAAACGGACTTCCGGCACGGCTTCAAAAATGGAAAAGGCTTCCGGAGTGGTGTAGGTATCGCCCAAAGAGAGTACATTGAAGGAGATAAAGTATCTATTGTAATTGGAAATAATCAAAAATAGTTATGACATGAATCCGGTTATTTAATAGCCACACCTCGTATGCGTTTCCACAATACAGTTATGATGGGATATTTCTTGCGGCCTACGCCCAACATATATCCTGCCGTCAAAATCCCCTAGCTGATTCTGAAATAACCAGAAAAAAATATTAATAAATAAAAAAAACATTTTTAAAAAATATTTTATTTAAATATACTGAGAAGTAAAAATTAAAATATATTTATTCTCTATCATTGAGCAATTAGATGTATCTGAGTGAAAAATAAAGCGGCGGGGAACGATCATCATGAATTTCGAACCAATAATGTGATTTAATATGTAGCAACTGATTAGCGATTTTTATAAGTGTTTGCTATCTTTTACCTCTTCACTAAATATTATCGCCCCCCCGCGCTTTTATATTCACTCAGATACATCTGATTGCTCAATGATAAAATATAACAATTTTTTTTAGTGCATTTAAATAAAATATTTTTAAAAATGTATTTTCATTTATTATTATTTAGTTAGTTTTTGTGCTGAGAACATTGGATGTTTTCCCACGTGACGCGGCGGAGCGTGACCGTGCCTGCACGGGTGAGTAGTTATTGCTTTGAACTCTGTATGGATGACATTAAAACATGGTGGAAGCGATAGCTGGATAAAATACGAACCCGTATATTGCAAAATATCGATTTTTGTGTACTTTGGAAGATAATTCAACATGGCTCAGATTCAACCTCCAAAAACTTTCGACTTCTCGACTCCCAATGAATGGCCCAAATGGAGGAAGAGATTCGAACGATACCTCGTGGTCAGTGGAATGAAGAAGAAAGAGGAGGCGGACAAGATCGATTTGTTCATGTACTTGATGGGTGACCGCGCGGATGATATATTCAGGACCTTCAAGTTCGAAAAGGAGGAAGAGGCAACGAAAATTGATTCCGTCCTCAAGGCGTTCGACAGCAACTTCTGTGTCAGAAAGAATATTATCTACGAACGTGCGAAATTTAATTCAAGAATTTAAGAGGATCGGGAGCCAGTGGACGAATTCATCATTTCATTGTACAAATTGGCTGATAGTTGCGAATTTGAGGGTTTCATGAGCAGTTGATCCGTGACCGAATAGTGGTTGGAGTGAGGACAAAGCTTTATCTGAAAGAATGCACTTGACAGCGAACTGACTTTGGAAAAGGCGTGAAGTTGGTCGACAGCAGGAAGCCGTTCGACATGCAGCAAGTCGACCTGCAGCGTCCCTCATCAAGCCAAAAGGTTAATCAGGTGAAGTTCAACTCGAAGAAACAAGCACCGAAACAACAACATCAGCCTTCGAGGAAGAAGAAGAAGGTCAGCCAAAACAAGATCACGATATCCAAAAATGCGGAGGTTTCACCCACAGGGAAGGACAGCTTGCCGTGCTGAAGGACAAAGATGTAACCTATGTTCAAAAACTGGCCATTTTGCAAATTGCTGCCAGATAAGCAGGCTAAGACTGCGGAAGTCAAAGCTGTTTCTGAACTTGATGAAGAAATTGGTTTTCTCCTGGAGGTCTCAGCTGTGGAGGATTCATCTAATCTCGATGATGATGAAGGGCGAGGGCAGGAGGCGATGGACAGCAGAAATCCAAGTCAACGGGAAACAGGTGAAGTTCAAGCTCGACTTCCAGGCGGATGTTACATGTGTTCCTCTGTGTCTCTTCAAGAAGATAATGGGACAGCAACGACTAGTGGAAAGTGATATCAACATTAGTGCTGCTGAATTTTCTGAACTTCAGACTGTGGTATGTTTTATATCAACGCTCCGAATGGAAATTATGAAATCAAGGAGAAGATTTATGTCATTCGTTCGTTTGAGTGATCCTTTTCTCAGTCGCCGGGCATGTGAGCTCTTGAACCTGGCGAGGCGGATTGAAGTGGTTTGCGACGAGAATTAACCAGATGAAGGAATTCCCTGAAGTATTTGAAGGACTGGGACAGATCGGAAACCCTTACGAAATCAAATTGAAACTTGGAACAAAACCATATGCTGTGCATACTCCTCGACGGGTACCAATACCTTTGATGGAAAAGCTCAAAACAAGATTGGAAGAGCTCGACAAAGACGAGATGTTGACGAAGATTTTTGAAGCTCAACAAGAAGATACGACCCTGAAAGCAGTAGTCAACTACCTTGAGCAAGGCTGACCAGATAAGAAGATGTCACAGGCTCTGCTCTCTTATTGGCATGTCAAGGATGAACTCGGCGTTCAAAATGAACTACTGATGCGTAGCTGTCGTCTTGTTATTCCAGCAAGTATGAAACTGGAGATCCTAGATAATGTGCACGCTGGGCACTTCGGGATTACAAAAACAAGACTTCGCGCACGTGAGACGGTATGGTGGCCTGGAATTTCGGAGGAGATCGCGGAAACGGTCAGAAAGTGAACCTTTGATACCAACCAACTTTCCTACACGACCGTGGCAAAAGATTGGAATGGATTTGTTCAAGTTCTAGAATAAGTGGTATATAGTCATCATTGACTATTATTCTCGCTTTCCGGAAATGATTCAGCTGGATCGGCTCACAGCCAATGTGGTGGTGCGTAGTTGCAAATCCATATTTGCCCGACATGGAATACCAGAAACTGTTGTAAGCGATAATGGGACGCAATTTGGATCTTCTCGTGAATTTGCAAATTACGCATGGCAGTACGGATTCACACATGTCACTTCAAGTCCTCGATTCCCGCAGAGCAATGAGATGGCAGAAGCAGGTGTGAAAATTGCTAAGTTGATCTTCAAGAAAAACAAGACCCATCGCTTGGACTCCTGGAGTACCGATCGACCCCTTTGGAGAACGGTTACAGCCCTGCTTAGCTTCTCATGGGACTTAAACTCCGAACGACCTTTGCCAATTGCACCAGGGAATCTTAATCCAAGGTTGGTGGACTCTCAGACCCAGAAAGAAAGGAGGGGAGAAAGAGAAAGGATATGAGATCCAGATATGATCGACGCTGCGGAGCTTGACGGACATGGAGGACCTATCCGAAGGTGACACGGTTTGGATTACAGATATGCGAATCTGGGGGATTGTAAAGCAGAAAGCATCGACACCAAGGTCATATATGGTTGATACTCCTGCGAAGAGATAAAATGCAATATCCAGCTGACCCATCGCCGCCGACCTTTTCGGGAGAGGAACTGGTTGAAAATGAAAAGACCCCATTTGTGGATTATCCCTCTAACGACTCAGAAGACGCCAGATAAGAACCCGGAGTGGACGAATTGTTAAACCCGTGGATCGCCTTCATTATTAATTATATTATGCATTTAAAGTTTGTAATGTATATATATTTTTCAAATATTAAAAAAGGGGGATGTGCTGAGAACATGGATGTTTTCCCCACGTGACGCGGCGGAGCGTGACCGTGCCTGCACGGGTGAGTAGTTATTGTTTTGAACTCTGTATGGATGGACATTAAAACAGTTTTTGTCATGAATTTACAAAACTTGAATCATAAAATAACTGGGGATTAGTCCTCAAATAGACGGAAGCCTGCTGGTGGCGGATTGGTCAATTCCTTGTAAAGGACGTAAAATAAGACTTGAAAAGAAATATATAAATTTGTTCATTTCTACCCACTCCGACCGCCAAGAAGTCAGAAAATGTATACACTTGCAATATTCATTGAACTGAGTGAGTGTTAAAAGTTTGATACTTCTATGTGATCTGGAAGTATATTAAAATTAAATTAAAATTTTTAAAGGCAATTTGGAAATTTGTCCATTTCCGGCCACCCTGACAACCCAGAATACTGAAAATATTTTAACTTGCATTGTCATCGGGTTCTGAAAACTGTACAACAAATTTCAGATTCCTACGTGCTTAAAAAAAATTTAAAATGACAGAATTCCATTCTTGAGAGGTCTCTCTTCACATCAGCTCTGAACCTGTCACTTCTGTGTCTGGCAGAGAGTAAGAATTATTAAAAAAAGGCTGGCGACTATGGAGTTCTGCCTCGATGAGATGGTAGTTCAGAGATAGTCCAGATTCTTTTGCAAATGTAGATAGGCTTGAATCATTGGTACAGTTTTTGTCCTGGCTGTTTCAACCATCCTTCCTTATTATAGTTCGATGTCACTATAGTGCGATCTGAGTCAGGTTTTATTGAACTTTTTTCTTACACTGACCACTGGGACCAAATCCTTACAACAGTACTTTGATGGCAGCCTACTTCCATAGCAATTTTTCTAGTCGAAACTCCACCTTCTCTGAAACATATGAATCTGCCTCTTTAAAATCAGGAATTCGCTTTAATGACGCCCTTTTTTATCTGCCTTGGCATTCTACAGAAATAACCTAATCTTTTTTGGGCTCATGTTAATAATAAATTGTATATAGTAGTTGATTTATGTTCAATTAAAACCATTTTTTCTATACTGAGAGTATTCTGTATGGGGCTTGATCCCTAATGAAGGTTTTTGTGTGATTAAAGATGATCATTAAAATAAAAAAAGATAAATTTAATTAATGATACGCAAGGAGGCGATTTAAATACACTTTAATGAAAAAGAAAATATATTTTATGCACTTATATTCTTGTTATGGTTTCAGAGAAATGATCATTTACATACAAAATTTCTTAAAATTGCTTGTTTATATGTGATGCAATATTTTGTGGTGATTGTAGATGAAACAACAGATAATATTAGATAGCATATATTTGTTATAGTAAAGCATGGTCTCCAGAGTGATTCGATACATATATTGTACAAGAACTTATACACCGAATAATCACCGGCGGCCTAACATTAAGAAGAATGTCATTGGTCCAACACTATATAGATGTCTCTATCATATTCGGTTTAAGCGGATTCCAGTAATTATTAAAATACGAAAGGTAAATATATGTGTTAATAGAAGGCACATTTCTGCATAATATTCTCTTATGCAGACTTTCTGTTTAAAATAGTGTTGTGATAGAGCCGCGTGGACGGTAAAATTGAACAGGATCGTGTTCTCTGACCAGTCCCATATATTTTTCAGGTATGTCAGTCGATTCGCCATGTATAACCACATATCGCCACATACGTGTTTCTTCACATAAAATAAAACAATCTATACTCTCCTCACTTCAATAATAATGTAAGCTATAAGGTCAGTAAAATTGGTTTTATTTTAAAAAGAAACATACGCGTTGAAATAGTTTGTATTTCTTATAACAGATGGCGCGCTAATGCATCAAGATTTTGGTGACACCACGCTAACAAGTTCTATCCGGTAAAATACCATCTGAGTGAAAGCACGGCATTGCCGTTTACACCATCGTATACAATAGCAGGATGCAATTGTCCAAATTGAGGCCTCTATGAAACCTAACGATATGTGAATGACGTGCTGTGGCCCCAAACATGGCCTTACAATTCCATAAAGAGATGTTCGTTTCTATCTGATAATGTCGGATCGCGCATATGTCAATGTAGTATGCCCTGCTAAGTATTCAAGTGCTTATCTGGCTACTAGTCTTCCCGGCGGTGGCAACTAACGTGCATATGGTATCAGAAGTGATTGATTAGTTTTTTTTTTTTGCTTATCCCTAGTACACGTGGTACAGGCCATGATAATCATGGTGGGTAGTTAGCGACTGCTTTTTACTGTAAGCGCACCACATGTCTACACATGTGAAAAGCAGTTCGACTTTGCACTTACAAATGCCAGAGCCCCGTTTGGTTACTTGCACTCGCTGGTGGGGTTGGACTTTTGCAAGAATCGGGGGCCATTGGAGCATTTTTTTTTTTAAACAGAAAAAAAGTGTCCAATGCGGGAATCGAACCCGGGTCCTAGTGGTCGAAAACCAAATGGTTTAACCAGCCTTCCATTGATTAGTGAGAGTAAGTAGTCATCCCTCATGGCACTATTTCTACCTTCATCGAGCCTGTACCTAGACGTGTTTCTCTCTATTTTGTCTTCCACGCCGGTTCTACAACTTATTATACAGGCTGTGGTAGTGCTGTTCAGTGCATAAGTAAAATAAATATCACTTATTGCTGCTGCGCGTTATTATTTCTCCACTTCCTTTCTCGCCTTCAATGTCCATGGCATTTCGTTAGAATACATTCCTTTATAATTTGTGGTAGAGAGTTTATATTTCGCGGAATACATTTATATTTTGTACTGGATTTATTTTACACTAATTTACATTTTATAATATACATGTTTATATTTTATTTTCAGACTAATTATTTTTATTATTTTTAATTTAAATATATTTACACACAAATTTATTTTTAACGTATGTTTATAACTATTTGAAAGAAGTTCATTTCAAACTTAGAACACCGATGCTCGCCAGGTATCTAAGTACGCGTATATAGGAATGACCGCGATTGGCTCAAAAGTTATTTGCATCTTGTAAACGCCATAGTGCTTGAAAAACGTGATTTTAAGGCTTTGATATTCGATTATAAGAAAAAAAGTCTCAAAATATGAATAATCTTTTGATTATTTGAAGGAAACCCCCCCCCCTGACATTGCTATTATATAGCAATAATATTTAATTGGTTTGTAGAATTTAAAAAAGAAGGGCGTCTTTAAAATAAGATCCTAGTTCAGGGCGCCCATCAAAATAATATCATGCAGCCATGTTTAAAAAATTAATACGAATGATATAATCCAAAAAATACATCTATATACATATAGCCAGATGTATGGAAATAATTTCAACTAAATGAACGTGATTTTTCGAGAAATCATGAAAGATGTTCAATTTAGGGTTGCCATATTCTTTAATAGAGAAACAGATGGCGCTGGAGTTTAATGGAACAAGTTTATGATAGTGAAATACACAAATTTGGCAACCCCCCAATAAATTGTATATAATATATTAACTTGCGTGAAATCTAAATATATTATTATAATTGGAAACAACGTTACCCTCACACACACACTTACTTGTTTGATGTTTCGATAAAGAACCTTCACCCACTTATAAAGTTTGTTTGAGGCGAAGTGCTGGAAACTAAATAGTGGACGCCCTATTTTTCTGAAAAAAAAAAAAAAAAAAAACGGGCGATGTTAATAGCATTGGTTTTTGAAATTTTCAAAAATTATATTTTAAATTTTACATATTCCGATTTATTCCTAGGTTTCAGAAAAATAGCGTGAAAGATGTTACAAGTCAGATATCAGAGGTCGCGGTTGGCATCACAAGAATTCCATTTGCATAGCTCGGCAAAAAGATAGATTTTTTTTGCATAGAAATGGATAAAGGTCCTTCTAAAATATTCTTATTTACCTGATTTGGCCCCATGTGATTTTTTTAAATCTTCCCTAATGTGAAAGATCAGCTGCGTCGGTATAGTTCCAATGAAGAGACTCAATGCATACGAAGAGACATTGAGAATAGGCCAGAATAAAATTAGGGTGAGTTCTCATTAAATATTCCATAGAATGTAGAAATGTATCGAATGTTATGGAAGATTTTGTGAAAATTCTCAAATAAAAACGTTCTGTTTCTTGTAGTTTTATTCAATATAAAAATATATATTAATCACCTACCTATTTCCATTGGGTATTTGGAAAACGTTTCACCTTGGGCTTATAACTCGGCGCATTTATACACAGACTGTATCCCAGCTTAAATTGACATGCTGAGTAGGAAGAGAAATAGTTATATTTGTGCAAATAAATAGATGCTATCTTTTCTCTAGGTCAGGGATCGGCAAACTGCGGCTCGCGAGCCACATGTGGCTCTTTGGATGTGAAGCTGCGGCTCTGCGTTTTCCAGCATTGGAGATGAGACGATAGAATTAAGTAACCCTTATGAGGTATTGGCGGAGAACCGGGATTACGCCCTACGTGATGTTGATGTTTCAAACAAGGGACAAGCTGAACATGTTGATTTATCGACGGAAAAAATATCAACTAGTATTAGTTTAATTATACAAACAATGAACAAAGATGCGAATTCTGTTAGGGTTGAGCGGCGACGATGCAAATTAGACCGCGAAAAAAGGCAAAAATTGGGCTGGGCTGTACGAGTAGAGGCTTCGCAAATAGAGTCTAACTCTGTGGGCAATAAAGAGCCTAAATACTTCAAGAGGGAAAAGTAATTGCCAAGAAGACCCTGTGAAGATACCTAAGGCAGACACTACCACAGTAAAAAAGATTGAAATCCCCCCCTCTAAAGAATATAAGTGATAGATTTAAAGCGAACGAGGATGCGTTTCTTATAAGAAACGCATCCTCGTTCGCTTTAAATCTATCACTCACACTACCACAGTAAGGCCGCCTCAACCACCAAGGAGAACGACAAGAAACCCTGTGACGCAAGTTAAGAATAGTCGACAGCAGCAAGCGCTGAGCAAAGCAAGATCGAAAGCAGCTTCTTTCGATCAATGCTGCTATGTTGAGTACTGCTCGGATTTCGGTCCTGTGCAGTATATCCAGGCACTGGAGGAGATGCTGGGGAGGGGTGCCGTTAATCAGCTGATCGGGATGGAGAGCACCGAGAAGGCGGAGCGCCTATCCGAGGAAGGCCTCACCATCGAGCACACCCTTCTCAAAGTGTTCCCCTACAGGAAACCTGCAGAGAAAAATAGTAGTTGGGAACCTCCCAATCGCTATAAGGGATGGGGACATCATTGCGGCTCTGCGGCCTTACTGTTGGGTTGTCTTCCTGACCCATGAAGTAGTGGCGAGTGATGGCTACACCTGGACCACCGGCAACAGGGAGGTCTTTATCCTTCTAATAAAGGTTTTAAAACTTCACCATCTCCCTGGAAAGCTGGTGGTCGCCTCGAAAGGCGAATCGACGCCTGCTTACATCACCTACGGCTTTAGGTGTAACAAATGCCACCGTCAAGGGCATCGGCGAGCCACTTGCCCCTTTGGAATCAATGGAGGACGCCATCAGGACACCCGGCAGGGCCCGGTGTCGAAGCCCCCCTCCTCAGAGCCCACTCCCCTCCAACAACTCCGCCCTTCCTACATCAGTCGCAGAGCTACCTGCGCTCATCAGGCAGACCCCGTTAACACCCTCCAGCCCTCCCGCGTCTTCGCCCGGGGCGAGAATTCCTGCCCATCCCCAAGAGACTCCAACCCCTGAGCCTCCTTTTCCTGCGCCGAAAACCAGCCGGTTGCTATCACGACCAGAGCCCTCGGCCATTACTGAGGCTACTGAAAAAGAAGTCCAAGACATGACTACACCGTCCACCTAGTCTTCTACACCTGTGGCCCAAGTCATGTTTGCATCTCGGAACCCTCAGGAGGAGCACGAGGAGCAGTTGGTGGAACTTTATTCTAAAATAGACGGTTACACTCTCCTATCCCCCATCAATGGGGAGATTCCTGAAGATAAAGTACTGGGGGCGATCCTATGTCTCCCTGAGAAGGAGCAACTTCTCAGGCAGCTTTTTCCAGAAAACAAAACCATTCTGTGCGAATTCCTCAGCATGGCAATTGGGCATGTTGGGGATAAAAACTCTATTATGGCCAAGCGCCTATCCGGATTCAGAGCGGCTTGTAGCCCTTGATATAGTCTGGACGTCCCCGAGGAAGGCCTCGGTTCTGATGTCATGTAAATATTTAATTTAAATTGCTAATAGCTGTAATATTGTAACTTTGTTTTGATGTTGACTGGAAGTCAATAAAGTAATGTTTTCAATCACTCTCTCTCTTTTCTGAATCGATTAACGAGGACTAGGACGAGGACTATTTCTCAGCCACTTGTACTCGCTTTTTCCATTGCATCCTTCCCCCGTGACACACGTCGTTACTGTCGTCAGTCCGTCGGAAGCTCTCGAATGACGCCGTCGTCGGATGTTTCTATTTAGGTTTTAATTCGCTTTCGATGCAAGACAATTTGGCGTCTTTAACAGTACTTTGGCTGTGAGAAGTATAGTTTGTTGTTTAAGTAACAGTGGGAAGCGAATTATCTTCTCGAAGTTTCGTATGTACATGTAATATAGTCCAAAGTTATTACACTGCAATATTTGATGTATTACACTGTTGTAGAATCCTGTCGACTTAACCGATCTGTGACAATATCGTTGCGGAATTTCTTGTTGTTCGATTTGAATGGTGAGGATTGGTTGAAACGCAGTCGTTGAGTGGCAAGTGAAGCACACAGTTAGGAATAATCAGGACACGTGATGGGGTTTGAAAATAAAAGGCAACTGGGTTGGAGGGAAGAAAGCTTGAGAAGGCGGAGCGGGTTTTGATTGTTAATTATCTGATCACATGGTGGTGATTGTACTTAGCTACGGGATGAGCAGAGGGAGAGAGGTCCAGAGCCGATGTCACCATCCTTGGAAGCCAAAGCACTACTGATCTAAACTCGGTGGGAGCCAAGTCACTACTGACAATTCTTGCTTTTCGATTTAACACCACGAGTTGTCTTCCTTCCCATTGGTCGAAGGATGGAACGTTTTCGTTTTTCTATGGTTGACCTATTTAGGGGAGGCTTTCTAATTGGACCGGCGGCTTTCTTTGGTGTTAGTTACGCCCGGCCTGGTCAGGAAGTATCGGGTGTGTTCGACTCTATTTACTCCGCGTTATCAAATACCTCCGGTCCTGTCCGGAAATATTGGGCGTCTGTATACTAATATAACTTCTGCGGATACCAGATACGTCCGGGCTTGCCAGGAAGTATTGACTGTACAAGTTATTTATACTTGTGCCCGCTTTTAGCCTGCTTCCTATGTCTTGTTGCCACTTTCTTTCCTCCAGTTACCTTATTCTTTATTAAATCTTTGAAAATCATACATTGTACATGCATAGTGGGTCGGGGGGCATACAATTATATACAAATTATGACAGATGCGCCCCCTACATGTGAAGAATTCAAGAAGGGGTTAGCCTGAGAGAATTCTGTAAGGTGAAAAATAATTTTGTGGGAAAATTAGTTGTGGGTATTGAGAGTCTATATACAAGCATTGGTGGCGATATAAGAAGTAAAATAGAATGGTGTTGATGATATAGGTTGAGTATAATTATTAGAAATCAAAAAATATTTTAATTGTAAGAAATCAAAATGAATGCTATGGTACATAGTGGATTAAAAAGAAAAGAAAATGCGCCTAACTAATTTCTACTCGAAATTGGAAAACAACGAGGGAGTTCTATTAGGGCTTTTGAGAAATCAAAAATAAAAATGAAAAGTTGGAAGGAATCAAAGTAAATGCTTGGTTGCATGGTGAGGAAAAAAAATGTTTTGTTGCATGGTGAAAAAAGAAAAGTGCTTGTTGCATGGTAAAAAGAAATGCCTAATTATATTTCTGCTCGAAATTGGGAATGGAAATCGAGGGATTTTTATTAGGTCTTTTGAGAAATCAAAAATAAAAATAAAAAGTTGGAAGAAATCAAAGTGAATGCTTGATGCATGGTGAGAAAAAAAAAGAAAAATGCTTAACCATATTCTTGCTCGGAAATGGAAATCGAGGGAATTTTATTAGGTCTTTTGAGAAATCAAAAAATAAAATAAAAATAAAAAGTTGGAAGAAATCAAAGTGAATGCTTGGTTGCATGGTGAGAAAAAAGAAATAGGAAAAAAAAAGAATGTTTTTTGTAAATCAAAATAAAATATAATATCCAATTTTAAAAGAAAACCAATGAGTTCTCGTTGATTTGAAATTATGATAATATAAACTAATTGGTAAAAAAAAATGATAATTAATGATTAAAAGTGATAATAAGTTGAATATATTGATAAATTGATTATATATTTAAATTTTAATTGAGAGAAAATGATGAAAATGATTAATATGAACAATAAGGTGTATTGTTTTGAACCCTTTTGTATCTACATGCCCTGATCTAAATGTTTTAATTGCTCAATTATGCCCTATAAATTTTTTGTCTTTGTGTGTGTTGTGGAAAATGTTAGAAGTCTGTTGTGTAAGAAATGTGTGTGCGTGTACCTTGTTTGATTTTCGAATGACAGTCGATTTGATTGACATTGTAAAAGTCGATGCGCAGGCTTGAATTGGAATCCAAAATAGGCGGCATAGAGAGGTTCCCAGTTGACCTCAATTTAGCTGCTGGTCGAGGGATGGTAATTAGAAACCGGACATGGAACGTGGGGGCAGCAAGACTTCCTCTCTATTTGCACGTAATTGGATCCGGAAGTGGTGGAACTACGTTTTCCTGTCCGCCTAATTGATTTTGTGTGCTATTTGCATCTTGTTTTTGGAGTGTGACTTCTCCGACATTGGTTGGTCATCTTTCAGTTACTTCTATCTCCTCGGAGTTTATTTAGATTTTCTGCAAAAATGGTTCCTAAAATTATGAGAAGTTTTATAAATGCTTGTCCAAAATTAAAAACTGCCTCTTGTAGTTCGAAAATTTTGTGAGGGGCCATGATATAAATGGACAAATAACTAAGAAATAAAATTGGGATACATTTGTATGGTAGAACTAACAAACAAAAGGATGAAAATCAGATGAAAGATAGGGTATTGCCCCATGTTCTCCCATATTTTTGTAAATGGGGACTCTGAAATATTTGTTCGAATCTATTAATTGTAGAATTTAAATTATTGGTAGGTTCGCAGTTCTCCTGTTTGATCGTCAACGGTTTTATTAGAGATATGTCGGTGGTAATGGGTTTAAGTGGAGACATGTGATCGTTTCTCTGACGTGGGTGGTGTAATTTTGGCATTGTTTGTGTTGTGTGTACGCTGTGCTTTATGTACGAATTTTGTTTTGCTTTGGGGCCTGTGTCGGTATTTTTACGTGAAGGTTGGTTGTATTCATCGATTCTTCTAGCGAATCGGCAGGTGGGGCAGGTTTTTACCTGTTTTGCTATGTCTTGTGTCATGTTCTGCCAATAATATTGTGACGAGATGAGTCTCGTCATCTTGGAGATGTTTGGGTGGTGGTGTTGTGTGTGTACGGACTTAAGAAGTCTGGTTGTAAGTGAACTTGGGACTATAGTTTTAAGTACTCCTTTTCGGGAGACGGTGCGCAGTTTATTGTGATCCATAGTCACGCGAGATTTTCCCGGTGGATAAGACTGTTGGCTCTGTATGAGTGGCGCATCTAGAAAGCCACAAAATGGGATACGAGTTACAACGCCCGTTTCATATTGTTGTACTCCATTTATGCTACGGACCTCATATTCGTATCTTGACAGTCTTAACCTCCATCGAAACAATCTGCCTGACGGGGCTTTGATCTCTTTCAACCACTGCAATGCAGGATGGTCAGAAAGTATTGTAAACTTTCTGCCCATTAGACAGGCGCGGAAGTTATCCACACTTTCCACAATGGCTAGGCATTGTAGTTCCAAGTCTGAATAATTTCGCTCGTGACCACGCAGAGAGCGGCTGAAATGTTGAACTGGGTATGTCTTCCCATCAGGGTAGACTTGTTTAAGAATGCCTGCAATGCCGAATGTTGAGGTGTTACAGTGCACCTGGCATGGCAGACCTTCTTGGTAAAGGTATAATGTGGGGTGTGTGGTAAGGCTTTTTTTTCAGGTTAGTGAACGCCTTCTGGCATTCGTCATTCCAGACCCACATGACATCCTTTTTAGAAGGTTGACAAGTGGCGTCCGCAAGCGGGCGTGGTCCGGAATGAACTCTTTATAGGCGTTCACAGCTTTTAGGAAAGATCGCAATGTTTTTCGATTGTGTGGTTGTTTGGTGGCGTGAATTTTTTCTATGTTTTGTGTAGACGGGATGATTGTATTATTCTTAACGGTTGTGCATGCGCTTGTTTGTTGTTGTTGTCTTTTGGCGCGCGTGTTGCGTTTGTTGTGCGGGTTGTGCGTGTTTTTTGCGTGGTGACGTATGGGTGCGTGTATGTTGTGAGGTACATTTGCGTAATTATGGCGTGGCGAAGTATGGTCATGTATGGATTTTGTGTGGTAAGTGGGTGAGCTGTGTCGGTGTACGGACACTTTTTTGGGCATTATTGGAATTGTAGGTTGAAGTCGTGGTGGCTTTATATGTTGTGGGCATGAAAAGTTGCGTGGTGTGAGATTAGAATGGTGGCATGTAAATATTTGGGGTTTGGGCAATGAATGCAGGCAAGTGTTTCCATGTGTGAAAGTTTTGTGTGCTGTACGAGCCCTTTGGGACAGGTTTTGGTCTAGCCCGTGCTTGCATTCATTTGGTACATGTCTAGATACATGGTTAAAGGGGTAGGTAGGGTTAGATAAGAGTTCAAAGTCAATTCTTGACGCCATAGGGGGGGTGCCTACCTTAGTGTCGAAAAGTCTGCTCGGCTGGGGTGTCTCTGGCTTGACTTGGTTGTTGTGGACTCGGGACTGGTGATTTTGGGACTGCTTGCACCGTCCGCGAAGTGGAAGTGAAGTCCGGTACTGGAATGTCGTTTCGGGATCGTTTGCACTGTCCCGGTTTGTGCGGATTACTTTCAAGTGCGGGGTACGGCATGGCGGTGGATGACTCCTCGGTGGTCGGTGTCCGGTCTCGGTGACACTTGCCTGGGGTGGTGGCACGTGCGTCGGCTGCCGTGTTCATCTCGCCTTTCGGTCGGCGGGGGGTGTGGGCTGCCCCGGGGGTGGCGCTACGGAACGTCGTTTGTAGTTGAGTGGACCTTGCTTCTTGAAGTGCGGCGGTCAGCTGCAAAATTATTGTCGCCAGGGTGTGTTTTGTCGCTTCGCTCGTTGCCAGTTTATTCCCTCTTTCTTTCGTAGGGTTGTCCGTTTTTACGCTTATTAAATCCTGATTAAGCTCCATAATATCTTTATCCTGTCGACTCTATGTAATATAGTCCAAAGTTATTACACTGCAATATTTGATGTATTACACTGTTGTAGAATCCTGTCGACTTAACCGATCTGTGATAATATCGTTGCGGAATTTCTTGTTGTTCGATTTGAATGGTGAGGATTGGTTGAAACGCAGTCGTTGAGTGGCAAGTGAAGCACACAGTTAGGAATAATCAGGACACGTGATGGGGTTTGAAAATAAAAGGCAACTGGGTTGGAGGGAAGAAAGCTTGAGAAGGTGGAGCGGGTTTTGATTGTTAATTATCTGATCACATGGTGGTGATTGTACTTAGCTACGGGATGAGCAGAGGGAGAGAGGTCCAGAGCCGATGTCACCTCCTTGGGAGCCAAAACACTACTGATCTGAACTCGGTGGGAGCCAAGTCACTACTGACAATTCTTGCTTTTCGATTTAACACCACGAGTTGAATAAGAATAAAAGAAAGAAACGCAGACAATGTAACCGAACTATCTTCAACTTCCATGAACATACCTAAAACATATCGAGAAGCCACGAACACCCCATTTTCAGACCAATGGAAAGAAGCAATGGAAGAGGAATTCCATTCCCCAATTTCACCTAATGTTTGGACCCTTGTACCCAAACCAGAAAATGAAAACCTGATAAAAGGAAAATGGATTTTTAATATAAAAATGAATCCAGATGGAAGCATTGACAAAAGAAAGGCTAGAATTGTTGCAATGGGGCATAATCAGAAACCTGGCGTTGACTATGAAGAATCATTTGCTCCTGTGATGAAGCTGGACTCTTTAAGAACATTGATTGCCATTGCAACACAACAAAACATGAAAATTGAACAATATGATGTTAAAACTGCCTATCTCAATGCGGAACTAAAAGACGATGTGTACCCGGAACAACCTGAAGGATTTATTCAAGCAGGACAGGAAAATAAAGTGTGTAAACTAAACAGAAGTTTTTATGGTTTACCACAATCCGCAAGATGCTGGAATGAAAAAATTAACCAAATTTTTAATGATATTGGACTCAGACGTTTAGAAAGTGAACCATGTGCATACATCCTTCAAGAAGAGGAGAAAACTCTAATAATTGGGATTTATGTAGATGATTTTCTCATTATTGGATCGGATAGTACCATAATTAACAGAATAGTTAAGCAATTGGATAAGCAAATTTTCATTGTTAAAAAAGAAAAGCCTATATTTTTTCTTTGTATCAAAATTGAGGAAAATAAAATTGTTTCGAACTCTCACAAGAAGCCTATGTAGAAAAGATTTTGAAGAAATTTAACCTTGAAGAATGTAATCCAGTAAAAACCCCTGGTGATCTTAATCAAGATCTGGATAATCACCCAGATTCTTCTCCTGTGGACCCTAAACTTTACCAAGAAATGATAGGTTCCTTGATGTATTTATCAGTGGGAACAAGGCCCGATATAACATTTTATGTTAGTCAACTCTCCCAATACAGCAAGGATCCCAAAGTCATTCACCTTACTGCACTTAAAAGAATATATAGATACTTGAACGGAACAAAAAGCTACAAGTTATGCTTTGACAGAATAAGAGGGAAAATTGAGGTCTTTACAGATGCTAGTTGGTCCTCAACTAAAGACTCAAAATCCTTTTCAGGATATTTAACTAAATTAGGATCTTCACTACTTAGTTGGAAATCTCAAAAACAACCACTGGTAGCCCTGTCAACATGCGAAGCGGAATTAATGGCTATCTGTCAGGGCACTAAAGAGTTAAAATGGTTTATGAACTTTCTTTCTGAAATAGGTCATCAATCATGTGTAGAAATACCATTTGTTCTGAAGACAGACAGTAAATCAGCAATAGACAATAGGATTAAAGGAATATCTCATCATTGTAGAACCAAACACATTAACAGAAATATATTTCTTCATGAAAGATGAAGTCTCAAAGGGAAATTTAAGGATCTCCTTCGTGAACTCAGAAGCTCAAGAATCGGATCTTCTCACCAAGAAGGCTGCCGGGAGACAGAATTCAGAGACTGCTTGTAAATATGGGACTTCTTTTTGGACCTAATTTTGATTTGCTCATCAAAGGGGGGAGTTGTTGAAATTGGTAAACAAATCAATTTAAAATAATCTGTGATGTCAAATATGTTCCTTTTTGACTAAGTTTGTTTTGTTTATGTTGGAGTAATAGCTTATAATATATTGAAGCTCAACACTTTTTCTTCGTTAGTTAAGTTAATTAGTTTGTTTAACCTCTCCTTGTATTTGAATAATAAATTTGTTTAAATTAATAAGCTGCAGTAATGCTAAATTAAAATTACAACATTAACAAATAGATTAATAGAATTATAAATAAAAGCGGTGGGGTACAATGATAATAAATGTATAATCAATGTGATTTTATATAAAGCAAATGATTAGCAAGATTATGCCTTTCATTAAATTTATACCTATTTGCTGCATAAATGATTATTGATAGGCTAAGCCAGTCTCCTCGCACGGCGATATCTTGTCATCAGTCTCTTATAAAAGACCTCAAGCACACTCTTAACAGCTCCGCGTGCCATTTTGAAGGCCCTCTGCGCCTTTTGTGTAGGCCTTTTGAGCGGATTCAAGTCAGATTTCCACCAAGAGATGGACTTGAAGTATTTATCACTTCTGGGACGAAATGGAATGACGTTTAGACATGTGTGAAAATTTTCTTTGCCGAGTAAATTATTTACATCGTCGAGGGAGGATGAGTCACGCACGTTTTCTAAAAAAATCCTATCCGTTACAAAGCCACACTTTATAGATAAATTTTATAAATCAATTTCTTCCCGCGCGGAAAGATATTCATCTCTATTTAATCATATGCATGCAAATTTTTACAATGGTTTTCAGTAGCGTTATTTGTGAATATTCGGTAATAATTCGGTAATTTCAATATTTAATTACTTAAAAAGACAAATTTCAAGTTTTTATTGGATTATAAAGATAATGATGATGTTATTAATTGGTTATCATTAAACATCAACATAGCTTTGAAGAATTATAAAAATATGTTCAGATTCTGCTGGAGTGGAGATGTTTTCCAAAAAATATGGTTTCGAAAAATGTCAATTATTTTTGTTTGTGTGTGTATATAATTATTATTCTTAACTATCTGAATGAGAAGCCAATTCCAGGAATATACTCGAGTGCATTTTTATCAAAGTGTATAGGAATAAGGTGAAATATATATATTTTTTTCTTATTATTACCCGGCTTCGCCTGTGGCCAAGTCATCTACATAAATACCAATTATTGCTTTATCCAAATAAGTATAAATATACTAGTCGTGTAAATCCCATCTCTTGTGAAACATGATCGAGTGTTAAATTCCAATTCCGCCCCAATTGTCGCAGGCCGTAAATAGGTTTGTACACCTCGTTATTGTTCCCCTCGACTCCTTCTGGCAAAAGCATGTATATCTCTTCTTCTAAGTTGCCATATAGATAAGCGTTATCTACGTCGATATGTCTATTGTACCATTTCCTGTTCAGAGTTAACGTTATCAAAAATCTGATTCACAGCTAAGTTAATAACAGGTGCATAAGTTTCCTGAAAATCGATTTCTTGTTTCTGTGAGAAACCTCTAGCTACTAAACGGACTTTAAAACGCTCTACATTTCCGCTCTCATTTGTCTTCAACTTATACACCCATCTGCTGCTAATCGGTTTCTTTCCCGGCGATAATGTTGATAACTCCCAAGTGCCTCGCTCCTGAAGCACTCTAAGCTCATCGGCCATTGCTTTTCTCCATTATACGGCTTCGGGAGATTGGACTGCCTCTTCAAAACTTTGCGGCTCAGTGACATCTAGAATATTTAATTCTTGGTTTACCTTTCCTCCCATATGAATTTCGAACGATGTTTTTGGAGGTGGAGGGTTGTGGCAGTGTTATCTACCTCCACTGAATCCAAATTACACGGTAATGTAATTCTTGATTTCTAGGTCGTAATCACTCAGGTTCTATCCAAAGGTGGTTGTATAATTCCGGTTATGTCTCTTCGACTATTTTAGTCCACTCTAGTCCTATTTTAGACTCATCGAATCTAACATGTATTGCTTCGATCACCTTTTGTGATTCGGGACACCAGAGACGATATCCGCGTGTTTTAGTGGAGTATCCTACCAGAATACATCTACATGCAAAACTGTCTAATTTTCGCCTTCTTCTTCTTGGTATGTGGCTATATGCTTTATCCAAATGTTTTTAGGTTTTTACACTAGGATTTCTTCCTAACCAGAGTCCATCAGGTACTTTGTCTTTTAGAGCACTATTATAACATTTGTTTTTAATGTAAGCAGCTGTGTTTACAGCCTCTGCCAAAATTCTTTGGGGGAGATTAGAGTTATGCAAACAAGCGCGGGCCATATCCAAAAGTGTTCGATTTACACGTCCCGCCACACCGTTCATCTGCGGAGAATACACGTTCGTGAGTTCATGCTTTATCCCAAGTTTTTGTAATTTGTTTTGGAATTATTTTTTTCAAAACTAAAGCCGATTATCCAATCGTAACACTAATTTTATTATCAGTTTGTCTCTCTACGTTAGCTCTATAGATTTCGAAATGTTTTAATACTTCAAATTTGTTTATATGAAATACACAGTATATATATAATCCTTCTTGAGAAATCATCAACAACGGATAGAAAGTATCTATAGTCTCCTGTTGATTTTACCGGCATCGGACCGCAAATATCTGTGTGGATGAGCTCCAAGGTTTGTTTTGCTATCTTTTATTTTTTTCTTTCGTTTTTTAATGTGCTAAGCGTATTTACGCAAGTTTGGCCTTAACTACCCATTTCTTGGTTTTTCGGGAAGCCATTGGGTTCAAAAATTATTTTTTGGTCGCAATGGTTCAGCCTACTCCACGCTGACGAGCGCCAAAAGCGCGAAACGCGTTCGTGGATGGCTTTTCTTCATTTATTAAGAAATTGGGTTGGCCAAATATCACATGTGCTTTTGGTCAGGATATGCCATTTTTAATATAATATATATATATATGTTATGAATATTTTGGTTGTTGTGGTTAGATAAGGCTTGATAAGACAAAGGATAGATAAGATAAAGGGTTGAGGTGCAGTCGTGATAAAAAAAATATAATTATTTACAGTCAAGTAGCTTTTATTTTCAATTACTTGAGGAAATATTACACATTAGTTAGTTTTCACATTATATAGAATTTATAAGTTAAATCTATATTAGTGATTTAAAAGGATTGATTGGTTAACTACGCATATTTACAACAAAAAAACTGAAAGTCTTTCTAAAAAACGATGATAAAAAAAGTAAAATTATCAAGGTATCGGTGCGAATTACCTTTTGAAGTTGATGGGTTGAATTGATTGGTGATTGATTGAATTGATGGGCGCAGTCGTTGGTTGAAGTGATAAGGTATCCACAAGGGAAAATAACGAGGACACAGAGTTTTGGATTGGAAAAAGGCTAGCGATCAGGGGAGAAAAGGAGTTGAAGCTATTTGCTGAGTTGGCTATTAATTACGGTTGTTCACATTATTGAAGATGGGACTTATCTGAGGGGTTGAGGAGATGGGATTGGCTCCAAACTGGTCTCCACCGCGGCGATCTCCTGACTGACTATACTTCGTTCCCGATTTAAGACGAAAGCTATTCCGGGCTCTCATTGGATGAATTTCCAGGGGTGCTCGATTCCCATTGGTTCCTAACTAAGGTTCTTATGCTCTCATTGGGTCTCGGCTAATTCTTTGTTCTTGGCTTTTTCTGACATGATCCAGGAAATTCTGGTTCTTGAACCCAGTTTTATGAGTTCCTGGATAATAAAACCTGCTAATGATTGCTTCCTTTTTGATGGCCTTTCTCTCCCAGATTTCTTAAGCCTTGTCTTTATTAAAATATTTTAAAACATACATTGCATACATATTGGGGCGGGTTTGCATCCAGTTATGTACAAATTATGACAGATGCGCCCCCTACATGTGAAGAATTAACGAAGGGGAAAACCTGAGTGAGTTCTGTAAAGGGGCAAAATAATTTTGTGGGAAAATTAGTTGTGGTGATCATTGGTGGTGATATAAGAGATAAAAGAGAATGGTGTTAATGATATATAGCTTGCGTATAATTAATAGAAATCAAACATTTTTTAATTGTAAGACATCAAAATGAATGCTATGGTACATAGTGGGGGAAAAAAAGAAGAAAAGAAATGCGCCTAAACGATATTCTACTCGAGACGGGGAACAAACTCGAGGGAATTCTACTAGGTCTTTTGAGAAATCAAAAATAAAATAAAAAGTTGGAAGAAATCAAAGTGAATGCCTTGGTGCATTGGTGAAAAAAGGAAAAATGCCTAATCATATTCTGCTCGAGATTGGGAAGAAAATCGAGGGAGTTCTATTAGGTCTTTTGAGAAATCAAAATAAAAAGTTGGAAGAAATCAAAGTGAATGCCTTGTTGCATGGCGAGAAAAAAAAAGAAAAATGCCTAACCATATTCTGCTGGAGATGGGGAAGAAAATCGAGGGAATTCTATTAGGGCTTTTGAGAAATCAAAAATAAAATAAAAGTTGAAAGAAATCAAAGTGAATGCTTTTGTTGCATGGTGAGAAAAAAAAAGAAAAATGCCTAACCATATTCTACTCGAGATGGGGAAGAAAATCGAGGGAATTCTATTAGGTCTTTTGAGAAATCAAAAATAAAATAAAAAGTTGAAAGAAATCAAAGTGAATGCTTTGCGCATGGTGAAAAAAGAAAAGGTTTTTGTAAATCAATAAAAAAGTAAAATATCTAATTTTAAAAGAAAACCAGTGAGTTTTCGTTGATAAAAATTTGTTTAGTTATTGAATTATGAACAAGATAAAAGAAGTGGTTATATATAAATGGTAAATAATTGATTAAAATAAATGATAAGTATTGAATTAGGATAACATGGTAAATTTGATTAAGTATTTTGATTTTTAAATATAAGAGAATAATGTAAATGAATGACATAAGAAAAATGTATAGCGAGGTTCGCAAACTCGCTTTGTAATTTAAAATTACAGTGCCAAAATCTATATCACGCTCGAAATCAACTCTTTATATACCTCGTAGATTTTTGTCTTTGTGTTTGTGTTGTTTTTCGAGATCTCAAGGCCTGTGGTGTTTGGATATGCGCCTAGTGTAGGTAAATGTAGAGTTTTTTGGAAGTCTTGGAAGAATAAAAATAATAGAAATGTAAAACTCATTGGGAATTGTCTGTAACGTATTAAGTTTTTTTTTGTGAGAATGAAATTAAATGGTGTTTTCTGTAAAAGTCGATATGTAGGCTCAAACTGGAATCCCAAAGATGGGTGACGTTAAAATGTCCACAGCGCGCTGACCTCAATTTATAGCTGTCGGCCAAGAGGGGCCTTCGGTTCTCAATTACTTCCTCCCTCGTAACCTGAGACCAGAAACATGGCGGCGTCTTTACTTGTCGCGCGGGGGGAATATGACCGACATCCGTCCTCCTAATTGATTTTTTCACGGTGCCCTAATTGTCCTTCTAATTGAATTGGTGGGATTCTGCCTTACGTCGGCTTGGGGTGTCTTGTTTGCTGGCTGAGGCCCTCTAAATTTGTCAAAATTTTCGGCGAGAATTTCCCATAGAATGTCTAGGAGTTCTACAATGGCTTGGCCCATAGGGAAGATGGCTTCATGGACGGAATTTCTTATATGGAAGATGGATTTTAAGACGGAATTTCCTATATGGAAGATGGATTTTTAATATAAAAATGAATCCAGATGGAAGCATTGACAAAAGAAAGGCTAGAATTGTTGCAATGGGGCATAATCAGAAACCTGGCGTTGACTATGAAGAATCATTTGCTCCTGTGATGAAGCTGGACTCTTTAAGAACATTGATTGCCATTGCAACACAACAAAACATGAAAATTGAACAATATGATGTTAAAACTGCCTATCTCAATGCGGAACTAAAAGACGATGTGTACCCGGAACAACCTGAAGGATTTATTCAAGCAGGACAGGAAAATAAAGTGTGTAAACTAAACAGAAGTTTTTATGGTTTACCACAATCCGCAAGATGCTGGAATGAAAAAATTAACCAAATTTTTAATGATATTGGACTCAGACGTTTAGAAAGTGAACCATGTGCATACATCCTTCAAGAAGAGGAGAAAACTCTAATAATTGGGATTTATGTAGATGATTTTCTCATTATTGGATCGGATAGTACCATAATTAACAGAATAGTTAAGCAATTGGATAAGCAAATTTTCATTGTTAAAAAAGAAAAGCCTATATTTTTTCTTTGTATCAAAATTGAGGAAAATAAAATTGTTTCGAACTCTCACAAGAAGCCTATGTAGAAAAGATTTTGAAGAAATTTAACCTTGAAGAATGTAATCCAGTAAAAACCCCTGGTGATCTTAATCAAGATCTGGATAATCACCCAGATTCTTCTCCTGTGGACCCTAAACTTTACCAAGAAATGATAGGTTCCTTGATGTATTTATCAGTGGGAACAAGGCCCGATATAACATTTTATGTTAGTCAACTCTCCCAATACAGCAAGGATCCCAAAGTCATTCACCTTACTGCACTTAAAAGAATATATAGATACTTGAACGGAACAAAAAGCTACAAGTTATGCTTTGACAGAATAAGAGGGAAAATTGAGGTCTTTACAGATGCTAGTTGGTCCTCAACTAAAGACTCAAAATCCTTTTCAGGATATTTAACTAAATTAGGATCTTCACTACTTAGTTGGAAATCTCAAAAACAACCACTGGTAGCCCTGTCAACATGCGAAGCGGAATTAATGGCTATCTGTCAGGGCACTAAAGAGTTAAAATGGTTTATGAACTTTCTTTCTGAAATAGGTCATCAATCATGTGTAGAAATACCATTTGTTCTGAAGACAGACAGTAAATCAGCAATAGACAATAGGATTAAAGGAATATCTCATCATTGTAGAACCAAACACATTAACAGAAATATATTTCTTCATGAAAGATGAAGTCTCAAAGGGAAATTTAAGGATCTCCTTCGTGAACTCAGAAGCTCAAGAATCGGATCTTCTCACCAAGAAGCTGCCGGGAGACAGAATTCAGAGACTGCTTGTAAATATGGGACTTCTTTTTGGACCTAATTTTGATTTGCTCATCAAAGGGGGGAGTTGTTGAAATTGGTAAACAAATCAATTTAAAATAATCTGTGATGTCAAATATGTTCCTTTTTGACTAAGTTTGTTTTGTTTATGTTGGAGTAATAGCTTATAATATATTGAAGCTCAACACTTTTTCTTCGTTAGTTAAGTTAATTAGTTTGTTTAACCTCTCCTTGTATTTGAATAATAAATTTGTTTAAATTAATAAGCTGCAGTAATGCTAAATTAAAATTACAACATTAACAAATAGATTAATAGAATTATAAATAAAAGCGGTGGGGTACAATGATAATAAATTTATAATCAATGTGATTTTATATAAAGCAAATGATTAGCAAGATTATGCCTTTCATTAAATTTATACCTATTTGCTGCATAAATGATTATTGATAGGCTAAGCCAGTCTCCTCGCACGGCGATATCTTGTCATCAGTCTCTTATAAAAGACCTCAAGCACACTCTTAACAGCTCCGCGTGCCTTTTTGAAGGCCCTCTGCGCCTTTTGTGTAGGCCTTTTGAGCGGATTCAAGTCAGATTTCCACCAAGAGATGGACTTGAAGTATTTATCACTTCTGGGACGAAATGGAATGACGTTTAGACATGTATGAAAATTTTCTTTGCCGAGTAAATTATTTACATCGTCGAGGGAGGATGAGTCACGCACGTTTTCTAAAAAAATCCTATCCGTTACAAAGCCACACTTTATAGATAAATTTTATAAATCAATTTCTTCCCGCGCGGAAAGATATTCATCTCTATTTAATCATATGCATGCAAATTTTTACAATGGTTTTCAGTAGCGTTATTTGTGAATATTCGGTAATAATTCGGTAATTTCAATATTTAATTACTTAAAAAGACAAATTTCAAGTTTTTATTGGATTATAAAGATAATGATGATGTTATTAATTGGTTATCATTAAACATCAACATAGCTTTGAAGAATTATAAAAATATGTTCAGATTCTGCTGGAGTGGAGATGTTTTCCAAAAAATATGGTTTCGAAAAATGTCAATTATTTTTGTTTGTGTGTGTATATAATTATTATTCTTAACTATCTGAATGAGAAGCCAATTCCAGGAATATACTCGAGTGCATTTTTATCAAAGTGTATAGGAATAAGGTGAAATATATATATATTTTTTTCTTATTATTACCCGGCTTCGCCTGTGGCCAAGTCATCTACATAAATACCAATTATTGCTTTATCCAAATAAGTATAAATATACTAGTCGTGTAAATCCCATCTCTTGTGAAACATGATCGAGTGTTAAATTCCAATTCCGCCCCAATTGTCGCAGGCCGTAAATAGGTTTGTACACCTCGTTATTGTTCCTCTCGACTCCTTCTGGCAAAAGCATGTATATCTCTTCTTCTAAGTTGCCATATAGATAAGCGTTATCTACGTCGATATGTCTATTGTACCATTTCCTGTTCAGAGTTAACGTTATCAAAAATCTGATTCACAGCTAAGTTAATAACAGGTGCATAAGTTTCCTGAAAATCGATTTCTTGTTTCTGTGAGAAACCTCTAGCTACTAAACGGACTTTAAAACGCTCTACATTTCCGCTCTCATTTGTCTTCAACTTATACACCCATCTGCTGCTAATCGGTTTCTTTCCCGGCGATAATGTTGATAACTCCCAAGTGCCTCGCTCCTGAAGCACTCTAAGCTCATCGGCCATTGCTTTTCTCCATTATACGGCTTCGGGAGATTGGACTGCCTCTTCAAAACTTTGCGGCTCAGTGACATCTAGAAGATTTAATTATTGGTTTACCTTTCCTCCCATATGAATTTCGAACGATGTTTTTGGAGGTGGAGGGTTGTGGCAGTGTTATCTACCTCCACTGAATCCAAATTACACGGTAATGTAATTCTTGATTTCTAGGTCGTAATCACTCAGGTTCTATCCAAAGGTGGTTGTATAATTCCGGTTATGTCTCTTCGACTATTTTAGTCCACTCTAGTCCTATTTTAGACTCATCGAATCTAACATGTATTGCTTCGATCACCTTTTGTGATTCGGGACACCAGAGACGATATCCGCGTGTTTTAGTGGAGTATCCTACCAGAATACATCTACATGCAAAACTGTCTAATTTTCGCCTTCTTCTTCTTGGTATGTGGCTATATGCTTTATCCAAATGTTTTTAGGTTTTTACACTAGGATTTCTTCCTAACCAGAGTCCATCAGGTACTTTGTCTTTTAGAGCACTATTATAACATTTGTTTTTAATGTAAGCAGCTGTGTTTACAGCCTCTGCCAAAATTCTTTGGGGGAGATTAGAGTTATGCAAACAAGCGCGGGCCATATCCAAAAGTGTTCGAATTTACACGTCCCGCCACACCGTTCATCTGCGGAGAATACACGTTCGTGAGTTCATGCTTTATCCCAAGTTTTTGTAATTTGTTTTGGAATTATTTTTTTCAAAACTAAAGCCGATTATCCAATCGTAACACTAATTTTATTATCAGTTTGTCTCTCTACGTTAGCTCTATAGATTTCGAAATGTTTTAATACTTCAAATTTGTTTATATGAAATACACAGTATATATATAATCCTTCTTGAGAAATCATCAACAACGGATAGAAAGTATCTATAGTCTCCTGTTGATTTTACCGGCATCGGACCGCAAATATCTGTGTGGATGAGCTCCAAGGTTTGTTTTGCTATCTTTTATTTTTTTCTTTCGTTTTTTAATGTGCTAAGCGTATTTACGCAAGTTTGGCCTTAACTACCCATTTCTTGGTTTTTCGGGAAGCCATTGGGTTCAAAAATTATTTTTTGGTCGCAATGGTTCAGCCTACTCCACGCTGACGAGCGCCAAAAGCGCGAAACGCGTTCGTGGATGGCTTTTCTTCATTTATTAAGAAATTGGGTTGGCCAAATATCACATGTGCTTTTGGTCAGGATATGCCATTTTTAATATAATATATATATATATGTTATGAATATTTTGGTTGTTGTGGTTAGATAAGGCTTGATAAGACAAAGGATAGATAAGATAAAGGGTTGAGGTGCAGTCGTGATAAAAAAAATATAATTATTTACAGTCAAGTAGCTTTTATTTTCAATTACTTGAGGAAATATTACACATTAGTTAGTTTTCACATTATATAGAATTTATAAGTTAAATCTATATTAGTGATTTAAAAGGATTGATTGGTTAACTACGCATATTTACAACAAAAAAACTGAAAGTCTTTCTAAAAAACGATGATAAAAAAAGTAAAATTATCAAGGTATCGGTGCGAATTACCTTTTGAAGTTGATGGGTTGAATTGATTGGTGATTGATTGAATTGATGGGCGCAGTCGTTGGTTGAAGTGATAAGGTATCCACAAGGGAAAATAACGAGGACACAGAGTTTTGGATTGGAAAAAGGCTAGCGATCAGGGGAGAAAAGGAGTTGAAGCTATTTGCTGAGTTGGCTATTAATTACGGTTGTTCACATTATTGAAGATGGGACTTATCTGAGGGGTTGAGGAGATGGGATTGGCTCCAAACTGGTCTCCACCGCGGCGATCTCCTGACTGACTATACTTCGTTCCCGATTTAAGACGAAAGCTATTCCGGGCTCTCATTGGATGAATTTCCAGGGGTGCTCGATTCCCATTGGTTCCTAACTAAGGTTCTTATGCTCTCATTGGGTCTCGGCTAATTCTTTGTTCTTGGCTTTTTCTGACATGATCCAGGAAATTCTGGTTCTTGAACCCAGTTTTATGAGTTCCTGGATAATAAAACCTGCTAATGATTGCTTCCTTTTTGATGGCCTTTCTCTCCCAGATTTCTTAAGCCTTGTCTTTATTAAAATATTTTAAAACATACATTGCATACATATTGGGGCGGGTTTGCATCCAGTTATGTACAAATTATGACAGATGCGCCCCCTACATGTGAAGAATTAACGAAGGGGAAAACCTGAGTGAGTTCTGTAAAGGGGCAAAATAATTTTGTGGGAAAATTAGTTGTGGTGATCATTGGTGGTGATATAAGAGATAAAAGAGAATGGTGTTAATGATATATAGCTTGCGTATAATTAATAGAAATCAAACATTTTTTAATTGTAAGACATCAAAATGAATGCTATGGTACATAGTGGGGGAAAAAAAGAAGAAAAGAAATGCGCCTAAACGATATTCTACTCGAGACGGGGAACAAACTCGAGGGAATTCTACTAGGTCTTTTGAGAAATCAAAAATAAAATAAAAAGTTGGAAGAAATCAAAGTGAATGCCTTGGTGCATTGGTGAAAAAAGGAAAAATGCCTAATCATATTCTGCTCGAGATTGGGAAGAAAATCGAGGGAGTTCTATTAGGTCTTTTGAGAAATCAAAATAAAAAGTTGGAAGAAATCAAAGTGAATGCCTTGTTGCATGGCGAGAAAAAAAAAGAAAAATGCCTAACCATATTCTGCTGGAGATGGGGAAGAAAATCGAGGGAATTCTATTAGGGCTTTTGAGAAATCAAAAATAAAATAAAAGTTGAAAGAAATCAAAGTGAATGCTTTTGTTGCATGGTGAGAAAAAAAAGAAAAATGCCTAACCATATTCTACTCGAGATGGGGAAGAAAATCGAGGGAATTCTATTAGGTCTTTTGAGAAATCAAAAATAAAATAAAAAGTTGAAAGAAATCAAAGTGAATGCTTTGCGCATGGTGAAAAAAGAAAAGGTTTTTGTAAATCAATAAAAAAGTAAAATATCTAATTTTAAAAGAAAACCAGTGAGTTTTCGTTGATAAAAATTTGTTTAGTTATTGAATTATGAACAAGATAAAAGAAGTGGTTATATATAAATGGTAAATAATTGATTAAAATAAATGATAAGTATTGAATTAGGATAACATGGTAAATTTGATTAAGTATTTTGATTTTTAAATATAAGAGAATAATGTAAATGAATGACATAAGAAAAATGTATAGCGAGGTTCGCAAACTCGCTTTGTAATTTAAAATTACAGTGCCAAAATCTATATCACGCTCGAAATCAACTCTTTATATACCTCGTAGATTTTTGTCTTTGTGTTTGTGTTGTTTTTCGAGATCTCAAGGCCTGTGGTGTTTGGATATGCGCCTAGTGTAGGTAAATGTAGAGTTTTTTGGAAGTCTTGGAAGAATAAAAATAATAGAAATGTAAAACTCATTGGGAATTGTCTGTAACGTATTAAGTTTTTTTTGTGAGAATGAAATTAAATGGTGTTTTCTGTAAAAGTCGATATGTAGGCTCAAACTGGAATCCCAAAGATGGGTGACGTTAAAATGTCCACAGCGCGCTGACCTCAATTTATAGCTGTCGGCCAAGAGGGGCCTTCGGTTCTCAATTACTTCCTCCCTCGTAACCTGAGACCAGAAACATGGCGGCGTCTTTACTTGTCGCGCGGGGGGAATATGACCGACATCCGTCCTCCTAATTGATTTTTTCACGGTGCCCTAATTGTCCTTCTAATTGAATTGGTGGGATTCTGCCTTACGTCGGCTTGGGGTGTCTTGTTTGCTGGCTGAGGCCCTCTAAATTTGTCAAAATTTTCGGCGAGAATTTCCCATAGAATGTCTAGGAGTTCTACAATGGCTTGGCCCATAGGGAAGATGGCTTCATGGACGGAATTTCTTATATGGAAGATGGATTTTAAGACGGAATTTCCTATATGGAAGATGGATTTTTAATATAAAAATGAATCCAGATGGAAGCATTGACAAAAGAAAGGCTAGAATTGTTGCAATGGGGCATAATCAGAAACCTGGCGTTGACTATGAAGAATCATTTGCTCCTGTGATGAAGCTGGACTCTTTAAGAACATTGATTGCCATTGCAACACAACAAAACATGAAAATTGAACAATATGATGTTAAAACTGCCTATCTCAATGCGGAACTAAAAGACGATGTGTACCCGGAACAACCTGAAGGAAGTATTCAAGCAGGACAGGAAAATAAAGTGTGTAAACTAAACAGAAGTTTTTATGGTTTACCACAATCCGCAAGATGCTGGAATGAAAAAATTAACCAAATTTTTAATGATATTGGACTCAGACGTTTAGAAAGTGAACCATGTGCATACATCCTTCAAGAAGAGGAGAAAACTCTAATAATTGGGATTTATGTAGATGATTTTCTCATTATTGGATCGGATAGTACCATAATTAACAGAATAGTTAAGCAATTGGATAAGCAAATTTTCATTGTTAAAAAAGAAAAGCCTATATTTTTTCTTTGTATCAAAATTGAGGAAAATAAAATTGTTTCGAACTCTCACAAGAAGCCTATGTAGAAAAGATTTTGAAGAAATTTAACCTTGAAGAATGTAATCCAGTAAAAACCCCTGGTGATCTTAATCAAGATCTGGATAATCACCCAGATTCTTCTCCTGTGGACCCTAAACTTTACCAAGAAATGATAGGTTCCTTGATGTATTTATCAGTGGGAACAAGGCCCGATATAACATTTTATGTTAGTCAACTCTCCCAATACAGCAAGGATCCCAAAGTCATTCACCTTACTGCACTTAAAAGAATATATAGATACTTGAACGGAACAAAAAGCTACAAGTTATGCTTTGACAGAATAAGAGGGAAAATTGAGGTCTTTACAGATGCTAGTTGGTCCTCAACTAAAGACTCAAAATCCTTTTCAGGATATTTAACTAAATTAGGATCTTCACTACTTAGTTGGAAATCTCAAAAACAACCACTGGTAGCCCTGTCAACATGCGAAGCGGAATTAATGGCTATCTGTCAGGGCACTAAAGAGTTAAAATGGTTTATGAACTTTCTTTCTGAAATAGGTCATCAATCATGTGTAGAAATACCATTTGTTCTGAAGACAGACAGTAAATCAGCAATAGACAATAGGATTAAAGGAATATCTCATCATTGTAGAACCAAACACATTAACAGAAATATATTTCTTCATGAAAGATGAAGTCTCAAAGGGAAATTTAAGGATCTCCTTCGTGAACTCAGAAGCTCAAGAATCGGATCTTCTCACCAAGAGGCTGCCGGGAGACAGAATTCAGAGACTGCTTGTAAATATGGGACTTCTTTTTGGACCTAATTTTGATTTGCTCATCAAAGGGGGGAGTTGTTGAAATTGGTAAACAAATCAATTTAAAATAATCTGTGATGTCAAATATGTTCCTTTTTGACTAAGTTTGTTTTGTTTATGTTGGAGTAATAGCTTATAATATATTGAAGCTCAACACTTTTTCTTCGTTAGTTAAGTTAATTAGTTTGTTTAACCTCTCCTTGTATTTGAATAATAAATTTGTTTAAATTAATAAGCTGCAGTAATGCTAAATTAAAATTACAACATTAACAAATAGATTAATAGAATTATAAATAAAAGCGGTGGGGTACAATGATAATAAATTTATAATCAATGTGATTTTATATAAAGCAAATGATTAGCAAGATTATGCCTTTCATTAAATTTATACCTATTTGCTGCATAAATGATTATTGATAGGCTAAGCCAGTCTCCTCGCACGGCGATATCTTGTCATCAGTCTCTTATAAAAGACCTCAAGCACACTCTTAACAGCTCCGCGTGCCTTTTTGAAGGCCCTCTGCGCCTTTTGTGTAGGCCTTTTGAGCGGATTCAAGTCAGATTTCCACCAAGAGATGGACTTGAAGTATTTATCACTTCTGGGACGAAATGGAATGACGTTTAGACATGTGTGAAAATTTTCTTTGCCGAGTAAATTATTTACATCGTCGAGGGAGGATGAGTCACGCACGTTTTCTAAAAAAATCCTATCCGTTACAAAGCCACACTTTATAGATAAATTTTATAAATCAATTTCTTCCCGCGCGGAAAGATATTCATCTCTATTTAATCATATGCATGCAAATTTTTACAATGGTTTTCAGTAGCGTTATTTGTGAATATTCGGTAATAATTCGGTAATTTCAATATTTAATTACTTAAAAAGACAAATTTCAAGTTTTTATTGGATTATAAAGATAATGATGATGTTATTAATTGGTTATCATTAAACATCAACATAGCTTTGAAGAATTATAAAAATATGTTCAGATTCTGCTGGAGTGGAGATGTTTTCCAAAAAATATGGTTTCGAAAAATGTCAATTATTTTTGTTTGTGTGTGTATATAATTATTATTCTTAACTATCTGAATGAGAAGCCAATTCCAGGAATATACTCGAGTGCATTTTTATCAAGTGTATAGGAATAAGGTGAAATATATATATATTTTTTTCTTATTATTACCCGGCTTCGCCTGTGGCCAAGTCATCTACATAAATACCAATTATTGCTTTATCCAAATAAGTATAAATATACTAGTCGTGTAAATCCCATCTCTTGTGAAACATGATCGAGTGTTAAATTCCAATTCCGCCCCAATTGTCGCAGGCCGTAAATAGGTTTGTACACCTCGTTATTGTTCCTCTCGACTCCTTCTGGCAAAAGCATGTATATCTCTTCTTCTAAGTTGCCATATAGATAAGCGTTATCTACGTCGATATGTCTATTGTACCATTTCCTGTTCAGAGTTAACGTTATCAAAAATCTGATTCACAGCTAAGTTAATAACAGGTGCATAAGTTTCCTGAAAATCGATTTCTTGTTTCTGTGAGAAACCTCTAGCTACTAAACGGACTTTAAAACGCTCTACATTTCCGCTCTCATTTGTCTTCAACTTATACACCCATCTGCTGCTAATCGGTTTCTTTCCCGGCGATAATGTTGATAACTCCCAAGTGCCTCGCTCCTGAAGCACTCTAAGCTCATCGGCCATTGCTTTTCTCCATTATACGGCTTCGGGAGATTGGACTGCCTCTTCAAAACTTTGCGGCTCAGTGACATCTAGAAGATTTAATTATTGGTTTACCTTTCCTCCCATATGAATTTCGAACGATGTTTTTGGAGGTGGAGGGTTGTGGCAGTGTTATCTACCTCCACTGAATCCAAATTACACGGTAATGTAATTCTTGATTTCTAGGTCGTAATCACTCAGGTTCTATCCAAAGGTGGTTGTATAATTCCGGTTATGTCTCTTCGACTATTTTAGTCCACTCTAGTCCTATTTTAGACTCATCGAATCTAACATGTATTGCTTCGATCACCTTTTGTGATTCGGGACACCAGAGACGATATCCGCGTGTTTTAGTGGAGTATCCTACCAGAATACATCTACATGCAAAACTGTCTAATTTTCGCCTTCTTCTTCTTGGTATGTGGCTATATGCTTTATCCAAATGTTTTTAGGTTTTTACACTAGGATTTCTTCCTAACCAGAGTCCATCAGGTACTTTGTCTTTTAGAGCACTATTATAACATTTGTTTTTAATGTAAGCAGCTGTGTTTACAGCCTCTGCCAAAATTCTTTGGGGGAGATTAGAGTTATGCAAACAAGCGCGGGCCATATCCAAAAGTGTTCGATTTACACGTCCCGCCACACCGTTCATCTGCGGAGAATACACGTTCGTGAGTTCATGCTTTATCCCAAGTTTTTGTAATTTGTTTTGGAATTATTTTTTTCAAAACTAAAGCCGATTATCCAATCGTAACACTAATTTTATTATCAGTTTGTCTCTCTACGTTAGCTCTATAGATTTCGAAATGTTTTAATACTTCAAATTTGTTTATATGAAATACACAGTATATATATAATCCTTCTTGAGAAATCATCAACAACGGATAGAAAGTATCTATAGTCTCCTGTTGATTTTACCGGCATCGGACCGCAAATATCTGTGTGGATGAGCTCCAAGGTTTGTTTTGCTATCTTTTATTTTTTTCTTTCGTTTTTTAATGTGCTAAGCGTATTTACGCAAGTTTGGCCTTAACTACCCATTTCTTGGTTTTTCGGGAAGCCATTGGGTTCAAAAATTATTTTTTGGTCGCAATGGTTCAGCCTACTCCACGCTGACGAGCGCCAAAAGCGCGAAACGCGTTCGTGGATGGCTTTTCTTCATTTATTAAGAAATTGGGTTGGCCAAATATCACATGTGCTTTTGGTCAGGATATGCCATTTTTAATATAATATATATATATATGTTATGAATATTTTGGTTGTTGTGGTTAGATAAGGCTTGATAAGACAAAGGATAGATAAGATAAAGGGTTGAGGTGCAGTCGTGATAAAAAAAATATAATTATTTACAGTCAAGTAGCTTTTATTTTCAATTACTTGAGGAAATATTACACATTAGTTAGTTTTCACATTATATAGAATTTATAAGTTAAATCTATATTAGTGATTTAAAAGGATTGATTGGTTAACTACGCATATTTACAACAAAAAAACTGAAAGTCTTTCTAAAAAACGATGATAAAAAAAGTAAAATTATCAAGGTATCGGTGCGAATTACCTTTTGAAGTTGATGGGTTGAATTGATTGGTGATTGATTGAATTGATGGGCGCAGTCGTTGGTTGAAGTGATAAGGTATCCACAAGGGAAAATAACGAGGACACAGAGTTTTGGATTGGAAAAAGGCTAGCGATCAGGGGAGAAAAGGAGTTGAAGCTATTTGCTGAGTTGGCTATTAATTACGGTTGTTCACATTATTGAAGATGGGACTTATCTGAGGGGTTGAGGAGATGGGATTGGCTCCAAACTGGTCTCCACCGCGGCGATCTCCTGACTGACTATACTTCGTTCCCGATTTAAGACGAAAGCTATTCCGGGCTCTCATTGGATGAATTTCCAGGGGTGCTCGATTCCCATTGGTTCCTAACTAAGGTTCTTATGCTCTCATTGGGTCTCGGCTAATTCTTTGTTCTTGGCTTTTTCTGACATGATCCAGGAAATTCTGGTTCTTGAACCCAGTTTTATGAGTTCCTGGATAATAAAACCTGCTAATGATTGCTTCCTTTTTGATGGCCTTTCTCTCCCAGATTTCTTAAGCCTTGTCTTTATTAAAATATTTTAAAACATACATTGCATACATATTGGGGCGGGTTTGCATCCAGTTATGTACAAATTATGACAGATGCGCCCCCTACATGTGAAGAATTAACGAAGGGGAAAACCTGAGTGAGTTCTGTAAAGGGGCAAAATAATTTTGTGGGAAAATTAGTTGTGGTGATCATTGGTGGTGATATAAGAGATAAAAGAGAATGGTGTTAATGATATATAGCTTGCGTATAATTAATAGAAATCAAACATTTTTTAATTGTTAGACATCAAAATGAATGCTATGGTACATAGTGGGGGAAAAAAAGAAGAAAAGAAATGCGCCTAAACGATATTCTACTCGAGACGGGGAACAAACTCGAGGGAATTCTACTAGGTCTTTTGAGAAATCAAAAATAAAATAAAAAGTTGGAAGAAATCAAAGTGAATGCCTTGGTGCATTGGTGAAAAAAGGAAAAATGCCTAATCATATTCTGCTCGAGATTGGGAAAAAAATCGAGGGAGTTCTATTAGGTCTTTTGAGAAATCAAAATAAAAAGTTGGAAGAAATCAAAGTGAATGCCTTGTTGCATGGCGAGAAAAAAAAAGAAAAATGCCTAACCATATTCTGCTGGAGATGGGGAAGAAAATCGAGGGAATTCTATTAGGGCTTTTGAGAAATCAAAAATAAAATAAAAGTTGAAAGAAATCAAAGTGAATGCTTTTGTTGCATGGTGAGAAAAAAAAGAAAAATGCTAACCATATTCTACTCGAGATGGGGAAGAAAATCGAGGGAATTCTATTAGGTCTTTTGAGAAATCAAAAATAAAATAAAAAGTTGAAAGAAATCAAAGTGAATGCTTTGCGCATGGTGAAAAAAGAAAAGGTTTTTGTAAATCAATAAAAAAGTAAAATATCTAATTTTAAAAGAAAACCAGTGAGTTTTCGTTGATAAAAATTTGTTTAGTTATTGAATTATGAACAAGATAAAAGAAGTGGTTATATATAAATGGTAAATAATTGATTAAAATAAATGATAAGTATTGAATTAGGATAACATGGTAAATTTGATTAAGTATTTTGATTTTTAAATATAAGAGAATAATGTAAATGAATGACATAAGAAAAATGTATAGCGAGGTTCGCAAACTCGCTTTGTAATTTAAAATTACAGTGCCAAAATCTATATCACGCTCGAAATCAACTCTTTATATACCTCGTAGATTTTTGTCTTTGTGTTTGTGTTGTTTTTCGAGATCTCAAGGCCTGTGGTGTTTGGATATGCGCCTAGTGTAGGTAAATGTAGAGTTTTTTGGAAGTCTTGGAAGAATAAAAATAATAGAAATGTAAAACTCATTGGGAATTGTCTGTAACGTATTAAGTTTTTTTTGTGAGAATGAAATTAAATGGTGTTTTCTGTAAAAGTCGATATGTAGGCTCAAACTGGAATCCCAAAGATGGGTGACGTTAAAATGTCCACAGCGCGCTGACCTCAATTTATAGCTGTCGGCCAAGAGGGGCCTTCGGTTCTCAATTACTTCCTCCCTCGTAACCTGAGACCAGAAACATGGCGGCGTCTTTACTTGTCGCGCGGGGGGGAATATGACCGACATCCGTCCTCCTAATTGATTTTTTCACGGTGCCCTAATTGTCCTTCTAATTGAATTGGTGGGATTCTGCCTTACGTCGGCTTGGGGTGTCTTGTTTGCTGGCTGAGGCCCTCTAAATTTGTCAAAATTTTCGGCGAGAATTTCCCATAGAATGTCTAGGAGTTCTACAATGGCTTGGCCCATAGGGAAGATGGCTTCATGGACGGAATTTCTTATATGGAAGATGGATTTTAAGACGGAATTTCCTATATGGAAGATGGATTTTAAGACGGAATTTCCTATATGGAAGATGGATTTTAAGACGAAATTTCCTATATGGAAGATGGATTTTAAGACGGAATTTCCTATATGGAAGACTGCTTCTTGCAGCTGATAAAGTCGATGGACTGGAAGGGTATATGTTAGTATGTGAACGATGAATAAAAATGGGGCGAGTCCATAGGGTAGAATCAAAAAACATATAATAGCTATTAGATGAAAAATGGGATATTGGCACATCTTCTTCCATATTTTTGCCATGAATTGTGGCTCTGGGATATCTGGTTGGACTTCTGTTGTTTGTGGTGGTTTTGGAACGGGGTGTGTTTGTGGTTGTCCTATGTCGTATTTCTTGTTACCGTTGGTGAATTGCGTAAATCGTTTTTGGAAAAAATGGTAGGATCTAATTGACTGTCAGGTTCGCTGTCCGTCAGTTTGGTGGTCAAGGATTCTGTTGAAGAAATGTCCGGTGTAGGTGTTTTAAATGGAAACGTGCAATCGTCTCTCTGTCTTAGATGGTGTAAATTTGTTATTGTTTGTATTGTGCGTGTGGTATATTTTGTGTACGGATTTAGTTTGTTTATGTGTGCTGTATCGGTGTCTCTTTGTAGAGGTTGGTTGGATTCATCGATACTTCTTGCGAATTGGCAGGTGGGACAGGTTTTTACCTGTTTTGCAATGTCTTGTGGCATGTTCTGCCAATAATATTGCGCAGAGATGAGTCTCGTCATCTTTGATATGTTGGGATGGTCGCGTTGTGTGTGGATGGATTTAAGTATTTTAAAATACAATTTAATTTTTGTTTTACAATTTAAGTATTTTGTTTGTGAGTGGTTTTGGAACTATAATTTTAGTTACACCTTTTCGGGAAACGGTATGCAGTCCATTGTGATCCATGGCCAAGCTAGATTTTCCCGATGGGGAAGGCTGATGGCTCTTAATGAGGGAGGCATCTAAAAAGCCACAGAACGGGTTACGAAGTATGGCGCCCGTTTCATATTGTTGTACTCCATTTATGCTACGGCCTCATATTCGTATCTCGATAGCCTTAATCTCCATCGAAATAGTCTGCCTGACGGGTTTTTGATC